>BSBK01002463.1:592500-1197500 GCA_027943335.1 Chamaecyparis obtusa | reverse complement strand
AATAAATATAGCCCTTGGAAATAAATTATGAAAGAAATCTCAACTAATTTACAAATCTCCTTAACTTGTTGTACATGTAGTTAAGTGGAGAGGTGTGAAGATAAATCATTTGGTAACTTACTAGGAAATGATTTATTTCCATTTGGTCAAAACCCTCAAAAGATGAATTTAATAACAATAGACAAAGATTAAAAAAATATGATGGGTAAGCATTCAATATTATGAGGATAGTGACATTATTATGATGGTTATCATATAAATTTTACACAATGATCCAAGATCATTCCTCTATTATTTCAAGATTAAAAAAAATGAATGCCCTTAAATTTACAACAATAAAATGCACATTCATAAAAGGTACACAGGGGTGACTAGTAATGACTAGCACAAATTTTTTTAGTGTGATTTAGTTTTTATTTTAATTTTGAGACTAAAAAGTTCAAGGTTTAAATCTATATAAGTGGAAGTCAACTCACTCAATTTTGTACCTACCAGTTTGAACCAAATTAGTGAAAAATATATCTAAGGGTTATAACAAGCCCATAATAATGAGTGATGATATGAGTAGGCTAAGATGACATGAGCTGATTTTTACATTAAAAACAATCACTTGTAAACATGTTATTACATCCTAGAGATAAGCTAATTGTGGTGACCCAAAACATAAGACAAAAGAGCATTAGTATTTGATTATCACCATTACAACCATGTATGTAATCTTGTGTACATACATCTTTATTCAATATTAAAATATATAAAAGACTAGATGATATTTTGGTATGAGTGGTCACGAGTGCTACAACATCATCCAACCTAATATCCACTCTAATAGAATAAACCCATGCAATTGCTTGACAAATGCTATGTAATATTTATTGTACAAACTTCTAAGAAAATCTTACAATCATATGACATTTTCTATTACCTAATGTTTCAACCCATCTATCTCCAAAAGTACAATCCCTAACTCTAACTCCTCTACCAAAAAATAAAATAAAATAATTCTTATACTTTATCGATAAAAAATTACATAAAATCACATATGTCCAACACCCTAATGGGGGACCATTGTGTAGACATCCCTTTCAACATATTTAATGCTCACCAATCTTGTATGTTCTTTCCTACTTAAAAATCTTCTAGTAGCTATCTTCCAAGTGACAAACATACAAAAATGATGTACTCTATCTTAAAGTTCTCTAGCTGAAAGTCACACTCATAAAAAATCTATTGTTTGTTCCCAAATAAGTGGTCAAGTATGCTACAACATCATCCAACCTAATATGCATTTTGATACAATAGTCCTATTCAATTGCTTAACTACGTTATGTACTAGTTATTGTACAAACTTTTAATAAAATATAGACAAATAAATTTGGTCAAAATTGTTGCAACATCATCCAACCTAATATCCACTCTAATAAAATAGTCATATACAATTGCTTAACTCATATTATGTAAGAAAATATCATTACCTAATCTTTCAACCCAACTGACTATGAAAGTAAAATCCAACTCTAACAACTCTAACCTAATAAAATAAAAATGATTTCTTCTACTTAATTAATAAATAAATAAATTGTGTAAATATCCCTCTCAACATATTTAATGCCCATCTATTCTTTATGTTATCTTCTACCACATAATCGTCTCTTGGCTATCCTCCAAACGTGAAATAAAAATCGATGTGACTGGGAAAATTATCTTTTATCTCCCCATCAATAAACGGACAGTTAAAAATCCAAACCGCCAAGTCAGAATTCTATCTGAGAGTTAACTGGACAAGATCGATTATTTTTTCGTGTGGCGAAAGAGATACCAGGTGTTTTTTAGCCAAATTGTCAAAATAGAAAATAAGTCATATTTAGCGCTGATCTAGATACTTTTGTATTTGTGGCTTACCAGTTTGACAGTTATGTTTGTAGAAATTTGGTCTCACTTTCATTCGAGTCATTTTCTGACTATTTAATGATTATATGAGCTGTCTATGAGATCTTGAAAGTTTTAGTGGCTTCAGTGGCGACTTTTAACTTTTGTAAGCTTTGGTGATGCCAACTTTGTCTTACATATTCTGTTTTCAACTTGCAAGTAGAAACAAGTACACAACAATATAGTAATATGTGGGTAACACATTGCCATTAAAAAATAAATAAAATCTTTTGTTGGATCTTGTTTCATCCATTATCTAAGGAATGGGTCTTATGAATGAATGAAAGTTTTTAATAATGTATACGAAGTCAAATAGTCTATGGGACCTATGGATAGCCAATAAATAAAACAAGCAACTGAAAACCAAATGTAGTAGGCCCCCGCCAAATAGATCTTTCTCTTTTTGTAGTTTGGATCTTTTGTTGTTTATCTTGGTTAGGAAATCTACTACTCTTCTGATCTTTTATTCTTCAAACAAATATCTCAAGGTGTTCACTTTTAGAGTATCAATGTAATTCTCCTGAATATCCTTTTAGGCTGAGCACTCTATGATGTAATGCTATTTTGTCTCCATTGCTTCTTGAGTGCAATAACATCATCCTCTATGTACTCATTCTTCTTTAGGTATCGCTCATCTTCCGGTTTCAGACTTAAGTTGGTGTGAACTAGTTCTTATTTGGGTAATTAACATTTTTGCTTTCCATTTTATTTTCATTCCTATGTGGTTCTATTGAGTATGATCATGTGTGGGATTAAAATGTTTGATGTAGTACTCATTCCTCCCAAGATGCTCAATCCACACGCTTTCCTTGAATTTGCCTTGAACATACTTTTTTATTTCCTCATTGATGTTTAGGCACTCACTTCTTTTAATACCCCGATTATTCATCTATTTGTTGTTGTGTTTCATCCACGTGCTCTTTCTTCTATCTAATTTCTCTTATGCTGCTATTTTTGGTCAACGATGTTGCTCCATGTTCTCTAATCTTCTTAAGTAGCTTAGCTATCGACACATAGCTATTGTTTTCAATAGGAAAAGCCCTGACCTCTACCAAGACAATTTCATATGGAATAGATGATTTAATATTACGGCCACTTGTGATTAAATGTTTTTGCAGTCTTTCTATTTGTCTCAATTTACTTGTTGAAGTGCTACTGCCCCATACCTCACAACCTTATAGAATAATCGACACTACTAGAAGCCCAAAAAGAGTTTTCATAATTTTCCAATCCCATAATTTGACACTTCTACATCTATTTTGTAGTGAGTGTAGTGTTTTCCATCCTCCTTGTAACCTTTTTGCTCTACATGTTTCCCAACTAAGTCTATTGTCTAGAATCAAGACCCAAGTATTTATATTCATTGACCACTTGCAAAGGGCTTCCTTAAAAGATGTGTTCTCTATGAACCTTCTTTTTCTTCAAGGTAAAGATCATGACCTTAGTTTTATTGGTGTTCACCTACATCCCAACCTCATGGAAAAATAATTCTAGGGCTTTCAAGTGTCCCTTCAAGTCTTGTGTTGTTTTTTCCAATTGAATAAAGATCATTTTCATATTATTGCCTAAGTTCCAATGACCCTTCGTTCTTTTTTATCCAATTTTCTAATTACTAATTTTAAAGAAATAAAAAATATTATAATAAAAAAATTATTTATGAATTTCACATGTACCAATAGGTTCCTTGTACTTTCAGAAGTTCAAATTTGTAGACTTTAAATGGGGGAATTGTGTAACTTTATTGGTACCCAAAGTGCTCGACTATTGAGGCATTTATACATGAGCATTGGTAAAAACATTTCTTAGAGGAAAATGTATTGGTTTTTAGAGGAATATGTATTGGATTAGTTTTGCAAAATTTTGAGGTGGTTGTAGTGCACAGTTGTGACACTTTGAAATGACCAATTTTTTACCATTGCATACATGACAGATTCTACAAACTTCATTTTTATTTCATAGAAGCCATAACAATAGCTATAAGCAATTAAGTCACATATGAAGACAACCTACACGAATTGTCAAAAATCTGATATACCATTTAAGATATGTGGGTGTGTGAAGTTAGCTATAACAACTACTAGTGTGCTTCCCCTATAACTAAGACTTCAAGTCCACACTGTGCACTACGTTGTGTTTTGTTGGTACACTTACATGGTATCATATAATTTGTTTCTTTTTAGATCTAAGGAATACATTTCATTCAATTATTTGTACTCGTGATCAACACTAACAATTATGCTAAATTGTTAGTTGGGCATTAAATAAATAAATTAAGCTTTGGCATCTTTTTAAATTCTAACGCAACATGAATTCTTCTTATAAACAAATAATAGTGGATATTTAGGAAATGATCTCTTCGTAGATGTACACTCTATTTTCCATTCACAATTGTGACTACTTTAACAATGACTGGAAATGGACTACCATGCATAACTTGTATTCCTTCCTCAAGTCTATCTACAAACAAATCCTCCCACTTATTATCATTTCTTCATGTTTAAAATTGTTTTGGAAGTGTTGTTTTAGTTGGTTTAAATGGAATAAACTCAATAAAAAAATAAAATTGGAAAACCAAGGCTAATGCTTAATCCAAACTCTTGGCTTGGAGAACCCTCCATGTGAAGCTTCCCATTGGTAATTGTCTCACATTTATTTTCCCCTTGCTTGTTTATTATGTTCCTAAGGTGAGTCCATTAAACATGCCTCTTGGTCCTAACATCACTCTAAACAATTATGGTTTTCCCTCTTTTTTGCTCTCCCTACTCTTTTCTCTTTTAAATGGTCTTAGAAAACTACTCTCTTGGGAACTTCCAAAGCCCATAATGTCATATCCCATACTTGCAAATAAGTAATTCTTAAACATATTTGGAAATTCATATGTCTAGCTTTATTTTCTAAGATGTACTATCCCACCTCCATTAGGCTTTAGTTGATTTGTTTCACCTTAAGCCTCTATATGGTTAATTGTATCCCTCATTGTCAAGGCCTCAATCTTGAGCTAGCTAGTGATCTTCATGTCTAATGCTAGAATATTGAGGATTTGATTGTGAGTTCTAAATATTTGTTAAACAACCCCTACCTCCCTTGTCCAAATGAATTTCTCTTTGGTTATCTTTGGCACCTCCAATGCTCAGTCCCACTAATTAAGTTTTTATATATTATTAATTTGTGCATGATTCATTTTTATGATGGTTGTAGCCAGCTTGGTGCAATCATCAAAGATGACAAGAACACCAATGTTTATAGGAGTGCTCATGAAGATATTTAGCTATATGACTATAATGATCCAAATTGGAAGAAAAAAAAGGCTTGCATTCTTAAGACTGCACTTCTGTGTCCTTCAACAGGTTGTTATATTTTGATATTTTTTGAGCAACCATTGTACTCAAAGTTTTCATTGTAATGATTTGAGTGAGGATACTAAGTTGTCTAGGTGGCTAGGGTTTCAATTTGCTACACTAATTTTAATGTAATTATATAGGGTGATATGAACTCTTCTTAATGCATATTTCAAGGTGGGGAGAAGAGGTTTGTATTCTTAAAGCTTCACTTTTGTGTCCTTGTACATACTATTTGTGTGATTGTGTTGAACAATCATTGTATTCTAGAGGTTTACTATTCTCAATTATTTATAATTGATTGGGTTGTAACTACCTTTCTTTAGTTTGTGTGTCGTCTCTACTACTTGTTGCAACTAGTTTTTATAACTATGCTTTGATGTTATTGTAATTTCTTTTTTCTTACTTAAAAAAATAAAATATTATAACAACTATTGTAACATGCTCATAATTTTTTATATTTTTGTGGTATTTTATTGTGATAAGGAAGTTTTTCTTTCAAAAAAAAAATAGTTAAAGGTACTTACATTACTCCCTTGTCTTCAATGGTAGATGTTTAATGTAAGTATAGGTTACAAGTTTTATGAAATGTAAAGGATATTTCTATAATCATATAAAACACAAATATTATTGAATGATGAGATCCTATTTGTATAGTTGCTACCACATCAAGTCAAATATGAACATGTGTTGATCTGTTCAATTTACATAGAGCCTAAGATATATAACACAAAATAAATTCAAGGTCCCCTCCTAATATGTCAAACATGTACACCATTCTAACCCTCTTCTTCTTGTTATCATTTACTACTACCATTATCTTCATTTTTTAGCTTAGAATTTCAAACATATCTTTTTAAGGTCTTACTATATCTTATTATATATTCTATAGATAAAGAACACTTAGTACTTTACAAAAGATTATATCATATTATATTATTTTGGGTGATTTAAGATTGCATGCGGACTTGGATTCTCTTACATAGAAGTAATAAATTTATGAGTATGGTTCTCACAAAGTAGAGATATGAAGTAGAACCATCCTTCTAGAGTATGTGCAAATGTTAACGTCTCTCTCTCTCTCTCTCTCTCTCTCTCTCTCTCACACACACACACACACACACACACACAAATTTCTCCTTTTCCACTCACTTCATCAATTGCACTAAAATCAATATAACAATATTATGGAAATAAATAATTCACATTGGTGCCTCCTCATTTTCTTATGCTCTACACTCATTTGTACACCACCTCCGCTAACATATTCATGTGCTCAAAGGGACATACTACTATTGCACTCTCTTCTCTATATATTCCACATAGAGACTCTTCTTCCTCATATGCAAGATCTTCCTTGAATCACAACTCAATTTATATGGTGAAATCATAAATAATACATTAGATTTATTCACCCTTTTGTCCAACTCACTCAACCAAGGCTTCCATTAATAACCTTTCTATTTATCTCATAGTCTCCTCTTCTCTTTTAGTTGTTATATCTTCCACCACTACTATGCATATTGAGACTTCATTTAAGAAATCATCCATCATATATTTTAACTTCTTGTCCCTACTCCTTCCAATCTCAACATTTCATCCCTTAAGAGAATTTTTCCTTGCTCTAAATATATTCAATATCTCAAAAGTATCTCCATATGAGTCATTTCACTATGTTCCATGAATGAAAGTCTCATAGGATCCTCAATACCTCTACCATTTGAGTCATAGATAGCTTCCCCTGCCATGAAATTACACATGCATCCATCTACCTTAAATTTTTGCTAGAAGATGTAGATTCTTGAAACCTCCTCTACCCATTGTCTAATTAATGAAGAGTGTTCCTACACCTTCAACCCAATATTATTTTGCTGAAGGAGATTAAAATGCACTACCAAACAAGAAACAACATCTTTGGCAATATTTCTTCTCATTGTCCACTATAATTATAATACTTTCTCACAATTGCAAGAAATTATTCAAGCCCTATAAAACAAAAATTGATAAGGAAATCCTTTCTTTAATACCATCTAATCTATCTTGAGAAAGGGAATCTAATAAGACACATCTTAAATTTAGTAGCCTATAAATATGCTAGACAGAAGAAAATTAATGCCATGCTCATTAAATTATTTAAAAAATATATTCATTGGCTACATGAGGATGAAAATAGTCTAACTCAATGGCCCGTTAATGGGCCTTTGAGGGTTAAAACTCCTTCAAAAAAATGTGATACATGAATCATGGAATCCTCCCAACATTGGATGGATCAAAGTTAACTTTGATGGAGCATCAAAGGGCAATCTAGGCCCTTTTTGAGTAGGATTTGTAGCAAGTGACTAGAAAGGTAATATTTTTTTATTAGGTGCTAGAAGTTTATTGGAGGGGACAAACAATGAGGTTGAAGTACAGAAAACCCTTATAGCTATTAAAAAGGCAATAGATATGAAAGTCTCCAAAATCCATCTAGAAGGGGATTTGTTAATTATTATTATGACATTATCAAAAGAGAATGTGGAGTATGGTAATAAAAAAATACATACATAGAATTAAATCCATGTCAAGCCTTTTTAAGGAGTTCAAAGTGACTAATGTGTAGAGAGAAGCTAATGAATTTGCTGACAAAATGTCTAAGGTAGGAGTGTCCTTATAGGACCATAATAAAGAGGAACTGGTTGAGGACTTTAGAGAGATTAAGGAATGAGATTTTGATTCATGGGGTCCTATAGATTGAAAAGAAGAATTCTAAGGATGTGTATTATAGTCATTTCATACTATTGAAGATTGATTAAAGGTTAATCTAAGAACAAATTCATAATTCAAAGGATGTCTCCCTCTATTTGTTACCATGAGGAAAGTTGTATAGTCATGATGACGAAGTGATGCACTAAAATGTGAGAAGCGATTAATAAAACGTGGATAAATTTGATAATATCTACCTTCATTATTATCTTATTGTCATCGTGAGATGTATATCTTGTATTTCATTTTATGTATTGGTTAGTGACATTGATTCCAGGAAATACACACACACACACACACACACACACACTTTCATTGTATTATTGTTATCCCTGTGACATGTACAATGGAAGTTGTATTATTATGTATGCCATGATGTATCAGTTGTACTCTATAGATTGTATCTTTGATTGCATTAATGTAATGAATGTATCTTATTATTCAATTGAAACAAGAATGTGAAATGTCCCCCTTCTGATTTTTATATCATATTTAAGTGCTCTAATCAGATTATTAAATCAAACAATCAACACTTTGAAAGATTATGCAATTTCTCAATAAAACCGAAATCGGGTATGCCCGAAATAGTGTCAAAAACTTCACAGCTTCACATATTATTGATAAATATGAAAGTAGACATTTTTACAAAAATTTCACCAGCATAACGGCCTACAAAATTACATTTCCAGATCTGTATAGAGTTTACACAACAGCTCCCAAATGAAGGACAAAAACAATGCTCATCGGGCTCTCGAAAACAACACAAAACACCATAAAACACTAATAATCTATCATAGAAGTATAACCATGACCCAAGGCATATATTCAGCTCTATTTTAACATCAAAATGTCTGCAATATAGCAGAAAACCAAACTGATATGAAATACTCAACTGGAAACACCAAACTCTTACAAGAAACGCACTCGAAAACTCACAAATTTGCACTGTTTAGCACAAGGGAAAACTCTGCATGAGCTTGCACATGGAATGGCCTCAAAATCCCTTCCTTATCCTTTTTGGAAACTTTCAAGCTCCCATCTTTGGGTCTCCTTCTCCACAAGTTTGGCAGCCTCTGAAGAACAATAAAGCAATGAGCAAAAATCAAGTTCTAGAATGAGCCCGAAATGCCTCCAAACCCCTTTAAAAGAGGGCATAACCCTAACTCACGACCAAGAGGGGTCAATAATACATATGTTAATAGTAATTATCATTTATTAATCCATTTGTTTCCAAAGATTAGCCCCTTTTCCCGAAACTTCACTTTTTGAGCCTGCCAGCCTTAGCAAAAGTTATTATTTTTAATTATTTGAAAAGGGGACATGAAAAGTCCTCCCTCCCAAATATTTCTTGTCCTCAAGAAATGAAGGTTGGGATGCTCAATAATATGTGCTCCTTCCCAAGTTGCATCCTCCAATGGTAATCCTTTCCATTTGACCAAATGCTCTGTGATGCTCCTATTTCTCAATCGTTTCTCTCTTGTATCCAAAACCTCTTCTGGTATTAAGACTAATTTCCCTTCATCATCAAGAGGTGGTAATTATATAGATACTATGGTTTTCTATCCTAGAACCTTCTTTAGGCAAGAGACATGGAAAACATTATGTATTTTGTTGTTTGGTGGGAGCTCCAATTCATAAGCTACCTCTCCTACCTTCCTGATGATCTTATAAGGCCCATAGAACCTTGGCTTGAGCTTCTCTGCCCCACTCCTCTTCAAGGTGATTTGCTTATATGGCTACAACCTGACAAATGCCAAATCTCCCACCTCAAAAGATCTTTTAGTCCTTTTCCTATCAGTGTACAACTTCTTTTGGTTCTGTGCATGTTGTAGATTATCCTTGAGGGACCTTATTATGTCTTGGCTTTGCTTAATGAAATCACTTGCTGCAGGTACTCTGCTATCTGAAAGTACTAAATCAACAAAGGAAAGGGCATCATAACCATAAAGAGCATGAAAAGGAGGCATACCAATAGATATGTGATGAGATGTATTGTAACAATACTCCCCTAGGTGCAACCATTTCACCCAAGCATGTTGATTTGAAACATAGTTCCTCAAATATCCCTCTATCCATTTATTAACTATCTCTGTTTGTCCATCTATTTGAGGGTGATAGCTAGTACTAGGAGTGAGTTTAGTTCCTACCAAATGAAAGAGCTCCTTCCAAAAAGAGCTGAGGAATCTACTGTCCTAGTCACTGACAATGTTTTTAAGCAAGCCATGTAACCTGAAAATTTCCTTGAAGAACAATTCTGCCACTTGTGATGCCTTGAAATCAAATGTGATGGGAAAGAAATGTGCATACTTAGTTAGTCTATCTACCACCACATATATGCAATGCTTACCTTGAACTTTGGGCAACCCAGTGATGAAGTCCATGGAAATACTTTTCCATTTTTGTTCAGGAATAGGAAGTGGCTACAACAACCCTGTAGGAAAAATTTTCTCACTCTTGTTTTGTTGGCATACCATACATTCCTTAATGTGTTTAAGGACATCCTCCTTCATACCCTTCCATGAAAACTGCTCTCGAAGTTTCCTGTATGTCTTGAAGTATCCTTGATGACCAGCCAAAGGTGTGTCATGAAAGGCCCTCAATATCCTCTCCTTAGTTTTTGATCTTGGCACTAAGAAGATCATGTTCTTGTAATAAATCAATTCACCAACAACCTTGTACCTATTATCATCCACTAACTTATCCAAAATCTTGGTGGCAAAGAAATCTTTAGCATACTCTGAAATTATGGAGACTTTCCAATCAGCAGAGATAGATGTTAAGGAACACAAAGTGGGCTTTCTTGAGAGAGCATCAACAACCACATTATACTTTCCTTTCACGTATTCAATATCAAAATCATAAGCTTGCAATTTGCTTACCCATTTTTTTTGACGATCATTCAAATCCCTTTGGTTCAAGAAGAACTTGAGGCTATTATGGTCTATCTTTACAATGAATCTCCCTCATACCAAATATTGTCTAAACTTATGAAGTGCATGCATGATTGCCAGCATTTCCTTATCATAGATGGAATAAACTTTCTTTGATTGATTTAATTTTCTACTCTCAAATGCTATTGGATGTCCCCTTTGAGTTAGGACAGCCCCTATACCTTCTCCAGAAGCATCACATTCAACAACAAAAGGTAAAGAGAAATCTAGAATTGCAAGCACAGGGCATGAACTCATTACCTCCTTAAGCTTATCAAATATTTTTTGTGCCTCTTCTATCCACATAAAAGCTCCTTTCTTTGTCAAATCAGTCAAGGGGGAAGCAAGCTGAGAAAATCCCTTGACAAATCTCCTATAGTAGCTACACAACCTAAAGAAACCTCTCAACTGTGTAAGATTAGTGGGTGGAGGCCAATCCAAAATTGCCTGAATTTTTTGTTGATCAACTTGTACTCCTTTAGAACTTATAATATGTCCCAAATATAAGATCTCTGTCAAACCAAACTCACATTTAGATAGCTTAGCATAGAAGGATTGCTGCTCCAAGATTCCCAAAATAGTGTCTATGTGCTTTAGATGCTCTTTCCATGTTTTACTATAAATCAAGATATCATCAAAAAATACCAAAACAAATTTTTGAAGATGCTTGTTGAATACCTTATTCATACTGTAAAGGATAAAATAGTGTATGGGATCCTAGAAAAATGGTTTGCACATAAAAGAGACCCCAAAGCCAATATTTTATACTTACATGAAATTGTATTGATATAGAAAGTAAATATAGATGACTAACATTGAAATGAAGAGATAAAGGTACTTACCTCCGAAAAAGAATCAGCTGAAAACCCTGTCAAACAATCTCAAAAACTGTTGATTCTTGTAATCTTCAACCGAAACTGCGAGATCTACAAAACCCAAAAATATTTTTCCCAGATTTGATTAGGTCGACTTTGACCTTTTAAAAGGTCAAGGATGACCTCAAGAAAATGAAGGTCGACTTTGACTTTGTTCGTGGATCTCAGAGGTTCGGGGAAAAGGGTATCCAAATCTACTCTTAGATCTGAAGTTCTGCACCTGTACCTACAAGAAAAAGAGGGTTTTTGGTTGTTTGTTTGGGTGGTTTGCCTCAGTCAAACCCCAATTTAGGAATTAACCTTGAAATTGAATTGAAATTGCTAGAATAAACAAAGTAAATGGAACAATTCACCTTGCTTGAGTTGAAACCCTTGTGGAGGATTCAAATCCTTGAATCCACAAGAATGGATGAATGTAGAATCACATGTAGGATGTCTCCAATCAATTGTCTTTAGATCTTCAACACCGATCTTGAATGGATCTTGAACTTGGAAAAGGTTTGAATAGAAAATGGATGAATCTTCAACAAGAGAGCTCCATAGAGCTTGAATCCTTCAATGGCTACTAATGGATCTCCTTGATGAATTGGATGCTTGAATGCTTGAAGGCTTGATCTTCTTGCTTGAGAGCTTGAGAGATTGAGAAACTTGATGCATAAAATGAGAGAGTAAGGCTCCCTTTTATAGTGATCTTTGGCACAATAGGGGCCTCGTAGAAAACAATAATTAAGGGCCCATGGCACAAAACTTTAGAGAGGTGCACATGGAAAGGAAATTAAATTAAAGTCTTGACACAAAACTCTAGGAGGGAACCACCCTTAATAAATACATAAAATAATTATTTAAGAGCCTTGTTACAAAAATTCAAGGTAAGGCCAACCCCAAAGTTAATTTGAGTATTAGGCACAAAACTCGAGAAAGGCTAATCTCCAATAATAAATTAGGATTCTTATACAAATATTGAGAAAGGTCCACCTCAAATATTAATTTGAGAATTCAATACTTAATCCAAGAAATAGTGGCCCCGAAGAAGGAAAAGACAAATTTTTGATGAAATCCCGCAACCGGAGGAAAACCCCGAAGATCCTGGAACCTAGGGTCAAGGTCAAGGTTGACCCTGACTAGGTCAGGGTCAAGGTCGACCTTGACCCCATAAGGTCAACTTTGACCTTAGGGTCAGAAACCTTAGGTTCATAATCCGGATTGTCAGTAAAGTGCTAGAAGAAGTGGAAAATGGGGTAGAATAGGGGGAAAAGTCGGATCCAAGTCGAATATCCATTCAAGGCGTTCGATATGACCCCAAACCACTTACTCGGAGGGCTACACGCTCTTACCATGGAAGTGCTTCCATTTTAAGATGATACATTAATCCCCCACTTTAGCAAGAGTATGGACTTGATGCAAACTCTTGCTAAAGGAGATCATAAAGAAAAAGATAATCTTATTGAAATCAAAGGGACAAAGGAATCCTCAAGTCCCTAGGGACTTGAGTCTTTGTCAAGTCCAAAATTGCAATAAGAGAGACATCAGTAGAAAAAGAGAGAAAAGGGAAGAGAGGAGTGGTTAGCTCGCCCAGTAAGATGTGTGTATCTCATTGTGAACCACAAAAGGATAGGATGACCCACCAAGAAAAAACTTGATAGTCACCCCATAAAGTTGTGCGCTTTCTGGCGGCTTTGTGCATGTATGTAGTGCATCTTCTGATGGCTTTTTATAAAGTACCCATGGATCCACCTTCTTGTATCACCATGAATATGAAATGCGCATCTCCTCGAGATTTAGCAACTTATGTGCGTTACCTTCGGAAGATTTAGCATATAGATGCATGTCTTTTCAAGATTTAACAACTTATGTGCATTACCCTCCAAGATTTAGCATATTGAAAATTTTGAAAAATGCGTGTCTCCTCAGGATTTAGCAACTTATGTGTGTTACCTTCAAAGGATTTAGCATGTTGCAAAACAAAAGGTTAGAACAAAAATACATAATATAAAATGAGGAAGGCTGTATATATGCCCCCCTCCTTAATATGGCAAAAACATACTATTTTGACATGTTAAGGAAAGAAAAGAACAAGGATAAAGCCCTTTTCAGCATCAAGACAATATCCTTAGACAACACCCAGCCCAAGCCAAGAAGGTCACAGCTCCTATGAGGCCATGGAAGGGATGAATGCAAAGAGATATCATGCAAGAAGTGAAAAAGTAACCCTTGTGAGGGATAGCACACTGTTCAGTTTCCAAGGTGAGAGATTTATCCACCATGGAAACCTAATGTCAAACAATGAAATAGGTTGTGATCAAGGACAAAGATCCTTAATGCAAACCAAAATGTTCATGTATGATTGGATATCACATAATAGATAGATTCTGCTTAACCAAGGAAAGAGGTAAATTCTAGAAAGACAGAAAAGAAGGAGATGACATCCTTGCCCCCCAAGTGTAGGAACAAGGATGGAAGGAGACCTATTATATCACTCACAACACTATGCAAGACAACGAGCCCCCAAGTATTAGGCTACCATTGTTTACATAATGTGGAGCTCCATAATAGGAACATAAGTGTTATTTAGAATAAACAAGATTGAAATACAACTCATTATCACATGATATATAAATAACATTACTATCAATGAGCTTCCTAATCTTATAATGTAAAGCGTGACATTCATTAGTAGAGTGATCATGAAATCTATGATATAAACAAAAAGGAAGAGTCTTCAAGTGTGGACTACGTTTATTTTTGCGTTTAGGTCTAGTAATCATCTTAGCACGAAGGAGTTTAGGAAAAATAACTTCTTGGTCTAATTCCTTCACAGTTTCATCATGTTTTGAAGTGTTATTCGAGATGTTGTTAACATTGATTTGTTGTCGAGGATTAAATCCCAATCCATAAGAATGCTCATGCCCCCGAGTGTGTAAGGGCATTTGAATTCCCTGTTTATGCTTACCACATCCTTGACCATTAAATCCTTGTTTAACTAGAAAGTGATAACCAGAACCATAACAAGAAGCCATATCAGAAGGAGTCAATGGAACTTTAGTAGGCACTATGTCATCATTAGTAGGTTTGATAGGTTCATGGTGGGTGGAAGCAGCAACAAAGTTATTACTAAGGGCTTTAGATGTAAAAACTCATTGTTCAAATTCTCTTTGTTTCTTCATAAAATCAAGATCATTAATCTTATACTCTCCAATAAAGATAGGAGTAAAATCCAAGGTTCCCCAATCATCGCCAAGAAGAGAATTAGAGGAAGAAGGATTGGTATTAGGAATATGAGTAGTGTGGGTTTGAATATTAAGACAAGGATTAGGTGCATCATCTGCATGAAGTGTATACACCTTGTTGTTATGTATAAACTTGACTTTACGGTGAAGGGTGGAAGGAACAACATGCATCTCATGCAACCAAGGTCTACCCAAAAGAAGATTATAATTGAGAGGTCCAGGCATAACATGAAGAGGAGTATTCAGGATGACCAGTCCTACTTTGATAGGTAAGGTAATGATTCCTAAAGTGTTCTTAGCAATGTTATCAAAGCCACGAATAGGAACATTGTCAGGTTGAATAGTTGAAAGATCGACGTTAATCGCTTTGAACATGTCCATGCTACAAATATAAGCCCAGATCCATTATCAATCAAGGTCCTATGAATGATCCTTTTATTGATAGAAACAATAACCATAAGAGCATCATATTGATTTTGAACTTCTTTTGAAGGTAAATCCTTTTGAGTAAATACAATGTCAGGAGGACCCGGGGTAGCATACATGCATTGTAAGAAGTTATTAATGTTCTCTTGATTAGGAGGTGGAGTAGGAAGAGTTGCTAGAGCTTTTTACAAAGCTTCATAGTAGGTAGGTGAAGTTTGAAGAAGCTCCCATAAAGAAATCTTGGCAGGAGTATTTTGCAATTGGGTAATCAAATTATACTCCTTGCTAGGAAGACGGGGTGGAGGAGGAAGAATAGGTTGAGAAGGTGGTAAAGAAGTAGAAACCACCAGATTAGGTTGAGGGTTATTCCTTGTACGATATGTGTGAGCTATAGAATCTTGATCATTGAAAGACTCCATAGGTTTACCTTTGACAGTAATGTGAGGACAACCTTTGACAATCAACAAGGGTTTAGGATAAACCATATTAGTTGTCTCAACACTACAAATAGATTCACAAGAAGGAAGAAAAGAGGACATCCTAGGAGGAGATGAGGTAAGATCTTGATTCTCCATAGGATCATCACTAAAAGGGAGAGCATTAAAGGAATTCATATCATTCTCCACTAATGCCTCATCACTAGAAGGAATCTCAAATGGAGGTAAAGCATCTATAATGTCATCTTCTTTCACTAAAATGTCCGCATAAGGGGAGTGTATTTTAGAAAAAGAGTTATCATCATGTATGAATATGTCATCCATTAATAAATCACCCTCTTGTATCAAAGATTCTTCATGAGGAGGGGATAAATCAATGTCTTTATCCAAGGGTTCATCACAAATAGGAGGATTATCATCCCTACCAGTAAAGCACATTGTAGGGTCTCCATAATTCACTAAAGCTTGATCCCTAGAGGGGGAAGAAGGACATCTATTAGGAGAAGAATTAACATCAATCCTCAACTCATCTCCATAAAGAGAAATGTGATGGAGATATAGCCTAAGGTCATCTTCGTTCTCTAATATATACTTATAAGGTAAAGCAACATCACATGCACTAGATGAAGTCTTGCTAGGTGTAACGCCATGCAATGGTAAGGTAAGAGGAGGATGTTGTGTAATCCCAAAAGTTATAGAAGAATGTTTGGAAAATATTTGAAACAACTTGTGCAACATGATAACAAATAGATCTAGATATATCCAAATGCATTCAAATGAACTTTATAAGCATGAAAAGGAAATCAAACACACAATAGGGCATCTAATTCCACAAAAGAAAGAGGATTCATAAAACGGGTTCACCAAAATGTAAAGGATAAAATAGTGTATGGGGTCCTAGAACAATGGTTTTCACATAAAAGAGACCCCAAAGCCAATATGTTATACTTACATGAAATTGTATTGATATAGAAAGTAAATATAGATGACTAACATTGAAATTAAGAGATAAAGGTACTTACCTCCGAAAAAAATCGGCTGAAAACCTTGTCAAACGATCTCAAAAACTATTGATTCCCGTTGTCTTGAACCGAAACTGTGAGATCTACAAAACCCAAAAATATTTTTCCTAGATTTGATTAGGTCGACTTTGACCTTTTAAAAGGTCAAGGATGACCTCAGAAAAATGAAGGTCGACTTTGACTTTGTTCGTGGATCTCAGAAGTTTGGCGAAAAGGGTATCCAAATCTACTCTCAGATCCAAAGTTCCGCACCTGTACCTACAAGAAAAAGAGGGTTTTTGGTTGTTTGTTTGGGGGGTTTGCCTCAGTCAAACCCCAATTTAGGAATTAACCTTGAAATCGAATTAAAATTGCTGGAATAAACAAAGTAAATGGAACAATTCACCTTGCTTGAGTTGAAACCCTTGTGGAGGATTCGAATCCTTGAATCCACAAGAATGGATGAATGTAGCATCACATGTAGGATGTCTCCAATAAATTGTCTTTAGATCTTCAACACCAATCTTGAATGGATCTTGAACTTGGAAAAGGTTTGAATAGAAAATGGATGAATCTTCAACAAGAGAGCTCCATAGAGCTTGAATCCTTCAATGGCTACTAATGGATCTCCTTGATGAATTGGATGCTTGAATGCTTGAAGGCTTTATCTTCTTTCTTGAGAGCTTGAGAGATTGAGAAACTTGATGCATAAAATGAGAGAGTAAGGCTCCCTTTTATAGTGATCTTTGGCACAATAGGGGCCTCGTAGAAAACAATAATTAAGGGCCCATGGCACAAAACTTTAGAGAGGTGCACATGGAAAGGAAATTAAATTAAAGTCTTGACACAAAACTCTAGGAGGAGACCACCCTTAATAAATACATAAAATAATTATTTAAGAGCCTTGTTACAAAAATTCAAGGTAAGGCCAACCCCAAAGTTAATTTGAGTATTAGGCACAAAACTTGAGAAAGGCTAATCTCCAATAATAAATTAGGATTCTTATACAAATATCAAGAAAGGTCCACCTCAAATATTAATTTGAGAATTCAACACTTAATCCGAGAAATAGTGGCCCCGAAGAAGGAAAAGACAAATTTTTGATGAAATCCCGCAACTGGAGGAAAACCCCGAAGATCCTGTAACCTAGGGTCAAGGTCGAGGTCGACCCTAACTAGGTCAGGGTTGAGGTCGACCTTGACCCCATAAGGTCGACTTTGACCTTAGGGTCAGCAACCTCAGGTTCATAATCCAAATTGCCAGGAAAGTGCTAGAAGAAGTGGAAAATGGGGTAGAACAGGGGGAAAAGCCAGATCCAAGTCGAATATCCATTCAAGGCATTCGATATGACCCCAAACCACTTACTCGAAGGGCTAAACGCTCTTACCATGGAAGTGCTTCCATTTTAAGACAATACACATACAAGATTGGAAAATTGTTGGTGCATTAGTGAGGCCAAATGGCATAACAAGAAATTCAAAGTGCCCATAGTGACATCTGAAAGCAGTCTTTTCCACATCTTCCCTCCTCATGCGGATTTGATGGTACCCTAATCTTAAGTCAATTTTTGAGAAGTATATAGCACCATGTAACTCATCAATGAGTTCATCTATGCGTGGTATGAGATACCTATTTTTTATGGTCTTCTTGTTTAGAGCCCTATAGTCTATACACATTCTCATTGTACTATCCTTTTTCTTGACAAGTACCACAGATGATGCAAATGGACTAGAGCTAGGCCTTATGAATCCCATGTCTAGGAGTTCCTTAATAGTTTTTTCTATTTCTTCCTTATAACCTCTTGGATGGTGGTATGGGGTTTTTATAACTGGTTTGCCACCCTGTTCTAACTCTATAATATGCTCAAAACCTCTATCTGGTGGTAATCCCAAAGGCAAATCATTGAAAACTATACTATGCTTATCAAGAATATTTTGAATTTCAAAATGGAAATTACCTTGATTCTTTGGAGAGCTTGTTGGATGGATTATGACTCCTGTTTCCCATGCTACTTGTCCTCTTCGAAAAGTCCTCTCCATCCTCTTTGCAGTGACCACCTTAGGTGCTCCATTCGATAAGCCTCTCAATAAGACTTCTTTCCCATTGGAATGAAATTTAAACTCCATAGTTTGATGGTTCATGTAATAGCCTCCAATATAGTGCAACCATTGAACACCCAATACAAGATCTGTCTCCCCAATGCCAACAACATAGAAGTCATCACATAACTCATAATCTCCTAAGGTCATCCTAAGTTGTTTCACCACCCGTGTGCAAGGCATAGTGAATCCATCAGCTACAGTAACATTGAATCCCTCAAAATCTTCTTCTTTAAGCCCTCTTTTCATGACAAATCCCTCATCAATAAAATTGTGAGTTGCCCCACTATCAAGAAGAACTATCAACCTTTGCCCTGCTAGTACCCCTCGAATTCGAAAGAGATGGTATCTTGGGACTCTTGATAATGCTGCTAAAGTGCCATCCTTGCTGATTTCTTTTTCTTTCTCTTCTTCTTCTTCCTCCTTAGTGTCATGAAATTCCTCATGCTCATCTGAATCAGATTCAGAAGCAACTTCAATATAGTGCACTTGACCTTTCCCCAAACATCTGTGTCCTAGAACCCATGGTTCTCTACAAGTGAAACAAATCTTTTTCCTTTGTAATTCACTCCTAGTCTCTTCATCTACCTTCTTTTTTGCTACATTTATCACATTCTTTGGTGGTGGTGCTGGAAAAGTCTTTTTCTGAAAATTCCCCTTATGTTGCCAAAGATTTGGGGGTTTTTGATTAGTGACTAGTTTCATAGGCACACAAGTTTCGAGTTGCAAGCTTCTTTTGATAGCTTCCCGTAAGGTTGAGGGTGAGAAAGCCTTAACCAAACCCTTAACAAAATCTTCCAAACCATCAAGAAAAAGATAAACAATCCTCTTTTCACTCATATCAGGTACCATAACAGCCACTTTTTGAAACTCTTCTACATACTCATTAACTGATTTGGTTTGCCTCAACTTTGACAATTCTTTAAAATACTCTTCATCATCCTTGAGATCAAATCTATCTATCACTCTTTGACTAAAATCATCAAATGTAGTTACCTGATCATGACCTTGAGTAGTCATTCCATGATACCACCAGTCATAGGCTGCATCTTCCAAGTGTAGACTTGTGAATTGAACGACATCACTCTCCTTCATGGGGTTAAGTGTGAAGAAGGTCTATAATTTTTGTAGCCATGCTCTAGCTGAAATTTTATTTGTTCCATCAAAAGTAGGTGTTGTAAACTTGCTTATTTTATTTTTGAGCTCTCTTCCACTTATGTCCTGCTCCCTCCTATACTCTTTCTTGGGCATCAAAGTGTTCATCGTATCCACATATTCTCTAAAAGGAACCAAATTGCAAAAGTCATCATCTAAGCCATTGTAAGTAGTTCTTAATGCAATCAAGTTACTTGTAACCTCTTCCATAGGACTAAGGGCTAGATTTGGTACTGGTGGCTCATTTGTAGGCAAGAAAATAGTTTTTGTTGATTTAAAGGGTGTGGGTTTCAGATTTCTTGGCTCCTTTGAAGTTCTCCCTCTCTCATTAGTAGATACAACTCCTTGGAGTTTTTCTATCAATAACCGCAAAGCCTCTCTAGTTTCTGCCAAACTATCCACTGTTTGGTTTTGAGTGTTCTGGATGTCCTGGAAGAATTTTTTTGCCATCTCATACTTTTCCCTTCCTTGGATTTTGTACTTTTATTTTCAACTGGAGGTTTGATCAGAATTTCTTTATTCTTTTCTCGCTGCAAATATCTCTTTTCTCTTTCACTTAGTTGCATACAAACTTCTACAAACCCTCAAGCTGGCAAGATCATAGCTTTGATACCACTGAAATGTCCCCCTTCTGATTTTTATATCATGTTTAAGTCCTCTAATCAGATTATTAAATCAAACAATCAACACTTTGAAAGATTATGCAATTTCTCAATAAAACCCAAATCGGGTATGCCTGAAATAGTGCCAAAAACTTCACAGCTTCACATATTATTGATAAATCTGAAAGTACACATTTTTATAGAAATTTTTCCAGCATAAAAGCATACAAAATGACATTTCCAAATCTGTATAGAGTTTACACAACAGCTCCCAAACGAAGGACAAAAACAATGCTCATTGGGCTCCCAAAAACTACACAAAATAGCCCGAAAACACCATAAAACACTAATAATCTATCATAGAAGTATAACCACGACCCAAGACATATATTGAGCTCTATTTTAACATAAAAATGTCCACAATATAATAGCAAACCAAACTAATATGAAATACTCAATCGAAAACACCAAACTCTTACAAGAAACACACCCGAAAACTCACAAATTTGCACTGTTCAGCACAAGGGCAAACTCTGCATGAGCTTGCACATGGAATGGCCTCAAAATCCCATCCTTATCCTTCATGGAAACCTACAAACTCCCATCTTTGGGTCTCCTTCTCCACAAGTTTGGCAGCCTCTGAAGAACAACAAAGCAATGAGCAAAAATCAAGTTCTAGAATGAGCCCGAAATGCTTCCAAACCCCTTTAAAAGAGGGCATAACCCTAACTCACAACCAAGAGGGGTCAATAATACATATTTTAATAATAATTATCATTTATTAATCCATTGGTTTCCAAAGATTAGCCCCTTTTCTCGAAACTTCACTTTTTGAGCCTGCCAGCCTTAGCAAAAGTTATTATTTTTAATTATTTGAAAAGGGGACATGACATAATGTTAAGTGTAATTTATGAATCATGTTCTTTTCATTATGATTAAGTAAATGATTAGGAATACTTCAATTTGGGTTAAAAATGAACTTAAGATATAACATGTGATTTTGTTATTGGTTTTTCTTAGTAGATTAATTTATATTTACATAATTCTACGTCATGGAACCCTTGAGACTTGTAACCTATAAATGAGTTACATTTATGAATATGTATTGTCTTATATTATATTTCTTTTGCATTGTTATTCATTATTGATTGTAAACTTTTAAGAAAAAGATTATTCGGTAAACTTAGTAACATGTTTTAGGCTAATTTCTCTTGGGTTCCCTGGCAGGGCATTACAACTCCAACAAGCACTTCATTTCTAGTATTGTAAGGAAGTCTCTTCTTTGCAGGTTATATCATTTGCATTTTTGTTTAATGTATATTTCATTATATTGTCATTGTTATTGAACTTTTCCATATCATTTTATCTAATCTTGATCAATATCTATCAATATGGTTATTTGTGGATGTGGGAACACCAAAACGAGGGTTTGATTATGAAAAACCTCTTATCAGAGTCCTCCCAACATTTTTCCGTTGGTCATATTTATGTAGGCACAGTGAATAAAAACTCAAATGTGCTTGAGGCCTCATATCTGGACCCTTCGTGAGTATCTCTTTCTCTTCTCTTATCATTATGATAATATCCTTAGAATACAATATACCTTTATATTTATGTAATTTCAATAGTTTCAATGAGTAGAATAAAACCACATAAGCTTTGCACTTCTTGGCATGGATCTTAGAGATTTGTTCATTGAAGACGTTTACAAATCACACTATTGTCCATCACCTGCATGCACATCCTTGACAAAGAGCTATCTTTGTTGGCTAGAAATTCTTAACATCCGACGTTTTTTCCTTCAACGATCAAAACACTTGTTGCACTTAATTTGCACTAGTTGTGCACACGTAAGTACATTACCTTTCCAAGGAGCGAACTTTGAGGTCAAAGTGCTCCGAAGGTTTCTCTAAGTGGAGTATGGGTAATCAAGTCCTCAAGGGGTCTAACCATGCTTCATAATGGTTTAATTTTCCTCTATAGTATTATATTTAAATTTATTTTAATTTCATTATCTCATTTATTATTTCAATCATAATTCATATTCAAATTATTGTTTAATTATCCCTATATAAAGTGCACTAGTGTAAATACATCTACTTTTAGACATTAATAATGAATACTTATAATAAATATTTGACGATACATTTGCATTTATAGATTTTGGTGCAACTTCCCTCATTAATTTTGTATTATTCTATGTGGTGAATGTTATACATAAGTTCAAACTAATGGTCACCTCCTAGATAAGACATTTTAATATCCTTGTCTTTCTTTTAGATCCTCCATTACACTAGAATATTGTGAGCTTTAGTATTGTTAGCATGCAAGAACTTACTCCCTTTACACCGTGTTAAACTTGATATTGCTAGGTTAGTACCACAAAGAGCTCCCTCCTGGGGGAGATAAACACAAGTATCCATATTGAGATTTATAGAGCATACCTCAAGTTCTCATGGGTTATACCTAGAGAGTCACTCTCTATAAAATTTCATTGTTGTTGAAATATGTCTCCTATTCAATGATGGACTCAACTGCTCATAATGTAGACTCTAAGTACCTTGCGACCTAACAATTCCTTTGTGCAAATTAGAGATTGCTCTCACCTACTTTGCATTAGGACAAACTTAAATAAAAAGTTGGTCCATCAATTTTAATATTTTTCAATATTGATTGTTAAGCACTTAAATCGAATTAAATTATATTAAACTAATTTTATTTTACATATTTTTTTAAGAATAGGTGTGTTAGTTACTATTGATTAAAAATATATACACATATTCACAAAATAGTAGTAGAACACAAGGTCACTCCTTAGAGTCACACGAGTAGTGCCTGAAAATCTGAATAACAAAAATAACAGTACAACCACTAAGTGGCACAAGCAATACCATTGGGAGGTGGAGGGGGGGTCCCATTCATTCAAATATTTCACATATATCAACAACGTCTAGGGTGACATGAGGAACAAACCACCCCTTGTTTTTTTTAACTTATCCCTCGTCCTCTTTGTCTTCATTCCTTGCTAGTGAAATCACCAAAGCCATATGAGGGAGCCACTTTGAGGAGTGTGATTGACTACAACCACTAATAGTTGATGACTGACCATTGCCACCACTAGTAGCCGATCGTGCCCCATCTGAGGGCCACATATATATCAACTATTTTAATTCACTATAATAAACTACAAATATATCATATATATGTCTATATTAAACTAAACTTGTTTTACATACTTTTGAAACTTTGTAACTTATAATTTCTAAAATTTTAAGTACCTTATTTTAACGACATTCTATTCACTTATCACACTCAATTCAACAAACAAACAAATTTCTTTATTATTATTTGCAAACAACAAATGTTTTTCATTCACGGTTAATGAGATTTTTTAGGATTACTTTAAAATGGCTAGTCTCATGAATTTCACAATTATTATTTAACATATTCAATTCAATAAACTATATAAATATGAAATAAATAAATTGGTGAAATTTGGAAAACTTCAAATGATTAATGAGTGGTAGAAAAAAAACTTAAATTGGTGGGAGCAATTTCTAGTCCCCCATCTTTTCCACCCATGTAACAATTATTTTTACCTTCATGAAACCCCGTCTCCTTGAAAAACTACCATGAGACCCAAGCCTAATTCACTATAATAAAATAGAAAATATCATACATCTATCATACCTAAATTTTAAATAATTTGTTTTAATAATATTCTATTCAATCACTACAACCAATTCAACAAAGGAATTTCTTCATTATTATTTATTTTCAAACACATAAAGTATTAAAAACCAACATTTAAAATCAAACTAGATATATAAACAAATTTTAAATTCGTATATTGTTTTTAATAAAAACTTTCTAATTCACTCTAATAAGATATAAATACAATATTTCTATATAAAATAGTTTTAAAAATGTAATTGATTTAATGACAATTCATGTTATAGGCACCTAAACAATATGGAATTCAATTTTTCTTAGATATATTTAAACAATAAAAACAATAAAAAAATTAAAAATTAATTCTTTTTAAAAAATTACCTAATAAAAAGTAAACAATCCATAGCCATGAAATTAAATTCTTCTCTCTCTACTTTTTTTAAATAGTGTAAATTAATAGAAATCTCTATATTTGTTGGAGTTTTTTATGTAAGCTTGCTAGCTTTGTGGAGCTAATTATGTCCTCTTTTACAATTGTTGTCACATTGTACTTTTATATTATTTTTGTTATATTTTAATTTAAAAAATTAATAAAAATACTACTATTCATAAAAAATAAAAATAAAAACAATCTATAACCATTGAACCATAGAAATCCCACGTAAAGACTAGCCCACTCAACCAATTTTAATTTATTTTCCCAGCTTCTAGAAGCTTTATTATCATTAAATAATAGGATTTATTTTCCAGCTTCTAGAAGCTTTATTATCATTAAATAATCTTCCTATTTTAGATTATTTATTTAATATATTAAAGGGGAAACTTTCTTGGTAAATGTACCAGTTGAGCGGCAAAATTAAAAACGAATCTATTTTTGTCCTTTTCTGTAATGATATTGGTAGGTCTCCACCGAAATCATCATGAAAGTCTAATGATATTGCGATCTCTGTACGGAACCGTATACTAATTTAAGTAATTGTATTTTTGAAACAAAAATAACTTTTCTTAATCGACCAAAAACATTTACTTATTATTTTATTCCCTTAAAAATGTGAGTTTGACTTTATTATTAAGTATTTTACAGTATTAAGTATAGTTATTTTCATGTTATTTAATTATTTTTACATTTGAAAATTTTGGTGGGAGGATGAAGTGTTGGACATTATTTGTATTATTTATTTTATAGGTCCCACAAAAATATTTTGTTAAAAGTGTTTAAAGTTGTCATTATTATACAATGTGTTAGGAATATTTTAAATTTTTAATTCAATCTTTTAATATTAATCTATATAATATATGATTAATTTATAAATTGTGGACCTTCAAAATCTTTATTTTTCATATTTTTAAATGTAATTTTGATTAAAAAGTCTATTAATACATCCTTTTTGCAATTTTTTGTATTATTTTAACATTAAAAAGTTATAATTTGGTTTTAATTATGAAGTGCAGTTTACTCAAAAGATGTGCTTTTTAATTATCCAAAAAAAATGAAGGGAATATGAGAATAAAAGACAATACTACAAATTTTCATGTATATATTATTTCCGAATTGTATAAGCCTTGGGCTATACTGGGGTTTTATTTCCTTGTTCTTTTTCTCCTAGTGCCTGCACTTGAATAGGGTGTACAAATTTAATATTAATAAAATAAATTTCTCAAGGCCACGACCTATTATCAAAAAAATAAAAATAAAAGACAATACTACAAATTAAAGATAATAAAAATATGTATTAATATAAAGGTGCAACATTTATATTAACTTTTAATTACTAAAATAATTTGCTTGGTGTCTATAGATAATACTTGTTATAAGGATTTTTTTTTATGTGTTATTCTAGACATTAATAGACCCTTGTTAGTGAATATTCTACAAGCTTGAATGACACATTCTCATGGTTCAACAATAACTAGATTATGGTTCAAGATCTGCAAACATGGCCACCTCTTCTAAGAGTATCCATCATCTCTAATAATTGAAACCCTACTACCAAGATTAATTTCTTGGACACATGATTGTTAAAGATAATTTGCTTGTATTATTTTCAATTGAAGAAAGGTTGTAAAGTTGGTACTACAAGGATTTATACACCTAGTCAAGGCTTAAACATTTTTAAGAGGAAGATCCTACATAGAAGATAACACTTGGTACAATTCGAGAGACCTAACATATCTTATTAATTGTACTACTTTACCTACATTTCCATATAAACACCTAATTGAATTGGGTGAACACTTCAATCATCAAAGCATAGTTAGGGAGAGGGAATGAAAGTGGTCGATGGAATACTAGAAGCATAGTTAGTAATGGGACTAGTAGGGATAACATGGAAGGTAGGTGATACTAGGATGGGAGGAAGGAGTAGATGCACAATGCTTAAGATGGGAAATAAGCACAACAATAATATCTAATATGGAAGTGGGAGGTGTAGATAAAGGAATGCCAAATTGTGGAATAAAGTCAAGAAGAGGTTGAAAAGAGGAAGTGAATTGGCTAGGATGTGGAAAGGAAGATGCACAATTCAAAGAGTTCTAGAAGAGGCAACATGAAAAGTTCAATGCCACATATTACTTGTGACACAAATACCATTACTAGTTAATGAATATTGAATGAGCTCAACCAAATGTGCATGACTATTCACATTGGCCAAACTAGCAAGCTCATTTATAAAAAGATTTGCATCAATATTCGCCATGATCAAAATTCTTAACTTTGAGCTAAATAGTACTAGTAACTATACTAGCACTCATATTATGACCCTAAAAAATAATTTCCTAGTAGATTAGGTCCTTTGAGTGAAATGAGGATGTGGCTAAGATATTTGCATCCAAACAACTCAAAAAATCTTAAAGGGTAAATGATATAAAAGGAAAGTAAGGTTTGAGATTTGGAGATAATTGACAAATGACACCATAGGGGTTAAATGAAGGTGGGTAGAGTGAGATAAAAAGAAGACCATAATAAAAGTCGATATGCAAATACACAAAAATAAGGCCTCTAGATGTATGCTCATAATTTATAAACTGTGTTCTCATAGCTTTGGTTCATTTCCATGCTTATACAATTAACCTACACATCTACATAAGTGAACCTAATACATGAAAATTAACCTAACCCTTAGAAATGAACTAGTAAAGGATTAATGGCCATTATAGATGTTCCTCAATTTGTTGTACTTTTGTTTGAAATGGGCTTGTTTTAAGATAAATTACCTCAGAACTTACTAGAAAAAGATTTTTTTTTCCTTTCATCAAGTCCCTAAGTGGACTAATTTAATGACAATGAAAAAATATAGAAGACAATGTGTAAACATGTAGCATGTCTAGGTTGATGATGTAATTATGATGATCTTGTACAAATTCTCCTTGATGATTTTAGATGATTCCTTTATTGTTTCAAAATGAGTATCAATTATCCATAAATACAACAGAGTATAGATTCCACATAAAACATAGTCATGTTAGTTCACAACACATAGTAGGAAAAAGGTTGGCAAAAAATCGTTTGGATTTTGAGATTCAAAAGTTTATGGTGTAGATTCCTCATGTGCTAACATGAAATGGGTTGACTCCGCGCATGTGAAATTAAACCAAGTGACAAATAAGGTATTGAAAGGTTATAAAATATGTTACCTCAAATTTTGGGGACAATGAAACGGTTTTTCGGGACAAATTTTTTTTCTTTCTTGAAGCAGGGGATGGTAGGGGAACGTAATCGGGATGACTACATAACAAATAGGGAAAATTTTAAATATTCATATGAAAACATGGATAAAGCATGCTTATATACATTATAGAATCTCAAAATATAACATTTGTGTTAAATAATCTAAATTGAGAGTTCACATGAGAGTGGAAGTCAAATAAATTATCAAAACTCAAATATTTTAAAATTAATTTTATGGGATAGCCAGGGGACGGGTTTCTGAGTTTCCTGGACGTCCCTTCTGGGATGAGTCAAATTATGCTAGAAATGCGTAACTAATAATAACAATATTAAAAATTAATATATCAAATAATTTTTACATAAGAATATACCACTTATAAACTTATTTTTGAATGAGAGACGTTTAATCAACACAACCTAAAATATAAAAATACGAAGAAGCCATTTTCACCATTATAATTTTCTACATAATATTTTATTTACAACTCAATATAAAAAAAATGATACTTTGATCAAAATAATTCAAAATATGTCACTAGTGGCATAATGTTGCACTAAAGACTAAAGGTTTTAGTTAGTGAGATGTCCACCAAGGTTCAAACCTATGACGAAACAACTACCAAGATTCAAACCCCTTTTACACTATTGAGCTTGGAGGCTTTGTGCAATTTTCTTAACTTAAAAACACAAATATATCATTTTCAGCATTATAATTTTATATTGAATATTTTAATTTACAACTTATTTTTAAATAAACATTTGTTAATATCTTTATAACATAAATGATAAAATAACATCATTCGAACACATAATTAACTAAATTAAATTCAAAATTACGTTAAAGTCAAAATTTCAATTAATTGATAAATACGGTCAAACTGAGCATCGACAGATACGTGGTCAATTACGCTACAACATAAGCCAACCTAATCCACACCAACCTTCATTTATGCTCGTTTTGACGGCAAAGAATATCTTTACACTTCCCTACCCACGCCAAACTGCCACGTGTCCATCCATTAAAAAAAGTATCCAATGATCTTAGTTCCTCATCTAAGGTACCTTCCAAACGGAAAATATAAAAAGCAACGTGACGGGAAAAGTATTATTATACTTTCCCGTCAACAAACAAACGGCGAAAAATCTAAACGGTCGGCTAATTACACTAGCAGGAATTTCTTTGGATGACGTGGCCGTGGGGCTAAAGAAAGCTCATGTGGTTTTGGCCTAAGGTTTTAAAAGTAATCTAATTTTGGAAATAAAGGCAAAATCGTGTCAACAGAGAAAGTTTGGTGGAGGAAAGTTCGCATTTTCTGGCTAAATTGGGGAAAATTTGTATCCCCGGCTAAATTATATTTTATTGGTGTTCTAGAAACCATTTGTTTTGGACATACATATTTTGAGTCTAAACTTTAGCTGTTGTCTATACTCACTCGCCAGTCTGACTGACAGGGAAGTTGTGGAAAGTTCTCCTGTAAGTTAGCGGCGGATTTAGTGACTATTTTATTTCAATTATTTATCTAACTATTTAATGATTATTTGAACACTTTAATGATATTTGGAATTTCAACTTCTACGACTGGACCAGGCAATGCTTGAAGAATAAGTTTTGTCTTTAGAATTTTAGGGATTGTTATATTTTAGTTTTTCATTTTTTTTATTATAATTTATTTGAGATCTTTGTATGCGGGATGATTGTAAATTTGGTTGAATATAATTAGTGAGGTGATGTATGTATATTTAGTGATTATGTCAATCAATAAGGTTCAAAATTTTAGAGAGATGATGTATGAAATGAGATTAAAATTGTGCATTAAATTAAATAGATTTTTTTTCGATCTTGATTTTTAATTAAAGAAGATTCACATAAACTCATACTCAAGAATCAAATATCAAAATAATATCTTCAATGCTATAAAATCATCTATTCAAAAGAAAAATAGTCTTTTGAAATCAAAATAATCTCTTGAATGATATAAAATATTCTATTCAAAGGAAAATTGTCCTTAGTCTTTTTAAAAAAAAAATAAAAATAAATTCTTTATCTTTTCAATGTTTTTGATGTTATTGCACTATTGCTCTTGTCTCCTTTTGAGTTATTGTAAAGAATGTCTTGTACATTGCATAGTCTTATTTTCTTTTCAATTAAAATAATAAGAAATTTCTTTCAAATGAGAGTCTATATGTAATAATGTCCACATCTATTAAATTTAGTTTATTTTGACTTTATACATTTAGTAAGATATTTACATTTATATTTATTTAGATGTCTTCGTGGAATTTGATTTCTTGGTAAAAAAGTTTGTTTTTTCAAACTCTTGAAAACAAGTCCTAAAAGATATCTATGACTTCATCCCATCTTAAGATATCTATGACTTTTATTATAGAAATTGCTTGTAAAATCATAGACCAGTATACCCATATTAAATACATCTATTTAAAAAGAATGCCAAGAAATATGAATTGGATCTATATTTAGTTTTATTTTAAAACTATTATATTTACTACATACATAGAGAAAAAAGAAATTATGTGTTATTTATTTTAGATATAATATATTTATTATTAAATATTAATATTTTGACTAGTAAATCATAGTCAAATTTAAGACTACTCACACAATTACATTCCACCCCTTGCTCTCATTATAAAATGCCTCTCTACATTATTAAATGATATTACAGCCATACAAATATTTAATGCAATTAAAAACAAGCCCATCCATATTAGCTTTATTACATCTAACTAGTACAAAACTCAATAACCAAAAAAGAAATTACATCGAATAAATAATCCATGATCTTATATGAAATATGAACAAGCTACACCACTTTATCGTCTTCTTATTTTTATTTTTCTACTAATATATTTTTCTAATTTATTTGACATTTTATTAGACAACAAAAATTATATTATTTTTAAAATAGTTGTGGACCTTGATTTCAAGAGAGGAGATTTTATTTTTCAAATGTTGAAGATAAGTTTTTTAGGATCTCTATGATATCATCCCATCTTAAGTAGTAGACTTTTTATTACAAATAATGATTATAAAATTATAGACTTCATTAAAAATCTTAAATACATGAACAACATGAGGTTTGAATAGACTCGAACTCTAGACCTCCTAGATAGAAGACTCACAACTTACCACTACATTTGCAAGTTCATCCCCACATTGAACATAAATTTTATATATTATTAATTTTAAAAATAGTATATTTATTACTAATTATTAATATTTTGATCTATATTTAACAATCAAAATTAAGATTAAAACTTTAATACATCTAGTCATTATACTCCACCCATTACTACTATAAAATGTAAAAGTCTTTAATTCAAGAACACTTTATTCCATTTTAACTTTAGATTCTTATCGAAAAAACTCATAACTTTTTTTTCAATTCCATTAATTTTTTTTGGTCTTTATTTCATTGTCAAAGAAGGCACACGCTTATCAACTCCATAAATGCCATTCTCTTTTCACATTAAGAGAGTTAGTTGAGCAAGCATTTTCAACAACTAATAACCTAACCGATCAAAATCTAGAAACAACGCTTGGATATTTGATTAGATATGTGTTCATATATGGTTCATGAAAACCATTTGAATTTTCTTGAAAAAAAATTATTGATAAAATTTAGAGTTAATGTAAAGTTTGAAAAAATAAACAAATAAATTGACCTTTTGCCATTCATGAAAGCTGAGGTTCAAATCTCACCGCAACCGTTTTGATACAGTAATATAATAATTTGTAGGTTGCTCAGGCAAAGAAGGCTGCCCTGTCTTTTGGCATGGATTAATACGGATCACACAAGGAGCATGATTTTTGCTTAATACATTTGTCAAAAGAGAATCTTCAATTCTGTAGTAATCATATGATTTTGATGGGATTTGACTAAAAAACTTTATTCCTGGGCAGCTCGCTAAATGTTTCTCTATTTCTCTGGAGTAAAATATTTATTTATCTTTCTTGACCAGCAAGCTACAATTTCTTTATAAGCAGAATTTTTAGAGCAGATTTAATTGTGTTGTGTTGATCTGCCGCCCTCTGGCAGGAAGACAGTAGTTTTCGTGAAGAGTTTTGATAAATACAGCTCGGTTTCAAAGAATTTTGGAAACCGGTGACTTTTGCGAGCAATCTTGAAGGAGGAGTAATTGTAGTCGAAATTTTTGAGAATAATTGGCTATTTTGGGAACTGGTGACTTGTTGGGAGTTTTTTGGATACTTTTCGGCGAATTTTGTGAGAGAGCTGCATTTACTGAGGATTTTCAAGATTAGACGTTCCTTGCAAAAATTTCTTCTTGTTCAGCGAGTACTTCCGTATGTTTTGCTGCGAAATCTTTGCAGGTATTTGTTGACCTCAAATTCTTTTAGCTGAGTAATCCAAATTCAGGATGGCTTGTTGCTTAAGTAACTCTTCGGAATGTTGCTAAAATAACACTTCGGAACCGATTTGCAGTGGTTTTGAACTGCAGATATGAATTTATTGTGATTTTTGTTTCGGAAAGGAGAATAAACGAAAGCATTATGCGTATACGATCTCTATTCTTTTAACATATGAAATTTCAATTGTAGCTTTGGGAGAATGTTTTATAAGTGACTGGGAATTTCAACCTTTTTTTCCTCGAAATTTTTAACTTGCCGGAGTTTCGGCTCTGATCTGGTTTTTGCTTTATTTGGATGTAATTTATTTATTTAGGTGGATATTTTAGTTGTTTTCTCGACCCTTGTACTTGTCTTTCGAATCTGTGCAGAAATGTACAGATCCGTTCATTAAATTAAACTTGCCTAAAGATGCTCAAATTTCCTGTCAGTTGTTTTGTACGGCACGGTGTCCAAGTAGTCCAGGCTGCCTAGTCTAGAATGCGCTTCAAACTCCCTAAAGTGAATCGGCGCATTTCACGTTAGGATGTTTTCGTTATTTGCCAGATCTATGTACTTTTCTGTCAAACCCGTACAAATTCTTAATTTTGTTTTTCGCTTATTTTTAGTGTTGAAGAAAATAATTATAGTTAGTTATTTCCATCAGAGCTTAAAAATCAGAGAATGGCACATGGTTACAATGACATATCCCCCGTTGGCCGCATTCTTACAAAGTCAAGGGAGAAAACTCAACATAACAAGAATAGAACAAAACTTCAAGACCCTGTCAGTTGACTGTGGTTCTTCTGTTATTGATAATCTGCTCTTCTGTTTCAAATCTGTACTTATTATCATTGTTGTATAAGTTGAAATGACCCCAGGAAAGCAACTGGAAGACCTCCATAGGCATAATCTTTCCTGAGTTCATGTTGTTTAAATCAGGAATCCTTTGAGATTCGTGTAAAAAACTCTTACACAGTTGCACTCAGAAGCATTAAGGATATTAATTTCAAGCTCCCACTAGCTTCTTTTCAAGTGAGGTTGTTAGGTTATTGATTCTATTATAATTCAAAACATCTTATTTCACTTGAGGGAATTGAAAAGTTGAATAAATCTTACAGCAGGCTACCTGTCTTTATCTTCATGTATAGGTAGTTAAGCTAACAAAAGTGCTTTTGAAACTGCATGGTGCTTGTCTTAATGTCCTCTACATATGTGCCTTTGCCCAAGAGGGATTGACTTAAAACATCCTGCACCTTTTGATTCTGCTTAGTGCTTGCCTTAACAACTTGCATGTAGTGTTTGTAGAAGTGTAGCTGTTTGAAATTTATCCGTTTCAGGACTTCACACAATATTTCCACAATTTCTGGTTTTCAAACAACTCTGGAAAATACTGTGCCATCTCCACTTTTCCTCCCAAGGATAAATTGGATTATAAGTATCGCTTTCCATTATTTATGATAAATAACAAATCCCTCAGGAAATGACAGAATTAGCTCTGTTTAGCCATGGGATCAGCTTGAGTAATTATCTATTTCAGTATAATGTAATTATTGAAACTCTAGAGCTTCATTGTACAATCTTCCTTCATGAAAAAACCTAAACACAACTAAAAAATGTGCTTTGAGAAATTCCACTTAAATTATTTGAGTAACATGATTTGCAACTTCTGTATTCATTTAAAGTTTGTTCTTCCATAGGATCTTCAAGCTTAGGACATCTATATTGTGCTACAGAGCTTGGTTTTAATTGTTAATAAATTCCACAGCCCAATCTCCTTCGCAAACTCACCTTAGAATGCGCTTGTCTCTAAGCTTCAATACTATGTAAGAATCCTTGTACTATTATATTGGCCCAAGTCTTAATGCCAATTTTGAATTTTGTGTTGAACTGTGTGCAGAGGTGCTGAATGGTAGGCTTTTCCAATTAGAACGGCAGAGTTCTTCCCAAGGTGGGAATTCCATTCTTGAAATCCAATATGCCAAAGGAAGGAGAAGATCAGAATGAGGGAAATCATGCCAATGGAGCAGTATCCTTGAACATTGAGGAGGTTTCTGAACTGAACTCCAAGATGGCTACAGAAAAGAAAAAAGATACAAATGATTCTAGGGCCAAGGATGAGAAAAAAGAAGATAGCAACAAGTCTGTGCCATTTTACAAATTATTTGTCACTGCGGATTCTCTGGATATAACATTGATGTTTCTTGGTTCTCTTGGTTCTATGGGCAATGGTGCTTCTGTTCCACTTATGACCGTCTTGTTTGGGAACCTTATAAATGCATTTGGAAGCAACACACAAGATAAACACAAACTGATTCATGAAGTGTCCAAGGTGAAATCTTTGAATCTTCTCAATTTCCTTTGTTTTGTTTCTTATTTCAATTTTAAATCAAACAAAAGGAAAGTTGTTGACAAGAAAAAGGGCAATTATAAGTTGAACTTAGATTCATAGGACCCCATTATTCTTAGGTTTGACAGACAAAATTGCTTTCTCTTTAAGATTATCATATCTAGACTTGGAATTTCATGGACAAATGCTCAATGTTGTGACTTTGATAGACAAAATTCGTATCCCATCCATTTTTTGAAACAAAACTTCAGTCTATTGAAATTGGGGATGCTCTCTAACTTCTTCTCAGCAGAAAACAACAGAATTTCAACACTCAAGAAATACATTATACTGGGTTATTTTAGGATATGTATTAAGAAAATATTTTCTTTTCTTTATTTATAGGTTTTTCAATTAATACAAAAAGTTGGAAAATTCCATCTTTCTACTTCAAACAACAATTGAGAGACGGGGAAGGGTCTAATGCAGAACTTCGAGTTACATGCGAGACAATGATAAAATTCTCAGGCAGGTTCCAAGGAAAAAACCAAATTCCTTAGCATAAATTGGCACAATCATTAGTGTTAAACAAAACTATGGTGCTGTTAGGCCAGAGGGGACATAGCTTGCCAGATCTGCTATGTAAGTAGTATGACATAATCAACCTGGGAGTTTTCACTTTTAAACTCTATGTTTGTATTAATGACCCTAGCGGCATTCAGTTTATGATGTAACATTGGAACTACATGGTTGAATCAAATTCCTCCAAAACTTATTAATTTCCAATGTTCTGCAAAGTTACTCCAACTTTTATCTTCATTAAAATGGTTGTTTGAAATGAATCTTGATTCTTAACAGATACTCTACAAATTTTATGTTGAAGGGAGGTGATGTAAATTTAAAGTACTATGTTGGACCATAATTAATAATTACTGAAATATGTTGTTTATTTAGTCACCTGTGGGAATTCATTCTTTAAAAGGGTGGGTCAAGATGAAATTTCAGTTGCCATTTGACTCAACAAACTTCTATATGAGGAAAGTAAGCTAGAACTTTTTATTCTTTTGAGTTTACTTTAATATTGAACTTACTCTTATGCTGTTTAAATTGCTCCAGATAGCTTTGGAGTTTGTTTATCTTGCTTGTGGTGCAGGAGTTGCCGCTTTCCTTGGTAAGATACCAAACTTATGAATTGGGTGTTTTATATTAACATTATATTGCAGTGTATTTACCAATCTTCTTAGAAGTTGTTCAGTTTGTATAGTAGTATATTGCTTGTGACCAGTATCAGGGTTGATACTTCATGATCTCACTTAATTTTATCCTGGTTGTCAGGGGTGTGTTGCTGGATGTGCACAGGGGAAAGACAGTCTGCACGTATTAGGAGTCTCTACTTAAAAACGATTTTAAGGCAAGATATTGCGTTCTTTGACAGTGAAACATCAACAGGAGAGGTTATTGGAAGAATGTCAGGTGACACAATTCTAATTCAGGAGGCTATGGGGGAAAAGGTCAGTCAATGATTGGTATTAATAACTTACATTGATCTCAACTAATGCATCCAGTCTGGGTGATATTTAGCAAATTCACAGCCAAAGACATGCTGTGATGACTTCAATTTTTCTGTTGCTCAGACATTAAAGCTTTCAAACCACGTGGATAGAAAAAAATCATTTAACTAGCAATCATCCACTCCATTGGCTTGCCTAACCCCATAAAATGTAGCAGCTGCCTCTTGGTTTTAGGAACCCTTTTATTTGACCACTAAACTCTCAGTTTACTTGCATAGATCGGCAAATTTATTGAAAAATGACAATGACTTCAGAAGTTAGGTCAAAAGGATGGCATCCTTTAGTTTGACTAAATATCTTGTTAAGAGAGTCACCAAATTACTTCTTTGTATACTATAGCAACCATCATGTGGTCTGTGAGCAGCTCCATGAACAATCATCCTCCATATTCACCATGGGTTCTTGATTAGTATGTAAGGAACAACATTGGTTTCTTCCTAAAGCTGTTTTTCTTTTGCAAATTGGTTTGGAAAATACTTCTTCAAAGCCAAGTTGATCCTTTGGAACAACAAAGAAGGGTTGTGAAGTTCAGCTTATAGGCACACTGTCTCTAATATTTAAACTTACTAATGTGATTATCTGCCATTCTTTAACATGTGGATATATGGTTTTCATTGTTTGGATAAATATGTAACAATATTGATTTCCTTCTAAAGCTGTTTGCCTATATGCAAACTGGATATGGAAAACACACCTTCAATGCCAAGTTGATCCTCTAGGAATTGTCTCTCTTATATGAAATAGAAAATTTACTAATGTGAATAACTACTACTCTTTAATATGTGGATATATGGTGTCATGGATTTAGTCAAAAGCTGTAAGATATCATTTATTAGAAATAAATAAGCAATTCTAACATGTATAGTCCACAGAAGAATTCACAGTTAAATTATGTTTGTGTTCATTTGTTCAGGTTGGGAAGCTCATACAGTTTCTAACAACATTCGTAGCAGGATTTACCGTAGCTTTCATCAGAGGTTGGAAACTTACCTTGGTATTGCTATCCATTGTTCCTCTTCTTGCTGTGGCCGGTGGCTTTATGGCTATGATAATCTCCAGAATGTCAAGCCGAGGCCAGCAAGCTTATGCAGAAGCAGCAAACACTGTGGAGCAGGCAATTGGTTCAATTAGGACAGTAAGTGTTTGATCTAAAAGAGTTTCTCAATCTCATATTGGACAGTTGCATTCATAAAACCTGTTTTTCTTTTTGGTATCTTCCTAGTGATGCAAGTTTTATGAAAATATCATAATTGCACATGATTATTAGAGTTGCTCACACAATTTTCTCTATTGTGAAATTTAGGTTGTGTCTTTTACTGGAGAGAGGAAATCCATAAAAGACTATGATAAGTCACTTAAGATTGCTTACAAAGCTATTGCTCAGCAAGGATTGGCAGCTGGTTTTGGCCTTGGGTGTGTTCTATTTATCATGTTCTCTGGATATGCATTGGCTCTTTACTATGGATCACGGTTAATCCTAAAGGGAACTTATAACGGTGGTCAAGTAGTGAATTGCATATTTGCAGTTTTGATGGGAGGCATGTAAGTTGAGTCTCAACTGCTCAAAGTACTGTTCTTTTATCAGATAAAGAAATAAAACTATCCAGATTTAAACTGAATTTGTTTGGTAAATTCATGTCTATAAATGAAAATTGAATTAAATTTATACTGAATTTCAGGTCTCTGGGTCAAGCATCACCTTCTTTAACTGCAATTGCAGCAGGACGAGCTGCAGCATACAAGATGTTTGAGACTATTGACAGAAAGCCAGATATTGATATCTATGACGAAACTGGACTAGTCCTTGAGGATATTCAAGGTGATATTGAACTTAAAGATATACAATTCAGATATCCTGCTAGACCAGATGTTCAAATATTTTCTGGGTTTTCATTGGAAATACCCAGGGGCACGACAGCAGCTTTAGTTGGAGAGAGTGGCAGCGGAAAGTCCACAGTTATCAGTCTTATAGAGAGATTCTATGATCCGCAAGCTGGTGAAGTGCTTATTGATGGCATTAACATCAAGAATTTTCAGCTTAAGTGGATAAGGCAGAAAATTGGACTGGTGAGCCAGGAACCTGTCCTTTTTGGCACCACCATTAGAGAAAATCTTTTATATGGCAAAGATGGAGCTACGCAAGAGGAAATCATGGCTGCTGCTGAACTTGCTAATGCAGCAAAATTTATAAACAAGATGCCTCAGGTTTTTACACATAACTTTTGATGTTTGATAACATTTCCCATCCAGAGATCTTGATGGTTGGGAATGTCTCTCATTCTTGAATATAAAACTCCTTGCACATAATATTGCCACATGTTGACATTTATACTTGGTATTTTTTAGGGTTTTGATACAATGGTAGGAGAGCATGGTACCCAACTTTCTGGAGGCCAAAAACAGAGGATTGCAATTGCACGAGCTATTCTGAAAGATCCGCGTATTCTTCTCCTTGACGAAGCTACAAGTGCATTGGATTCAGAATCTGAAAGAGTGGTTCAAGAAGCTCTTGACAGGATTATGGTAAACAGAACCACAGTTGTTGTTGCTCATCGTCTAACTACTGTCAGAAATGCTGACATGATTGCTGTTGTTCAGCGTGGTTCCATTGTGGAAAAAGGTCATTTTACATACCTTTCATTTTCCTCTCTTTCTCAAGAGCAAAAAGTTGATAATCTGTAAATATTGTTCTTAATTTTTAACTTGAATTTGGAAGGAGCTTTCAATAAATGACTATCTTTGCAGGCAAATCTCAACTGATTTTAAATTTTGATTTAGTCTTTGACTTAACAATATGATTCTTCCTTGTACCATTTTATTGATATCAATGCAAATGTGATATTCAGGTTCACACTCTGAGCTTGTAATGAACCCTTCTGGTGCATACTCCCAGCTAATACGTCTGCAAGAAATGCATCAACCAAAAGAACAGAATGTTAAGGATCCAGATGAACTGGAAATACATCAGGATGATTCCAAGGCTATTGGTAGGGTCAGCAGTCAAAGGTTATCTTTTAGACGGTCTATAAGCAGTGGGTCATCAGGGATTGGTGGAAGCCGCCGTTCCTATTCATTTTCATATGCTTTTCCTGCTGGAGTAGGCCTACAGGAAACTGGTGGTAGTGAAGCAAGCAGTCCAAAGGGAAACCAGAAAAAGAAGGGCCTGATGAGATTGTTTAGGTCCAATGCTCAGAGAGATGTGGAAGGTGGTCAGAAAGATTCAGATAACGATGTTCCCATTTTACGTTTAGCATCTTTAAACAAGCCAGAGTTTCCGGTGATCATACTTGGGTCCATTGCAGCAGTTCTTAATGGAATGATATTTCCTATCTTTGGTCTCTTGCTTTCAAGTGTTATCAAGGTCTTCTATGAACCCCACCAAGAGCTTGACAAAGATGCCAAATTCTGGGCACTTATGTTTGTAGTTTTGGCAATTACATGCCTCATTGTGGCACCTACACAATTTTATTGCTTTTCCATTGCTGGTGGCAGGCTGGTGCAACGTATTCGATCATTGACTTTTGCCAAAGTAATTCACCAGGAAATTGGATGGTTTGATGACAATGAAAATTCAAGGTAGCTTCATACTGCTTTCACTGGTATTTTTAGTATATGTACATAATAGATATCAAAGAGCATACTAATTCCCAAGTTTCTGTTTTCAGTGGCGCAATAAGTGCAAGATTATCAACAGATGCTGCAGCTGTCCGTAGCCTGGTGGGAGATGCATTATCACTTATTGTTCAAAATATAGCAACCATCATTTGTGGGATTGTCATATCTTTTACAGCCAACTGGCAGCTAGCACTTTTGATCCTGGCTATAATACCTCTTCTAGGTCTTCAAGGTTTCATGCAAATGAGGTTTATGCAGGGTTTCACTGCTGATGCAAAGGTGTGAATCCTGATCTTGTAACTTGCTTGGTTTCCCCTCCTAATTTTGCTTTATTTCTTGTGTGGCTCAAAGCTTATTGTTAAGATATTCCCTTTTCACTCTTATGCATTCAACTTGAAATTGGATTGAGAAAGAACATACCAAGAATAATAACCATAGTACACAACTGTATCTGAAATATGAAGAATTTTTTATGACCCCAGTCTGTAAACTGGCCAGAAATCTGTTGTTAAATAGAAAATGGCCGTTTGAATTTGGAAAAACTGTGAAATTTAGACATGTAAACCTAAAACCCTTTGTAACACTAGTACATTTATGCCACTTCAAAAAGAACTCGCTAAGACTTCTGTTGTCTATCTTTTGAGAATAGGCTCCAACTGAAATATGAATTAACATTTGAAATTGTGTTTTCTGTGTTTGATATAGAATAAGAAATATGTGAAAAAGGATCTACAGTATATGGACAACCAACAAAACCATCGCCAACATACAACTAGTATAAGATGTCCAGAGATGTTTTCCCCTTCTCAAACACTTAAGCTTTTTAATCATTTTGTCCTTTTATATGTAGGTTAGTAGGTTCTTCTAATGTCATTATTATGATGATAAAATTTCTAACTCCTTTTGATAACTATGATGCTTTACAACTCCCTATAACTACCTAAGATGCTCAATTACTTCCACATTATTTTGTTTAAACTCCCATGACACATAATATGCTATGTAACTCCACATGTAACAGCAATACTACACAAGTAATCATGATTAAACGACACCTAGTGGTAGGGGTGTACTGCCATGAGTTTGTCCAGTTAAAAACATGCACTTTTAAAAAAAAACGTGCATCCTTTTCACTTGTTTTCATAAACAGTGAATCATGTTTTAGGGTTAGAGTTTAGGTTTCAATTTTTTGTGCTTTTCCTCATTCAAACCTACGTAATTTGAAACATGATGATCTTTTTATGAACCTAGTCTGTAGGCTGATGCGAAATATGTATAATAGAAAACTACTGCTTGAGTTTGCAAAAAAAGTGAAATTTAGACGGTAAAAGAAACAACCTGTTGCAAATTTGTAATGCTGTTGTGTCATGCTGGGGTCACGAGATAAGACTTGTGTCATCTATCTTTGACTGAGGATGCACTCCAACTGATTCTAAAGATCTGAAATGAACTACAATCTAAAAATCTGTTTTATATAGTTAAGATTGAACGTGAAACTTCTAAATAAGGACCCAATGAAACCATTACTAAAATCTGGGAAACAGCCCAAAGATGAAATCAACTCTCCCATTACTCTTTGCCAAAGATGAATTATATATATTGTAATTCTAGTGACGTCAAAGATGAAATCAACTCTCCCATTACTCTTTGCCACTCCTATGATAAGATTTGGGATTCCGTGAACGTTATCAAACTATAACCTCTACAAGTTCTCTACAACTCCTATTACAAATAAACTTCTTTATCCTTTGGCTCACATATTTGAATACACTTTTTAATACAGATTAAAAGGCACCTAGTGGTAGGGGATGAAATGTGCAATACCTTTCTCTGCTGTGATAAGAGGATAACTTGAATGATCCATACTGATAGACATGGATGCATGTTTAGATTCATAGCAGATAGAAGTCTTGAGTCTGCATTGTATAAAGGGGAATTTTTTGTCCTTTCAATTCAAGGATTTAGCAAAGTAATTAATGATTTCAAATGGGCCTAACTCAGGTGGTGTACGAGGAAGCCAGTCAAGTTGCAAATGACGCGGTTGGAAGCATTCGGACTGTCGCCTCCTTTTGTGCAGAGGATAAGGTTATCAATCTGTACAATGAAAAGTGTACCTCTCCAGTGCAAAGTGGAGTCAAGCAGGGAGTTATAGCAGGATCTGGTTTTGGATTGTCAAATTTTGTGATGTTCGCTCAATATTCACTCAGCTTTTGGGTAGGTGCTCGCTTGGTTCAAGATGGAAAAACAACTTTTGATAAAGTTTTCAAGGTAAGGGTTACCTATTACCAAGTTACTTGTTTCTCAATTTTTCTGAATGAAAGGCCTAACGGTTAGTATGCAATTCTGCAAAGGCTAGCTTTCCAGGATTTACAAAGATGCATAAAGTGTTATTTTCTTTACCTGATGAAAATTTTAAATAGAGTGCTTGCAATAATCCAAAATGCATTTTCAAAGGTTCATATGTGACATTTTTGAAAATGTTTTAACATATTCTAATTCTGTATTCCATTTTTTAAGCTTAGACTGTTTGTGCCAGGTGTTTTTTGCTCTTTCAATGGCTGCCATGGGAGTCTCTCAATCAGCAGGCCTTGCCCCCGACCTTGCAAAAGTCAAAGCCTCTGTCAATTCAGTGTTTAAAATTCTCGACCGTAAATCTAAGATTGATGCAAGTGATCCCTCAGGGACTACCTTGGAAACTGTAAAGGGTGACATTGAATTTCAGCATGTCAGCTTCAAATATCCAACCCGTCCAGATGTGCAGATTTTCCGCGATTTATGTTTATTTGTGCATTCTGGAAAGGTAAACTCCACGCTTATTGATTCATTACGGAAAACATTAGGTCAGAATTTGAAAAATGATGAATGCATTTAAAGGCAACCATTGAAATGCCTCTGATAAGTTCTATCTTTTGTTCTGATTTGTACAGACTGTTGCTCTTGTGGGAGAGAGCGGAAGCGGAAAATCAACCGCCATTGCACTTTTGGAGCGATTCTATGATCCCGATTCAGGCCGGATATTTCTTGATGGAGTCGAAATTCGACAACTTCAACTTAAATGGCTAAGAGAACAGATGGGTTTAGTGAGCCAAGAACCAGTTTTATTCAATGAAACTATCCGGGCAAATATTGCTTATGGAAAGGAGGGCGCAGTTACTGATGAACAAATTATAGCAGCTACTGAGGCTTCCAATGCTCACAAATTCATCTCAGCCCTTCCCCAGGGCTACGAGACAACCGTTGGGGAAAGAGGAGTACAATTATCCGGGGGTCAAAAGCAACGCATTGCAATCGCAAGAGCAATACTGAAAGATCCCAGAATACTTCTCTTGGATGAAGCCACAAGTGCCCTAGATGCCGAATCAGAACGAATAGTACAAGATGCACTTGACCGTGTAATGGTAAACAGGTCTACTATAGTTATTGCACACCGTCTTTCAACAATTAAAGATGCAGATGTTATAGCAGTGGTAAAGAATGGAGTGATTGCAGAACAAGGAAAACATGATGTTTTGCTCTCCAAAAGAGATGGGGCCTATGCATCCCTGGTAAAATTGCACCAGGCATCTTCGTAGAGAAAATTTCAAAAAACAAAAAATGTCCCAAGCGCATTTCATTTAATGCCCCAGCATAGTTTATTTACATCAGGCGGAGAGTAGCAGAGCTGAAGCGCTGCTAGTAAATATATTTTTAGGCCCATAAATTGTAATTGAAATAGAAATAAAATATATATTTGCACTCTGCACTTCTACGTAAGAAAAAAAGCTAAGTAAATAAATAATTTGAGAAATAAGTTATAGTGGAAAGATGCATTACGGGACACCATGGAAGAGAAGCCGTGGTAGGAAGTTATACAGGCTGTGAGATCAGAGCAAGAGCAAGGTAAAACTTCATTGAAGCTTTTATTAATTAATAATTATAATAGCAATGCAATGGCTGTAGAACATTCACATAACCCAAAAGATTGACAAAGACGAATTCTAAGTATATAAATAAATCTATACTTGTGACGTAGTCCTTAGGTTTGTGAATTTGTTTTCTATAGGGAGGATTTTTATCTTTATTTTTTATATTGATCAAAGCAGAAAGAATGGCAATCGAGAAAGAGGACTGCAAAATTTTAGACATTTACATTAACAAAAAGTTTATTTTAATTGTTGATTATAGACATTTTTTAATTATCATTCTTCCTTATTTTTTATTCACATTTATTGCATATTATTTCAAATTATCAATAAGTAGCATATTTGTTATTAGTTTAAGTTAATTGTGCTTATATTTAAGTCTACTATTAGATCAAGCTAAATTAAATTTTATTTTCTTTTCCATTTTAATAAGTTTGTTCAATTGTTGTTCTTTATAGTATTCTATATAGGAGTCAGTTATTTTTATATTATTGCATTTCATTGGTATATCCTTTTTTATTACAACTTGTGTGCTTCATTCATACCTTTTTCAACCTTCCTACTTTAGCTTCACACACATACACACACACACGACATGCTCGCGCATACACACATTTTTCAATTATGATTTAAGACTAATATTCTAATAAAATTTGATTTTGAATATTTTTTATATCATTTCTTTATTCCTTTTAGGGTATTAAGTGTTTATTGCTTACTCTTTTGAACTCCACATTCTTGGATGCACCCTTGTTTTCATATCATGGATTGTCATGTTCTTATACATTTAGTACCTACTCATGCCTATCTCATTGCTTTGACATGTTCAAACATTTTATGATACACGATTCTATTGTCCTCAATATACTCATGACATTTTATCACACCAAGAGGATTACATTTTTATGGAAGCATTGTATCATAATGTATGTTTATTCTCCTCATTTACAGATTCCATCATTGAGGGCTACTTATTTGAGTGAAAAGTATGAGTTAAATGCAATAATAAAACTCAAAACTCAAATAGAAAGACACCCAAGATGATGCAAATGAAGAAAACACAACGATACAATTTGAAATAAAAAAATCTTAAAACTTTGGGATTATTTTAGATATGCTCCAAGATGATATGTCTATGCTCTAAGCTTGGAAGTTACTAAATTTGATAACATAACAATAGCATTCATTAACTTGATGCAAACAACTTGAGAGAGGATGATTTATAGATTATTGATTAAGGATGTGAATGACATACATTTTCAGATGTAGCATGAAGATAAATGATTGAACCACATTAACTTCTAAAGAAAATTAATTTCTAGATAAATTAATAGAAGAATGATCAAGATGGATAACAAATAGATGGATGATATTGATTGAGATATTCTTTTTGAATGACGAATGTTGAGGTTGTTGTTAGGGCTATCATTATGCGAATGGGTAAAGATTTAGTGATGTACATTCAAAATAAATGTTTGAGATTTAATAGCTATTTGACTTTATATGATTGAAAAATTGAATTTATTGTATTGATGCAAAAGCTTGACTCCACATAAAAACCTGAAAGGAAATCATGAAAGAAACGCCTTCAAAATGAATGTTATATTTTTCCACAATGTTTCATATGGAGAGGGAGAATAACTTGAATGCTTAGAGATTTGGATGCTTGTGAATGGATGATTATGCTATGCTCTTATTTCTTGATGGTGGTATCCTCTACTTGGCCTTTAATGAGGGAAATAAGCTTTCTACCATGGAGAAGATTGCCTTGGAAATGTCTTGGAATGCTTGAGATGGTGGAGAGTTGAACTTGCACTTGAAATTTTATTATTCTTGCATGTAGTTATGAATGCTTACCCAAATGAGGAGAGGTAGGTTTATTATATACTTCTCACAAACATTTTAGATCTGAAAACTCAAAGGGTGCCAATGAGAATTTGGATTTCCCGCTCAACTGTTAAGACTGTATCGTCTTAAAGTGGACACACTCATTATTTAAGACCTTTTAGCTCTCATCCTTTATCAACATTATGAACAATGGATGGATTCGTGCTCGATCCCCTCTTTTCTCCTATTTTACATACCATATCTTCCTCTTTTAACCATGCAATCTCTGAGACCTCAGGGCGGCTCCATATGGGCCAACCTTGGAACAAGTCAACCTGTTTTAGAATAGGCCTACCAAGTTGACCTATTCCCTAGGAATAGGTCAAACGAGTTGACCTATTCTTGAATAGGTCGACTAGGTTGACCAAGTCAACCTATTCCCTGAGGATTTTAAACCCTGGGGCCATTGTTGTCTCTGGGAATTAAATTACAAAATCGGGTGACCTCGTTGGCTTGCTTTGTTTTCCCACATGAAAACTAGTATAAAAGGAAGCCTAGGCACCTCATTTTGAAATCCATTAGCATCCATTAACATCTAGAAGATCCATTTGACATCCATTAGAGATCCAAAAATCACACGAGCAAGTTCGAGCAGTCAATCCTTTATCAAGCATTCAAGATTCAAGGATCCTTTGTGAGAATTTCCTCTTCAAGATCTAGTATTTTTTTGGCCATCAAGGGAGGAGATCTACATTTGACGCATTCATCATCTTCTTCATTCATGCACATTTACATCCTTGGCTCCACGATGTGGTTTTGGTAGATCCATTGCATTTGTAGGGATTTCCTACATTTGTCATTGCAAATTCAACATTTAAAACATACAAGCATTACAAAATCCTTATTGACAAGGGTTTCTACAAGCATGGTGAATACTTACATTTGTCTTGTTTCCTTTACATATTTACATTTCAATTTCAAGGTTGATTCCTCAATCTAGGGCTTGACCAAGGCAATCCCTTATCCACCCAAACCCCAAAACAAGCTTTTGTATGTACAGGAGCAGGATATCAAAGTTAAAATCACATATGTGGAAACTACTTGCCGAGACATTTCCGAAGAAGTTAAGTTGACTTTTCTACAGTGTCCTGGGAACATGGTGACTTCGTGGAAAAGTGTATGGAACATGTTGCACCCGGTCAACCTGTTTCTGGAGGTCTGTCAAAAATAACATCTTTTGGGCTTTATGTTGTGATCACGATTCCACAATTGGAAGTTCAATCACAAGTTTAGATCTGTAGTTTTCAAAGAAAAAAAGCATATTCCTCTACACATTTCAAGGTAAGTACTTTATCATTCATTTCATTTCTTAGTCTAGACTTATTTTCATATCTTAATTGGGCTGATTGCATACACTTAGCATCTAGATCTATCTTACTTTTCACATTAAATCAATTGGTTCAATTCCACATTTGCATTTACACATCTTTAATCAAATCCTACATTGCATGAAAGAGGACTTTCTTGCGTACTTCCTCGATATAATTTGGGTTTAGCATTGGCATCCCTTCATCTTCTTAGGTTTTTCTAATCTAACTTGGGTTATATTGAGAGTTATGTTTGGAAGCCCCTATTTCAAATATTTAGTATTAGAATAGTTAACTAATGAACTCATCTAACAATATAAGGTATCCATTTCACCCCTAAATATTTTGGTGAGCCTACCGTATTACAACTTCCTTTTGATCTTGGTGCATTATCTTGTGCGTTCACCTTCATTAAACATTTTGGTGAGCGCAATGTCCTATAGCTCTTTCTTGGAGTTAGATCCCTTGCTTTCCCTTTTGCATTGGTTGTTTACTTTCTTTTGGTGAACCCAACACATTCTTCCTTTCCTTATTGATTTTAGAGTTAGATTTAGCTATATTTGTGTGGTTAGATCTTTCTTTTTATGCTCTTTATTACATTGATAATTGTGTGGATAGATCTCATTAGAGTTTCCTTTTGTGATCTCCTCTTTTATGAACTTTATTACACTAAGTCCAATCTCTATCATTCCTGTTAGGAGAATCCATAGAATCATGGGCTCTTTTGGTCATGATTCCTCTTTTCTTCCTAGGACCCATGATGATACTAATATTTTCCCTCAAAGATGAAGTCTTAAGATTTCCTCCTTCCAAAGTTGATAAGCTCTCTCATGAGTTTGATAAATTGGAAAATTGGCTTGTGCAAGAGAACCCAAATCTTGATAGTGTTGCCTCTATTGAGGATATTAAGAATCTTATCACTCATGATGATAATAAATCTCCATTCTTTGTGGTATATCTCACCTTATTAACACTCATACTAAGACTTTAACAAAATGTGCTCAAGAGTTAGGATACATTCCTCCTTCCACAACTATTGAACCATCATTTCCTATTTCCACTACTATTCCTATCATTCCTATCTATGTGCCACCTATCATGACAACTTCTACACAAGTATCTAATCCTCTAAGTGTTGGTCTTTCTAACCCTTGATTTCCTGCAAGTGTTCCTCCTACCTCCATACCCTCTTCATCACCTTCATACAGTTTCATTCCTTTTACATATTCCAATCCTCTTCCCATTCCTTCTAATCCTCCATCACTATCCTTACATTTTCCTTCTGCTTCCTATAACTTTGCTAGTGTTGGCAAGTGGGCAGATGATTATAGCATAGATTTTGTCATTTATGGAAACACTACTTATTGGCATGATCGCTTGGAGTACAATTTAGCTTTGGATGTTTGCACTAGAAAAATGACTAAGTCCAAAAAGCAATTGATAGGGTATAGTTATACAGTTTTACCTTGCAAGTACAATATATGAGGAATTAAGTCATGCAAGCTTATATGAATGTATTATGGGATGTAATAGACCTTCATTTAAGGTTCCATGTATTTTGGAGTTGAGTGGAGAAAGTTACAACATGATCTATGTACATGAAGATAATACAACAGTGAAACAGAGTAAATAAGTGGTTGCGATGATTAAGGGAGTAACATGTGGAATCCAGAAGTGCTATCTTGTATTTTATTTGGGTCCTTCTCTATCTTTATGGAGGTGTGATCGCTGACTATATAATTATGTGTTGGACATGTTTTTTGATGTATTTGTGAGCTGATTGGAAATATTATGAGTTTGAGTGTATATGTTTTGAGATGTGAAGTTATGAGTGTGAGGTGGGATGTATTGTGATGTAAAGATAATGCAAAGGATGTTGTGAGATATTACTGGAACTACTTTGGCATAGTAGATGTTGTCTTAGCTCATTTTTATTGCTACAAGATACTTTGGTAATACTAGACAGTGAGTCTGTTGTAAGAGCAGTAAGCTCCATTTTTTATTCACCACTAACAGATTTATAGACTCCCAATAGGGTATGTCCTCTAACAAGGACTTGTACTAATGTAATATCTTTCTCCTAATAGGACAAGGTCTCCTAATAGGGACACAATACTTATAGTGCATCATTTGTGGGTATCATCCCCACTGGGGTTTTCTCTTAGCCAAGGTTTCCTCGAGAAAAAATCATGGTGTTATGAGTTGTTTAGTTTATGTGTGTGTTCTTCATATTTTAGTTATTGCATGGTTCTTTAAATTGGATTAAAATGAATAAAAGCTCTACAATATTGATTCACCCCCCCTCTTAAAATTTCTTGATTGCAAGGCCCTTGAAGATAAATCCTAATAGCTTAAGGGAGATCCAGATGGATTCAAACAATTTGGAAGGAAAATTTAAAGCAACATTAGAAGATCTAGATAAGGCTAATGCTGAAAATCCTGAATTAAAATATAAGATAAAGAAAGCTAAAAAATATTTCAAGAGGCTCAAAGAGAAGATTGAATTTTCAAGAAACAAAAGGCAAGAACCTATGAGGGAATCTAAGAATGATTCATTTGATTTGATCAAAAAAATCGAACAAGAAAAGGATGCAATAAAGCATGAATATGAGATCATCACTATGGAAATGAATAAAGAAATTCCAAGAGAAAGAAGAAAAGAGAACTTAAAGAAGCCTTGGAAAGAGAAAATGTAGAGATGCAAATAATGCAGCTAGAAATCAATGATGTCAAAACCAATTACAAAGAACTAGAGAAGTACAATATCATCATTAAATGAGATCTTGTAGAGGCAAATAAGCATGTTAAAAAACTTCATGCGAGTAGTAACAAATTGATGAACAACTAGAGAGACAAAAACCAAAAGGTGACAAGAAAGGAGTTGGCTTCAATGAAGTTGAATGTTCCAAATCTCAGGAAAAGAATTCTGAAATTAGGACAAATGAGACACCTAATCAAAAGGATCAAACTAGAGAATAGACCAGACCTTTCAAAGGTATATGCTTTAGATACAAAAAATTAGGACACATGAAGAAGGATTGTAGAGGTAAGAATGTTTCCAAAAAAATTTTTGGTTATTGCTTTAATTGTTGGGCATATGGACATAAAAGAAATGAATGTAGAAAACCAGATGAAAAATGGAAGAAATAAGATTATGTTAGACAACCTACTACATCCAATAAGATCATTTGTCACAAATGCAATAATCTTGGGGGCATTGCAAAGAACTATAAATTGGTAGTTAGACAAGATAGGTCTCATCCTAGAAGATCGCCTATTACTTGAAACAAGTGCAACAATGAGGGACATATAGCCAAGTACTACAGATATAATGGACTGGTTGGAAACATAAGACCACCTACAGATAAAAAGAAAAATATTGGTGATACTGGAAAAATATTTATAGAGTATGTGAATGAGTTTAATCACCAGTTTGTAAAAGAAGGAAATAAAGTGAGTAACAAAATATGGAAGGAAAAGAATCAGACTAAAACCAAGGATCAAGGTGAAGTAGTAGATGTTATTGGATCTTCTCTTGATGCTAATGATTCTATTTTTTCCTAAATGGCCAAGCATGGCCTTAGAGGGAGCATTGAAAGAGTTCATCAGTAAATCATCTAGCCTCTAGTATGCAGAATGAGTTGGATATATTGTTTGAGATGCCTTGCGAAGCTATTTAAGGGCATACTTAGTCATTTTGATCACCATTCAAACAAGATTAAAGAAGAAAAAAGAGATCCTTGAGAAGTTGGAGAAATTTCAATATTCTCATGATCCACAACCCTAATTTGGGGAAGAAGGCATTTAGATCTATATGTGAGCTTGTGTTTTAGTTTAGCTGTGTGAAATCATGGATGTACCTCATATTTTTGATGTAAATGAGAGGACTAGATATAAGTTCAAGAAGCATCTATTTAAATCAAAGGAAGATGACCTAGAGGGTGCGTTTTCACAAACCCCACATTGAGTGTTGCATGTATAATACATTAGAACTTATATACACTGCAAATATGAATCAATTGGAGACATAGAGATACACAGTGAGTTATCAAACATGTTAGATAAGGATGGAAAATTGAAGTCTTCATTCGCGAAGCTAGAACACTTGAACATTTTTCCATATGTTGAGCTTTCTCAGTTTGATGATCTTAAATGGATGAAGATTGTACTTAGCAAGATCCATGATCAGTTCTTCACAAATCAAGATTACTAAAGACCTCATTCACCTGGTCACTAGATTAGAGAACACATGAAAAATTCATGTGGCTACGAAGAATATGAAGAAGGAAGTTGAGACCCTTACTGGATCCAAATGGGATAAAAGAGCCATGAGCATCAATGAAATCAAGCAGAAGGATGTAAGGTTAATCGAAATGATTCTTGGTTATAGAATGAACTATAGTAGTAGATTAAACTCTGTGTTCGTAGGGATAATCCACATGACCTATAAAATAGTTGTTGAAAATGAGCACTATGATGTTTGTGGGATCCTCAGATTACAACTCCTAGAAAATTTGAGAAGAATAAAACACTACAAATCAAATGCATTCAGATTTGGGTCATTAATACTGCATATTTTCTTTCACATTGTACACAAGTTTACAGGCATGCATCCCCATGCATGGAAAAAAGATGAACCTATTGCAGGCCAGCTTAGTAGATACTATAGAATGCAGGATAAGAAGTGGGTAGATGGTGAAATATTTGGCATGTTGAAGGTATTTTAAAAGGAGATGAAACAAAGGGGAGTGATACCTAACGAATTAGTGGAGAAATACAAATAAACTATCTTCTTTATGGTAGAAATTGATTGCACATGTGTTGAGGCAGTTGAACCTAGAGTGTGATGGTCCCCCAATGGGATATGAGGCGAGCTCTCAAATCCTGACTCCGTACATTAATCATATCCTTGCATCTAAAATAGATCCTACTAAGGAAAGATGGGGAACTTATGAGGAGAAGTCTCTAAAAGTTAGAGAAGAATTGACAAAAGGTGAGAGGAAAAGGAAATTAGAAAAGTTTGTTGACAAAATTGCTCAAAGAGAAGGGGTACCTAAAGGAATTATGGAAAATTTAAGGAAAAAGATCATAGAAAGGTCTATTGAACAAGCAAGCTTGGAGCCTACACCCCTATAGTCTCAAGAAAAAGTGATCATCTCTGATTCACCTCCTTTTATGGTCACAACACAAGGTAAATCTCCTACCCCTCGTAGGAAAACATCACAGAGGATTGCATCAGTCAAAATTGAAGAAAAGGAAGAAGAAGCATTTGTGAGGACAACAAGGTCCTCTAGACTCAAGATGATGAGTTCTAGGCCTGGTCCTGAAAGGAAAACCTTGTTCACTCCACCCAAGGAAGAATCCCCTACCAAGAAAAGGAAGGAAGAGAAGAAAGAAGAACCCATTTAAGAGAAGCCCATTGAGAGATAATTGTGGAAACCAAACTTGAAAATGTTAGAAAAGAGGATAGTAGAGCATGGAAAGCTAAATCAATTACAAAAATATTATTAAAGGTATGATGAGAAGGACAAAATTTAGACAAAATATATTGTGATAAATCATATGTTAACCTTTAAGAAGAATCTGATTGATCTTAAAGGTAGTATTCCAAAAGACTTATTTGATAGATTAGAAGTGAGGAAGTAGAGAGCTTTAGAAGAAGACAATAAAATCTATGTAAAAATAATAGAAGATATGCATTCAGTTATCTCTCACAAAGAAATTGAAAGAATCTTGAAGAAAGTAAAACATTTGTTGAGGACTAAAACTAGATTGATTAAGATAATGAATAGGAAATATGAAGAAGTAGAAGAAGACACCCAAAATTCCATTGATAATTTGTTAGTGGAAGGACCAGTAAAACTTGATGCCCCAAAGGGAACCGAATCAAAGGTAGAAATGATTGAAGAGTCATCCAAATTAGTTAGAACAAAAGAGGGACATCCCAAGGATGACAATGGTATTGATCAATTTTACAGTATAATACAACAACCAATCTTCTTTATGGCAGGTATACCTATATATTTAGATACATCGCAATATGTTAATGATCCTTTTCAAGAGAATTATCTTGAGATAGATGACAATAATGTTAAAATAATAGATCTTGGAAAACTAATTGAAGAAGAGGTAAGAGAGATAATGGCTGAAGGAAAGCAAGAAGAAGAAGGAAAAGCTAAAAAGGAAATAGAATTGGCTCCTAGTTCTGATCAGCCTAAGGTTAAGGGGGAATTACTTATTGATCCATTTTTGGCAAGTGATTTAGGGAAGGAATTCAAATGTGATGAATATTAGATATTTTGGATGAAGATCAGATAATGAAACTATCAATAATGGCCTTCGCTAAGGCTAAGGAGAGGTAAGAAAAGAAGACAAAGAAAAAGGAAAAAGTCTTGGACAGAGCCCTTGACACCTTCAACAAAATTCTTCTAATTCCTGTTACTCTTCAAAGGAATGATTCAGTTGATAACCTGAAGAATTTCTTGGATGAATTTGGCAATCATTTTTCATGTTTGGAGAAGGTCGCAAATGCAAAAGTTGAAGAAGAATTCATGGAGAAGAAATTTACAGAGGTATGCAAGTCAATTATATGGGATCTAGAGATTTTAGATACCACCATCTCTAGAATTGGGACTTTTATTACACATGGGAAGAAAATATATAGCTACTGTACAAATCCATCTAAGTATGTACAAAATGTGGGGGAAATAATTCACACTAATGAGAAGACATTGGATAACTTAATGAAGAATTGTGGGTCCTCCTTGAAATATGTTACTGTAGACACACAAAATTGGACAAAGTGCTTTTAAATTGCAAAAATCAATAAAATGGCTCAAAATCATCAAAATGCAATAATTCAATTAAAAAGGGATCAAATCATTAAAAATGGACATAATTAAATAAAGTTGGACAAAATTAATTAAAGCAAAGGAAAAATCAAATAATGATGTTAAATAATTAAATGAAAGCTTAAAGGGGTGAAAAACACTACATAATTGATTTTAATCAATTAAGTGCATAGTTGTTTAAAGCAAAAATCAAAATGAACCCATTACCCATACATGGCTAAATTTAATTAATTAATTGAATTTAATAATTCCTAATTTCTTTCAACAAAGTTGAGCAGCCAATGAAAATTGAGGACAACAAGACATAAATCACTCAAACATTTAAAGTGTCCAAAGCTTTGAGACTATTAAAAGGATTGTCCCCTCATTGTCCCCCCATTTATGAACAAAGCAAAGTATTTGACTCAACCAAGGGATAATCATGATTACTTCACTCCACCCCCTAACCTTGGAAAATTACTATAAATATAGAGCATTTTGAGAGCAATTATCATCTTAGAACTTTATTTGCAAAGCATTGTTACTATAGGCAATTGAGAGCATTCTAAGAACAATTAAGAGCATTTAGAGCAATTATCATTATAGTTTGTCAATTTGAGCTAGATTAAGCATTGTAGAAGCATAGTAGAAGCATAATTTCTCATTTTAGAAGTGTCACTAGTGAGGATTTGAGCTGAGAGCTTCATTTACCACTTCTTTCTAGAGAACTATGAGATGTTATAGATTATAGTTTCAATTCTAATTAAATTTGCATTGTATTTAGTTTCAATTGTTGCTATTAGATCTTAATTTCATGAAGGTGATATTCATCATCACATAGTTACTGACTTAGACAAGGAAGTATCCAAATTATTGGATAAGATCAGTGTGCTACAATGTGAGAATTCAAGAGTGTTGAGAAGATTCAGTGCGTTGAGAAGTCTGATTACTCCTAAACTGTCAATTTTGGAGAAGCACCTTGAGGACATGGAGACATCAAAGAAATACTTTGATGGATTAATGCCTACTGTATTGAAGGATGTTGCGATTTCATCCTTTGCAGAAAATGGTTTAATTCAAACTGGTCATACATTGAAGACAACATGGGAAACATATGTAAAGGTCTTGGAAACCTCCTTCCAAGATATACTTCGCATGGTGTAAATTTTGATATGCAATCTCAAATTTTTGCCTTGAATATAAATACAATTTTTATGTGTACCTTTTCCATTGATGTCAAAGGGGGAGTGGCAGTTGGGAAAAATATAATGTATATAAATAGTAGTTTGGTATTGGACACTTAGTCATTTTGCACAAAGTGTTGCCATCAATGCCAAAAGGGGAGATTTTTGGTAAGTGGGCATATGATTACAACATATATGTTGTCATTTATGGAAACACTACTTATTGGCATGATGACTTGGAGTATAGTTTATCTTTGGATGTTCACACTAGGAAAATGACTAAGTCCACAAAGTAATTGACATGGTACAATTGTACAATTTTGCCTTGCGAGATAGTATATGAGGAATTAAGTCATGCAATCTTAGAGGAATATGTTATGGGATGTAGTATACCTTCAATTAAGGTCACAGGTATTTTTGAATTGAATGGAGAAAGTTACAACATGATTTGGGTACAAGAAGACAATGCAACAGTGAAATAGGGTAAATAAGTGGTCGTGATGATTAAGGGAGTAACGTGTAGATTCCATAAGTGTCACCTTTTAATATTGTTTGGGTCCTACCCTATCTTTATGGATGTATGATCACCAACTATGTAATTATGTGTTGGATATGTTTTGTGATTTATTTGTGAGCCGACTGGAAATATTATGAGATCAAGTATATATGTTTTGAGATGCAAAGTTATGAGTGTGAGGTGGGATGCATTGTGATGTAAAGATAATGTAGAGGACGTTGCAATATGTTACTAGAACTACTTTAGCATAGCAGATGTTGTTTTAGTTCATTTTTTGCTATAAGATACTTTGGTAATACTGGATAGTGAGTCTGTTGTAAGAGCAGTAAGCTCCATTTTTTATTCACCCCTAATAGGGTGATAGACTCCTAACAAGGTCTATCCTCTAACAAGGACTTGTACTAATTTAATATTCTACTCCTAACAAGGACAAAATAATCTTAGTGGATCATTTGTGGGTATCATCCCCATTGAGATTTTCCCTTAGCCATGATTTCCTTGAGAAGAAATCATGGTGTTATGAGTTGTTTACTTTATGTGTGTGTTCTTCTTATTTTAGTTATTGCATGGTTAAGTTTGAATTGGATTAAAAGGAATAAAAGTTCTACAATATTGATTCCCTCCCTCTCTTAGTATTTCTTGATCCTAACATCTAGTACATCCTATGTCTATGCCTACTATTGTGTCTTCTAATCCTACCATTAGTAGCTTGGTTCAATCTATCACAGCTTTACAACATAAAGTGGATCAATTAACTCAATCCAAGTACAACATCCCTACATGTGACTTTGCTAATCCCCTTTCCTTAGATATCCTTGGTGCTATTATCCCACAACATATTGAAATACCTCATCTTGAGACTTATAGTGGTAAGGGTGATCCTATGATTCATGTTAGGACTTTCCAAACTATATGTAGTGTTTTTTCTCATGACTATAGTCTCATGGCTGAGTTTTTCACACGTACTTTTAGAGATAAAGCTTTGCAATGGTATTTCTCTTTACCTCCTTATTCTATTAATTCCTTTCAAATGCTCGCTAATGCTTTCAATCAATAATTTGAAAATAATATTGTTCCTCAGATTTCTTTGACAGATTTAATGCATTGTAAGAAAAATGTTAAAGAAAAATTTAGTTACTTTATTGGTAGATTCAAACACTTGTGTGTACTTGAAATACCTTCATGAGATTAGTTTGCTAAGAATCAATTCAAATTGAGCTAATTTAACCTTTAAAACATGATAAATTGAAATCTCAAAACAAGAAACATCTCATGGATCCCTATTTAAAGACACTAATGAATTTTCTCTTAGGAAGCATCCATTAGAGATAGCTCTAAATGAGAATATTATGCTAAGAATGATGAAATTATGCCCATATTGCTCAAAATAATGCTAAATTAAGCTATCAAATCAATTTGACTATAATAAAGATGCAATTCTAAAATTATCTTGGGATCCTTTTCTCCTAATTTTTGCCTTCTATTTATATATTTATCCAAGCATAGGGGTGTTGGACTACAACTGATTTGGAATCTGATTGAAGAATCTATGATTAAAGATCACTGAGAAGTTGTTGATTAGATATGTAATATGATTAAATCAGTATTATGTTGTCATTGATGTCAACTAGTTTGACATCACTTATCTTGTAAGTTACTACACCGAGACATCTGAAGAAAAGTGGAAAAGAGATGAAGAACAAAGAAATCTACATGAGGAAAGATGTACATGATAGATGAGGATAAGGAACACATTGAGTAACTTATTGATGAGTCTATGACTTGATGATATTGACTTTATTATGTTGCATTCATCTATAATGAAGTATAGAGTTGAAAGACACAAAGCAGTGTTGTCAGTAAATGAAGCATTTCTAGTATACACCAACGGAGTGTAGTGTATACCAACCGCAGTATTAACCGAGCAGTGTTCACCGATGCATTCTTTGTTAACTGAGGAGGACAGAATGAGTTAAATGATTAGTTTAGCCGATAAGATTGATGAGTTGGCAAGAGTATAACATCGAGGTAACAGATAATGTTTGTTATGCAGATCGACGACTGACAAAATTCAAAGAAGATCTAACGGAGCATATTGAAACGTGTTATTGACACAAGTACTGAGAAAGTTTTAAGCAACAAAATCTATGAATGTGATTAAGCGGAAAAATCTAATGGTGGAGAAGAAAATGATTTACTTGTCTATATAAGAGAACATAATTTCTTTAGTAAAGCGCTGGGAAGAAGAAGAAGCTGCAAAATTATCGCGTGAATAAGGTTTTCATGCATTTTGATCATACTGGTTAATGAGAACTGAGCTGCAGAATAATTACCGAGCTATAGAGAGCTATTACTGATGGACAATAAGTTGATACAGTATTGAATCTGAAGTGAATTATTGATCAGAAGGATTTGTATGGACTGAATATTAATATGTAATCTGCAATTGAAGTTGTATTAAGATAGGTCATTTTACTGTTACATATTTAACCATTGTATACAGTCTAAATCTCTTAACCGAGTGGACTCTGAAACTCTTATGATGTATCATTCATAGAATGAAAATTGTTATCCTATTAACCCCATAGTGAATGCTAGTTGGACGATAAATTCTAGTCTAAAATCCTCTAACAAGGTCACACCTGACAGTGTGTTTGTAACCTTTAACAGGGTTGGGTCTTAACTGACCTCACTTCAAAAGAGTGAACAATTTTGGGTTGTCGTTCCTTGGTGGTTTTTCCCTTTACAGGGTTTCCACGTTAAATCTCTTGTGTTATATGTTGATTGTGATATTTGTTTGTTATCATACTTTGCATGTTACATGTTAGATTTAATCGGTAAACTGTTATAAGTATTAGACTGGTAATCGGTAAAAGCACAGACAATTGTGTGCTATAAATGTGTCACACTTCTATGGATCATTACATGCAAGGAAACTCAAGAATGAGCCCTCACAAATCAATCCATAGCTCCCTAGGCATGGAGTGCAAGGGCTTTTAAGAATGCTCTCAGCTAGAGCTATTTAGCCTATAACCTTGCTAGTAAACCATGCAATGGGAGATTCAATGAAGACAAGGGCAAGAATGCCAATATCCTCAAGAATCAAGAATGAAAATGCAATGCAATGCTATGCTAGAAATGGAAATGCAAGCTAAGCTATGAAAGGAAATATGCAAGTATTACAACCCAAGCTAATTAATCTATGTGAGCTAATCTAGAGCATAGAAATGAAGCTAATCTAAGAAAGCATAAATATGAAGCTAAGCTAAGAATGCAAGAATGAGATGTAGATGCTAAGAATGCTCCAAATCTTCAAAAGCTCCAAAGTGACCTAGAAATCCTGTAGCATAAAAAGTTGGGGGATTTAGAATGAAGAAGAGAGCTCTCCTTTTATAGGAAATGAGAAGGAATGGACCATGGAGATTAAGAGGCAAAAGATTTAATCAACGGTGGAGCTTAAAAGAGGAGCAATCCATGTGCACAAGTATCCTCCAATGAGAAAATATGAGTTGACTTTTGTGTCCATATGAGACAAAAAGTGCTTTTTCCCTTTTTATAAAATAAGAATAATGCTTTATTTGTGCAACTTAGGATAAGAGGAAAAGTGGGAGCTTTTTATTTAATAAAAGGGGAGGGAATTCCTTTTAAATAAATAAAAACTTAGGACAAGATGGTTAGCCCATAGAAAATAATCGAATAAATGATAGAGCTAGGATTTGATCAAGAATAAGCAATTTATGATTTAGCAAAAGGGGCTAATAGTCTAAATGACCATTTTTGGGTGATTACATTTGCCCCTCTTTGACTAATGTGTGATCAATCTGGGAAAAAATTACGTCAAAGAATAGATCAGCCAAGAAGGCAAGAGATAGCCAAGAAGGCAAACAGATAGCGATCTGACTCCAAAGAATGAAGTGTAGAAAGATAGCAAATCTTGCATAGTCAGCCTAGTAGTGACAGTACTGAACACTTAGGAAAGAGATAACCAATAAGATATAAGTGTCTGCCCCCTCGGGATCGAAAGTGAAATCAGGTAGAGGGAATGCAGAAGCAAGAGCAACATGATCAAATCACTAGAAATCATAATCGAAGAAAGAGAACAGAATAACCATCAAGTAGTGAAGATATGCCCCACACATGGGACCCAGGGCACGAACCAAGCGATCCCTCAACCCGAAAACACCACGGAGGGGAAGAATTTGAACTTGGGATTGAAAGTGAATGAAAGAATGGAAGTTTAAAAGAGATGGGGATGAAGAGGTGAAGAATGCCCTAGCAAAGATTGAAGGATCAAGCCTCAAAAGGTTAGCCAACTGCGCAGAAGAAGAAGAAAGGTGAATTCAGATTTCGGTTTCGATCCTGAAATGAAAGGAAAAGGATGTGATATGAAAGACAAGAAGCAAAAGACATGATCAGGAAGAAGCAAAAGGTGAGCGTAGTTGATTAACAAGTCCATGAAAGATGAGAGGAGAGCTCTCTCCATATGCAAGATGCAAAACTAACTATCATGAACTTAAGAATGCAAGCTACATGAAAAGTGGTTTACTTGCAAGGTAACAAAGCCAATAGACATCTAATATTCATCATCGAGCATTATTGGTAGCATCGCAAGATCATACAATACACACTAGCATAACTATGTGGATCTGAATATGATCTATATTAGATAGAAATGTGGAAATCCCACCTAAGCATCAAAGACATGCAGGTCAAGATGACTAGTGCAGTGAGATTACCTAAGTTTGATAGAGCAAGATTATGCTCGCATCGAGACACAAGAAAGTCAGGATTACTATAAGCATGCACTTGTGAAACAGTCAAGGATAATACCTTGTAGGTCCATAGTGTCAAGTAAGACCAGCATAAATGCTCATGACAGTTAGGACCAACAAAATATACCCACAAGCAGAAAAAACAATAAAACATGTTCTCATTCCCTCAGTCTTCTAGCTATGCATCATCGAAAATGATCATAGGGGGAGAACACTCAGCAAAGAAATCATCATAGATAGCACACAAAAAAAATAAAGTCAAGCAAGTCTCAGCGAGTCAAGTGCGTGTGTGTAGGTCATAGAGTCAAGCTTTGAGTATCGCATCTGCCAGTGAGAAATATTGCATCATCTAGACTGCAAGTAGGATATCTGATAAGTGTTGAGAAACACTCGACGCAAGGGTAGTGTTGAAAAACACAATTGGGGTGGTGTTGAAAAACACCATTGGAACCAAGTTGCCTAAGAAACCCCGATGCACAAAGAGACTCAAGATAAGCTAGAATAACATATGCCCCCTAGACTAAGACAAGAGTCAATTCTAGGCTAGGAGAGCCAAAGCGAGAAATGGAGCGAATGAGCGCCATGCAAGACAGATAGACATAGGTGCAGAGGGTCTCAAGCAGTGCCTGTTTCCAGGTTTTCACCACTTGATAGATTTATTGTAATTTTTTTTCAAGACTTTTTATAATTTTTTTGTATTTTTGCTACCAAGGCGCCTGTTTCCAGGTTTTCACCAAGGCACTTTTTCAATTTTTTCAATTTTTTGAATTTTTTGATTTTTTTGGTGAGACATCAAAGTGCCTATTGCTAGGTTTTCACTAGGATGCTCATTTTTTCAATACTTTTTATGCTTTTTAGGATTTTTTCAGCATCATATATGAATTGTTTTTAGAATTTTTTCAGGATCATAAAGTATGTACAAAGAATGCCCCAAACAGAAATGAGCATCAAGAATCTGCTTCCTTTAATGTAGAGAACTGATAGGCCCTAGGCCCAAATGCTGCAGCTGTGATGATAGGAGGTCTCAACCAGTTCGACCAATAATAACCAGCCCTAAGAAATGTCTGAGCTAGCGGAGGATCGTTAGAATGTGATCCACATATGCCATCGTGGATTTCAGCTAGCACTTTTTCTGACTCCTCTATTTCTAGACACTTAAGGAGGGTTCCATCTAGACCCTTCCTATACAATTCACCAGAGACAAAGGCAAAGTGTAAGGGATGGCAAAAAAAATGGCGTGGTGGATTTTTAGGAGGGATATGAGGTGGAAGATATGAAAAGATGGTAGGATTGTAAGATTTGTGAACAGGATAGCGTAATTCATCCACTAGGAACTTGAAGCAAAATTTATGCCTTTTCATTCGTAAGATGGATTTTGAAGTAACCAAAGCATTAGCAACTTTGTTCTCAGCTTTAGGAATGGGTTGAAGTATACCAGATATGAGATCATGCTTGAAGTAGTGCACCATTTTTTTGTAGAGAATCAGCTTGCCATCTTTTATTTGAGAATCATTATTTTTGAGCAGATTTTTATTTTTACCTTTTTGAGGTTTGGATATCGCCACAATGTGGTTTTCTCCATCCGACCATTGCTCTTTTCTTTTGACTTGATGACTGTGATGCTTGATTGCTGATTCAATCCTTGTTGTGGCTAGTTCACTGGTGGAAGAAGTAACAGGTGTTGATGCAAGATGAAATGAAGTGACTGGTTCAATAGCATTGATTTGAGAGGTGTCATCTCTGGTGACAAGAGAAGTTGATCCTATAGGGTAAGCTCCAAAAGTAGCTAGATCTAGATTTGTCATAGAAGGACCAACATAGTCAACTAAGGCAATACGGGGAACAAACCCATCAGACCCTTTGCGAGACTCATCGACTACATCGGGATGGTTACGAGAGGTATGAACTACATCAACATCCATATCTATCATGGAAGAATCTTCTGGAAGAGGCTTAAGATGTCGAGAAGTAGAGATATTCATGTCATTATGTGAGAGATCACCTCTTTGTAGTAGTCGTGCAATGTTGCGACATTGTCTATCATAGTGCAATGATTCTTTAGGCACATAGGTTCTAGACATAGAGGCCTCAGCCATATCATCAGTAGATATACATTCTTCTCCCCAAAGAAGTGAAGTAGAAGGAAGATCATCTCCCATGTGAGCCATAGTGTGTAGTGGTGACTCATCTGTATCTGTGTCTAAATTACTGAGCATGGGGGTATTTCTAGAATCCTCTCTATAGATCCACTCTTGAACAACTTGTTCTTCTCTTTTTGCTTCTAAAGGAACGGATGAAGGAACAAAAGTATCAAAGATCGTCATAGCAGAAGTGGAAGGCTTCATCTGATCAGAAGGTCTCCCATATGACCTAGGAGAAATAGGTATAGAAGCAAAGGAATCCAGCGTATATTCACCCATACCAAGGCTCATCATCTTAAGTGTTTTCTCAGTAGCAATGAGAGACATACTAGGATCAACAGAAGGTTCATTGTGAGGAACAAATTTTTCAGCAGCAGCAAGAGCATTAATAGCAATAGTATGGTCTCCAGGAATCACAACTTCAGTGCCATTGTATGGAAATTTGACGCACTGATGATAAGTAGAAGGAACAGCTTGCATGTCATGGATCTAAGGACGACCCAAAATAATGTTATATGTGAGTGGGATGTCCAATACTTGGAAGCTAATATCTTTCATGACAGGGCCCACTCAGACAGGCAGCATGACAAGACCTTTGGAAGATCTTTCCACTTCATAGTAAGCTTTTATAGCAATCTTCTTCTTAGAATCCACAGTGAATTCTAACAAACCCAATTGTTGTATGACATTGAAAGAAACAATATTTAACCTTGCACCATTGTCTATCAGGACTCGGTGGACTCAGGCATTGTAGACTAGAACTTCAATGTGTAAAGCTAGATTATGCGGGTGAGCAATAGATATGTCATCTTCTGTAGAAAAGGAGAGAGATAGCGGAGATGAAATGTGGTTGACCATAGCCTGAAATTGATCTAGATCAATGTCATTGGGAACACGTGTTGTACGTAGAGCCTCATCAAGAATCTCTCTATGCGAAGGGGATAACTGAAGCAACTCAAGGATAGATATCTGTGCTGGTGTCTTTTGCAAATGTTGGACAAGATCATAGCTAGGGGTGGCTGAAGGAGACACTTGTTTGGAAGGAAAAGCTTGCTTGGGATCTTGCGCAATTTTAAGGACAATCTTGGCTTGCCCCCTAGTAACAACATTTAGTGTCTCACTTCAGGAAGATGAACTACCACGTGTTTGCAAGACTAACTTTGGCTTACCATGATTGGCTTTATTATCATCTTGAGACCTCATCATTAAAACACTCTCAACGGGCTCTACCATGTTGATCACAGGCGTATCAGAAGTATATGTATAGTGGATCTTAGCATCATGATTTTTCTTATGTGCTTGAGAGGTTTCCCCCTTGTCATGCTTAGGTAGAGGATCTTTGAAAGCTGTGTGATCAGAATTTTTAGTTAAGCCATCAGTGGAGATTGTGCCGTTCTCAATAAGATCCTGAATATCATCCTTAAGCTTAAAAAAATTGTCTGTTGGATGTCCCTTGTTTCTGTGATAATGACAGTAATGATCATCTCTCCACCAATCAGGCCTATTTAGCGGATCCCAGTTACTAGGTTTATCAGGAAGCGTAAGATATCCATTGTCAACCAAAGTCTTAAGGATCACATCGTAAGGTTCTGCCAACTTGGTATAGACTCGCTTTCAAAATGACTTCTTAGGCTTATCTGCATATTGAGGTTTAGGAGCATTGTGAGCGTTGCCAGCTTCTTGTTGTTTTGCTGCATAGATAGCATTGGAGAGATTGAAAGCAGGCTCTTTAACTTTAGGAGCATCAACAACCCCATCATTAACAACATACTTGTTTTTATTCCAAGGTTTTTTCTTGTCTTTGCCATTGCCTTTAGCATCTTTATTAATAACAATATCCCCTTTTCTTATAGCTACATCCTCAATTCGATATGCACTTTTAACCATGTCATTGAAAGAGGAGAACAGTTGTTTCCTTAGATCATAATACAACTCAAGCACAAGAGTGTTGACAAAAATATCAATCTTTTCCCTTTCAGGTAGCTAACGAGGATGTCAAGAATACAATGACCTCCAACATTGTAAATAAGTAGAAAATAACTCTCCTTGGTTTTGTCTCAAAGCACCAAGATCTATCATGGTGATAGGCTGTTGGATATTGTATGAATAGTGTTGTGTGAAGCACATAGCCAACTCATCAAAAGTCTTAAGAAGTGGTGTCAATTTTGCAAACCATTCCAAAGCTTGGCCTCTTAAACTTCTAGGGAACAACCGTAGAAGAAATGTGTCTTCATGAAGAAAGTCCATGCTAAGAGCATAAAAGTGACACACATGGTCATGGGGGTCACCATTTCCATCATACTTGTCATATTTGGGAACCTCAATATCCCTAGGAAACAGGGCCATGTATAGAATTTTATCAAAAGGAAGAGCACAAATTGATTCTACAAAAGAGACCTTTGGAGGCTCTCTTTCTAATGCCATTTGGGTAAGGCGTTGATTTGTCCGACATAGTTCTTCCTGAAGGACTTCCAATTCAGTTGGTACTCTTTGTTGGACAATTTGTCTGACATCATAGCCGGGAGGAAGCTTGTATCCTCTAGAAGTCATATATTGAAAATATTGATCGCCATTACGCTCTAAAAGCTTATGCATCATTCGTTGGGAGACCATTTTCAACGTTCATGAAAGATTATGCATTTGATCATTTTTCTTTCAATATTTAATAATTCAACGTTCACTTCGATTTCATTTCTGATAAAGATGTGATTGTTTAACTAATAAGAATGCCCCTTATTTGGCCAATTTGATGATGAAATTTGATCTCGGGGTAATTTTATGTGAAAAATAGCCCCTTTTAGGTCAAATGGCTATATATAGGGGTAAAAAGTCAATTTTACTATTCATTTTCACTTTTCACATTTGACTTTTCCTCTCTGCCTACTCTACCCCTTTCATGATGGTTGTCCTAATTCATGAGCATAGATTCAAGCATGGTCGTTGCTACCAGCATCCACAAAACCACGGACCTCCGGTGAGTAACCTGATGAACTTGTCAATTTTGTCTGTTTATTGTAAAAAAAATTAAATTCTTAGGCGTCAAAAATATTTGTTTTTGCCTAAAAATATAAATAGCACGTACAATAGATTTAATAGCATGTATAGGTCCATTTTAGCGCGTATGTGTTGTAAAATAGCACTTCTGATAAATTTAGTGATGCATACACATGAATGCCCCAGGTCAAGTTTAGGCAATTGATGAATTTGGTAGTGCGTACAAACTACTTAGTGCATTTTAGATTTTTCATAGCACGTACATGATCATGAAGTAACCCTTCCACCATAGAATGACACTTATAGGTTAGTTTAGCGCATATGATAAGTCTTTTAGTGTGCATGATAAAAATAGTAGTGCCTATGAGTTTTAGCACATACAACCTATAAAATAGTGTGTACAACCCTCTACAAATGTTTTCCTGATTTTGACAGCATCGTCCAGTTCAAATGATTCCTGCAATCAATCGATGAATGAAAATGATGGATCCTGTTATAAAATAAGTGGTTTAGCATCAGTTCTAATCATGTTTGATGAATGTTGATTACCAATCCTAGTTGATTGGTTTGATTACATTTGATTTTTTTTTGTCTTCTCTGAGTAAAATAAGGAAAATTGATGATGATGATAGGATAGGATGTCGATTGACTTGTGATAATTCAATTTTGATGATTAATTACTGATTTAATGCCACTTGATTCCATAGGTTCACCTCCAAAAGTTACATGTTTGAGGTCTTTACCCATGGCCATTGGACATGGTTGATGATATGAGCGCTCATGAGTGGTGTCTTATCAGTCAATTCATCTTGTCATTTCTATTGGATATGCCTTGATTGCGAGTGAATCTGGGTTTACTTACTACTATGGTAGAGCGTTGGCACTCCGACCATAATAATTTCCATTTTCCACTTGGGGAGATGACCATCACTCCCAAGGATGTCTACAGGCTACTCCAGATTCCTACACATGGAGAGATTGTCTATTATGACTAGGTTTATGATGGGTCAGTTTGTAGATGATTGTTTGGTGATCCTACTATCATTGATGATAGGATCCCATGGGTGCAATTAGTTTCCTCTCTTGTACTTCCTACATTATTAGGTGTCTTGAGTGGTGGGTTCCTATTATCGGATCACAAAGGTCATGGTTTTGCATTTAGTTGGGGCCTTATCTTAGAGGATATGATATCTCACCCTCATCATTTTGATTGGGGCTCTTGGGTGCTAGCACAACTCTATCATGAGTTGCATCATGTTATATATAGATATGGTGCCACATTATTTGTTGGAGCTATATTAATACAGTTGTGGATCTAGGAGAATATCTTGATTAGTCAACTAGTTGTTGTGTGGGCTAGAGATCTTGAGTGGCCATTTGCCTTTATATATGAGGGTATCGTTGTCCAGTCTCATTTGGGAAAGGTTGATTATTAGTGATGTATACTTGATGACCTTGATCAGGTTACCTGGTGGCCTTATCTTGGTTGTGAGCCATAGAGAGAGGATGCTACAAAGTTTCCCTTCATTTGCATGTCTTGATGGATGATAGGTCGTACCCCTCTAGCGATTGAGAATTTTTTCTTTTACAGGGTTCTTCGACAATTCGATAGAGTTTAGGGTATGCCACAATGTTTGGTATTATATGCTCAAGTACAGGTGGAGAGATCCTTATGGGGTCCTTAGATTGACTACCATGTTTCCTGTGATGAGCTCCTAGGCCTTCCTCATTTAGTTTGGGATATGCAAGAGCATATTGTGGATGCTGGTATGACTAATGATTACATAGTGGTTCAATCAGAACCCATTTCAAAGATTCATAGATCTTGCGGAGCTTGTCCTTGATATTGATGATCTCTCCAATAATGATAATGATGGTGGTGGCAGGAGAGCTGGGAGATGAGGGAAAAGAGTTGGGAGAGCCACACGGGGTGGGTGAGCTATTGTACTAGTTGTTTCCCCTATACCTGCTATAGGTGGTGTACGAATGAGAGGTGGCAAGGTACGAATGAGAGGAGGACCATTAAGATCCCTTCGCCAGATTATAATTACTAGTTGGGGTCAGCATAGATCTTGAGTTTTTAGAGTTAGGTTGCTCCATAGGTTTCCCCTATACCATGTCCACCAGTACCTCATGTTCCACTGGTACAGACAGCTCCAGTTTCATAGGCTTCTGATACTTTGGTTTAGGATGTTAGATCTTTACAGGTAGATGTATCTCAGATGACCCAATTTAGTACTATAATGCATACATTCATGGCTACTATGGCTCAACATGGTTCATAGCCTAGTTCTAGTAGGGGTCTAGGCACATATGCAGATGGCTATGGTACAAATGGTACCAATACAGGTGCAGGTGGTGCCAATTGATTGTTTGACTTGCACTCTTTTGATGTATCATGTATCTTTGATCGAGATCTTGTATTGATGTACATTGATAGACTATGATGGACATTTGATTATATATGATGAAAATTTGATTATATATGATAGACTTTACTTGATGTCATTATGTGTTGGTCTTTGATTTTTACGATGATATGCATTTCTATATGATCTTATCTATATGCTCTTTTTTTGTTTATGTTTTTCTAATGCAAAATGATATGAATGCATTTACTTTACTTTTTCTATAACTGAATGTCTTATTTATGACATAGAGTAGTTGCATGCAAATAAATGAATTGATTTAGTGGTTAATGCTTTAATGTTTTGATGGATATGCAATGCAATGGATACTTAATGATGAATTTATTATGATTTAATGTATAATGAAGGCTATATGTTTCTAAATGCAATTTTATTACTAATGGATTATGATTAATAATTTAATGCAATCTAATTTAATAATGATTTATGCTACATTTAAATGCTTAATTAATGAGTAATGATTAATGATTTATACTATGATACAATCCAATTTAATGATTAATGAACTTATACTTTAATGGATGCACTTCTAATCTAATGCAATCTACATACAATGCAAATTTAACTAAGATGCAAATTTGATTTTGGGTATCCAACACATTCGATCATGTAAAGTAATGAAGAATTTTTCAATTTTTACTCTTAACTCCACCCCTTTCATCTTTCATGAATTTTTTTGAGAAAATGACCCACATGCAAGCTTATATGCACTTAATTTATCATGGATGCAACTAGTTGTCTCTATTCAAGATAAGGATGCTTATTTTCATCATCGAGCTTTTTGAAACTGAAATTGGTACAATCCTCACTGGTTCAACCATGATGACATGAATACCTCTTTCCTTCTGAGTTACATGCCTGAAGATGGTACAACTGTCACTGGTTATATTTTTAACCATGATAGTTTGAGTACCGCTTTCATCAAATTCAATGTTGCAAGTGGATTTTGGCATTATGAAATTGAGGATCAAAATCACCAAGGTATCTTGTTGCGTAAACAGATAGAGATTTCAGTTTCGCCATATGTACATGCTCTCGATGATTCTTTGATGATCATGTCATTAAACAGATGATAAATATCTTGAAACCTTAATCTTAGAATAGTCATGCATAAATCAAGAAAATACCATGCTTTTATTATCATTTGTCTAGTCTAAGACTTCATCGATTTTCTAAAAATACATGATTTCACCAATCAAGTAAACACTTTAAAAAAAATTCCATTGTTTTTCAAATCTATATTTCAAATGGAATTTCATCCATTTCATTGTTGCTTGTTCTTTTTTAATCTTGATAAAATAAGGTCCTTGTAAAATCAAGGATCAAAGTTGTTCATTATGGGATCAACATTTGGATTAGGATTCGAGTCGAACGTCTAAGTGTTATGCTTGTGGTTGGATGCATTGATTTGTGTCAATTGGTGTATGTTTGATGAATCTCTTTGATTTAGGATAGATTGCCCCTAGTTTGATTCCATTGTGATGTTGGACTTGGACAATTTTCAGATCTATGATGAAAGCCTTGGGTATTTACAAATGCAACTCTAGGATTTATTATGAAATATTTACAAATGCTAGTGAATTCAATATATACAAGGATGGCTAGGAAGTGCAGAATGAAACTTGAATTGACTTTCAATGGCACTTGTTTACTAGGTTTTCACCAATTGAATTTATTTCTCTTTTATATGTTTTTTTTTCTACCAAGGCACCTATTTGCTAGGTTTTCACCAAGTCACTTTTCTCTTTTCCATTTTTTTTTTTGTCTTTTTCTCTTTTTCAAATTTTTTGTATTATCAAGGTGCCTATTTGCTAGGTTTTCACCAAGACAACATTTTTTTTCAGGATCCATATCTGAATATTTTTGGATTTCTTCATGCTCACTTTTTAACTATTTTTTCTTTCTTCAGGAACTCTTTTTGTTGTTTTTGAACTTTTCTTCTTTTCTGATTTTTTTCTTCTTTTCTCAAGATCATTTTCCATTGTTTTTGAATTTTTTTAGGATTACTTTTGGCTGTACAAAATGTTAGTAAATGAATTTGTCTCTTTATTCTATTTCTATTTCTTTTCTCTATAGCCCTTCAAGAAACACTAATATCTTACTAACAGTTGGATTAAAATTGAATGATTTAATCCTCTGAATTATGGTACAACTCCTGATATGATTTTCAATGAATTTTGAAAAATCAAAATTGCATCTATGCTAATATCATACTTTTAACCAGAAAGTAAATAAGGTACATGTAGTAATTCACATAAAGATGTCTTAATTACTGGAATCTATGATGTAGGAGCATCTCGGGTCCTTGGAAATCCTATGTCACTAAAACATGTTTGAAGTTTTCTATGTTTCTCATTCCTTCTTTGACCGAGTTGGTTCGGTGTTGCTCAGTTTCCTTTGTTTAACGGTGTTGGTCGGTTATCTCTTTGGCGCTTGATGAATTTACTTGGCACTTGGTGATGCTTGTTTGGTGCTCATTTATCCTTGCTTATTGAGTTGTTTATTTGGATTTCTATTGAGGCCAACTCTTGCATTTAATTATGGTCGTAGATTTAATGATGGTGTCTATCATTGGGAAACATGTAGACCTAGATCTGGTCGTTCCTTCCATTGATGGTGGATCTGAAGGCCGACTTGGTTTGGTAGCCTCTTGTATAAATGTAGTTGTTTGGTTAGAGTTTTATTGTGAGTTTTAGAAGATAGAAGATAGAATATAGAAGATTAGAGATTGTTGGTAGATCCTCACATGTTGGAGGACTTCTGTACTTGATTATAATAACTGGCCTAAATTGGGAAAGCCTTACAACCTGACATATATGAATCAATTGAAGTTAATATATGAAAGTATGTGCATTATCTCTCTCTCACTCTTGTGTGTTGTTGCTTCTGCATGTGATCTCTGCAAGGTGGATCTGGTTAGGGTGTGCATTTGGCCCCTCTCCCATCTACCCTTGCATCAGGTGGTATTAGAGAGAGGTGAGATCTAGATCTAGGTTTGCAAATCTAGGTTTGAGGGTTCCTTCTTGTGAAACCCTAGTTGAATTGTTGCGGGGTAGAAGATTGTGATTTGGCCTGCAATTGCAGAAGGTTTCAAGATGGTTCATGGGAGGTGAGATGCGGATCCAGGATTGGTAGACATGTTGAGACAAATTGCTACTAGATTAGAAGCTGTTGAAACAACCCAAAGAAGAGGAAGACATCTTGAAGATGTTAGTAATGATGAAATTGAGGAAGAACAAGTTGATGTAGAACCTGTACCGATGATGGATCAAGGTGAGGAAAGATTGTTGAAAGCTTTGACAAATATGAAATCTACACCACACTTTAATCCTCCTGAGTATAGTGGAAAATTGGATTATGATGAATTGGTAGACTGGATCATCGAGATTGAAAAGTACTTTGAATATGAAAATGTACCTGTGTGATGATGATAATCACCTTCATGAAATTAAGATCAAATTAACCACAATTCTAAAGTAAATACAATGCAAATCTATTTAAAAATGAAACTAAGATCTATATCATCTCATGGCTCTCTAGAAAGAGGTGGTAAGTGAATCTCTCAGCTCAAATCTCCACTAGTGACACTTCTAAAACAAGAATGTATTATGTTCTATGCTTCTACAATGCTTCTATGATGATGATTCTAGCTCAAATTGCCAAAAGTATAATGCAAATGCTTTAAATTCTCTTAGAATGCTCTTCAATTGCCTATAGTAACAATGCTTTGCAAATGAATTTCTAAGATATCAATTGCTCTCAAAATGCCTCATATTTATAGTAAATTCCCAAGGGTAGGGGGTGGAGTGAAGTAATCATGATTTACCTTTGGTTGAGTCAAATACTTTGCTTTATTCATAAATGGGGGGACAATTTAAAGGTTTGTCTCAAAGCTTTGGACAAAAGGACAAGATTGAATGGATGAGATTGAAACTTTAGAATGAGTGATTGAGATTCATCCTTTTTGAGTGATTTGTGTCTTTTTGTCCTCAATTCTCATTGGTTGCTCAACTTTGTTGAAAGAAATTAGGAATTATTAATTTAATTAATTAATTAAATTTAGCCATGTAAGGGTAATAGGTTCATTTTGATTTTTGATTTAAACAACTATACAATTAATTGATTAAAATCAATTATGTAGTATTTTTCACCCCTTTAAGCTTTGATTTAATCATTTAACCTCCTTATTTGATTTTTCCTTTGATTTAATTGATTTTGTCCAATTTTATTTAATTATGTCCATTTTAATTGATTTGATCCCTTTTTTATTGAATTAGTGCATTTTGATGATTTTGAGCCATTTTATTGATTTTTGCAATTTAAAAGCACTTTGTCCATTTTTGTGTGTCTAGAAATGCCCCTCTTTGAATTGATGTGTGAAGAACATTGATTCAAAGATTCTTTTAGTCCTGATTACTTTTAGGTCCTGATTGTTGATTCACTGATATGCCTCTGATATAAAATTGATTGTTGCCTCTGATATGATATGATTGCTAGAACCTGATATGCTTCTGATAATGATACAAAAATTTTTGATGCCCCACTGATTCCAATGATGTTTGATTTCAATTTGATACTCTGATGCCCCCTCATAAGTTAAAACATATTGATTTCCTGATTTGAACAATTTGATGATGTTGATTTATATGTTTTCATTTTTGAAAAATCTTGATGATATGCCATGCTTCAAGAATGTGCCTTGGTTCATTTGATAGGTCAATATAGGTCTAAATCAATTTTCACCTCCAAAATTAGGTCAAAATAGCTTAAATAGGTTAAAAAACCTTGTTTTACTATTCATTTTTACTTTTATCTTTGGTGATTTTGCTTTGATCCTGTAGTGAATTTCGAGATGGTTGTCCCTATTCAAGAGCATCGATTTGAGAGGTGTCAGTGATATGCAAGGCCACCTGACTATGGACCTCCAGTAAGTTATTTCAAACTTCTTATTTGCATTTATTGCTCATTTATTAGCATTTATTGCAATTTCCCATTTCATCGTTGCCTTTAATATGCAAAATCACACCTAGGAAAATTTCACTGTCGCCTAGACCCTTTTACTATCGCATCCATGCTTTTCTCTCACGCAGATATATGGTTTAATGTCACTGAAGGAACTTTCATCCTCACCTGAGAATAGGATAGTCACGCGTAGAGCTAGGTCAAAAATGCCCATTTTCATATACCTTACCACGTAGGAAACCCTAACATTTTACTATCACCTAAGCCACATTTCGTTGTCGCCTAGCATGATTCACTGTCACGTGCAATGAGAACTATCACGTAGAACCCGCAAAATATCACGTAACAACTTTTTGTTATCGCTTAAGAGGAATGTCGCCTGGGATGATTAAAATCACGCTTGCAAACTTTTGAAAAAAATTTCACACTTGTACTTGATTGTGTCTGATGAAAAATTTGATGACTTTCGATGCCCAAGTCGAATGATTAGATTAGGTCTGTTGCATTCAAAAAAACAATGGATTAGGATATCAGGATAGTGTTACCAACAAATGTGATTTGTCAATCTGATTAGGATAGGATACTGATAGGATAAATCAATCAGTGTGAAAACTGATATGATTTGATACTGCTACTTCATTCTCAGGACACAGAGACATGAACAAATGGTACTTGATGTGATTGCTTGATACTTTTGATAGACTAATTGACTTGAGATAATTCCTTGATATGGTATACTAATACAATTCCTTTGCTTTGCCAACAGGCAAACTTTCCTACTCTGTACATCCAGACAGTTGCTTCTTGGGTCATTGATTTGGGCCAAACACTTACGGATGCTGAGTTTCATGTGATTGAGTTGTGTGGTTTGAGCTTCCTTCTTGACCTTCCACAGTTCTAGTTGAACCATGGTTTATTGACTATAGTGGCAGAGCGATGGCACTCTGACCACAATACATTTCATTTGCCTTATGGAGAGATTACTATCATGCCTGAGGACGTGTATACATTACTATGTATCCCATGTAGAGGAGAGGTCATGTATTATGATTCCATATATGATGTTGTTGTCTACCGATGAGTGTTTGGGGACAACTCTATTGATGACAATACTATCACCTGGCCTCAGTTTGCTTCCTTTCCTACATTGCCAGCAATACTTGGTGCATTGATCGATGGTTTGCTTCTTCCTGACCGGTGAGGTAGTGATTTTTCTGTCAGATGGGGTAGGATTTTGGAAGATTTACTTGCTCATCCTCGACACTTCGATTGGGGTTCATGCATCCTTGCACAACTCTACCATGATTTTCACAAGGTAGTCTATAGAGAGAGTGAATCCTTGTCGGTTGGTGCAGTTATTCTCCAGTTATGGATATGGGAGCATCTTCCCATCACTAGGCCTATTTCTAATAGGGTTCAGCCTCATTGTTATCCATATGCTTTTCTATACAGTGGTATGGTTGTGCAACATCATTTGGGTCATCTAGATTACTGGCGGTGATAGATTGATGATCTTGATCAGGTTCTATGGAGACCATACAGGGGTTGTGAGCATTGGAGAGAGGATGATGATGAGTTACCTTACATTTTTTCCCCTCATTGGATGATTGGTCACACAACTACCACTATTGAGTGCTTATGCTTTGGTAGAGTTTCTAGATAGTATGGTTGGACATAGGATATGCTACAGGGTATAGCACTATATGCTCAGGTACAGGTAGAGAGATCTTTGTGGGGTCCTCTCATTAATTATTAGTTTGCATTGGATTAGATTGCTGGTATGGCTTACTGTAGGTGGGAGATGCTTCCTGGTGTGGCAGATACAGGTATGTCTCGTGAGTTTGCAGATTAGTGGGCTCGTAACAGGTTTACTTATTTCACTGATCCAGCAGAGCCTGTCCCGGGTCGGGGTGATGATGGAGGTGGTGATGGAGGTGGTGGTGGTAGATGGTGGAGATGGAGAGGACAGATAGATCCTCTAGTTATTGGTCAAGTACAGGTGAGAGGTGGTCATGTGAGAGATAGAGATCATGCTAGAGGACATGATGATGCAGTTGATAGGAATCCTAGAGCAGTAGATAGACATCAGAGAGCTCACCGACATCAAAGACAAGCTCATGTTGATGTTGCTAGGAAGATTCTAGGTGGATTAGATCCTTTGGTTCATTTGTAGAGAGTTTCCTTGGCTCAATAGGATGATGTTCCCATACAAAAGGACCAGGTTCTGACACAACAGGTGCCTACACAGGATCAACAGCCACAAGATCAAGGATAGAGTTCGCAGGATGCTCTTACCATGGGTACTATAGTATGGGAGGTTTAGGCTATGAGGACATATATGTCCACTATTGTTGGATGTTTAGATTAGATTGCCTCCTTGATGCAGCAGTTTATGTCTGCTATGGCAGAGATAGAGCCAAGTGAGTACTTCTCAGGCTCCTCCCCCACAGGATGGTAGAGGTTTAGATGGATCTGGTCCTACAAGATCTTGATTGATTGATGACCTATTCATGCCTTGTTGATATCCCTGTATCACATTCCATGTTTTTTGATTGATCAGACCATTTGATGTATCACTTTGTATGACATTGTATCTTGATATACCGATTTGATGGATCATTAATGAACACTTTTTTGATGATATATGATGATATACTCCTTGGTTCTCCTTGATGAGTTGTTTATGAGATTATCTTTTATGCAACTATATGATGTGTTATGAATTTTATTTGATTTATGCTATGGATGCAGTTAGCTTATTTTATGATATAGATAAATGATGTATGGATTTATGACATGGTTTTCTCTATTTCTCAATATATGGATGCAAAGTGTTTTATGGAAATGCATAAGTAAATGCCTCTATATTTTTGAAATTTTTCAATGGATGCAATCCTATCATTAGCTATTTGTATGCAAATGATGTATGGATGTTTTTCTTTTTTTGGTATATGGATAATGACTAATGCTTAATGCTATTCATGAATGCAAAAGATAATCTCATTTTCTTTGTCTTGATTGATCAAGAATAAGACATTTGATTGAATCCCTCATTTCTTTGATGTTTTGACTAACCAAGATTATTGATGTACCCCCTTTTTCCTTGGAAAATTAACCACAAAAAAATGAAATTAATCTAACATGATAATGTAATGCAATGCAACCTAAGTGTCACCAGTTTTTAGCAAAGAAATGCCATGGAGATAAATTTTCATCATTGAGCATTTTGGGATTGGAAAGCAAGTACAATCATCACTGACCACATCATGATGATATTGTAGATCCCTATAGTTTTTTTTGACCATTAGTGTTTCACACTTAGTCATTTACCTAGGCAATGATGGTCGGTCATCACTGCGACCGAGTTTTGTATTGTATACTTACCAAGTAGTAGTACTACCGAGTAAAGTCATGGTCACTATATGTTTGTAATATGCCAAGAGTATAGTTATTGCTGAGTTACATATATCAATGGTTACCAAGTGATAGAGAAGTTCAACCGATGCCAAGTACAGTTGATGCCGAGTGCCAGGAATAACTTTTGCCGAGTTAGATAGAATTGACATACAAGTTTGGAATGGCATAATGATCGAGGTAAACCATTTTTGGTGATAATAATGTTTTGTATTTTTTCTATTGAGGTAATTATGGAGGTAATTATGCATCCATATTGTTATCATTGATCCATATGTAAAACCTAGAGCCAATCAAAAAATTGTATAGTTTAGGCGGCAATAGAAATAAATCTGATCCGTAGATCTTGAAATGGTAAAATGTTTTTGTTGTTATATAAGGGCAAGATCTAGATCAGAGATAAGTGTGTGAATCAAAGAGATAAGATTGAATTAGTATGAGAAAATGATCAAAGAAGTATATTCAAAATAGAAAAGTATTCAGACAGAGTTCAATGGCCGAGCTAAGCAGTGAAAGGATAGAATCAAGAAAGATCAGATAGAAGAGATCAATACATAAAGTAAAGAGGAGATCTATAATATGCATATTAGTGCAAACCGAAAGATCAGGTATTGAGACATTTTGACCAGTGTTTTAGGGTAAATCTCTTAATGGAGTAGTCTTAGCAAACCTTTTGTAAATCTCTTTACCAAGTGCTTACTTTATTGTAAGTTTATAAATCCTTTAACAAGGTAGACTATGCAAGTCTTTTAGCTTTTAACCGAGCAGACCTTTCATAGGGTAGATCATGATTTGATCAAATTTTGTAAGCCTTAACAGGAAAAACTTATTACTGCAATAGTGAAGATTTGTGGGTGTCATCCCCACCCCAGTTTTACCTTTCAAGGGTTTCTGGGTTACCAAAATCTTGGTGTTATGAGTAATTTTATGCATGTTGCTTTATATGTTTTGTTTCTTACTATGATCAATTTTTATTTATGTTATGCATAAAAGTTTTATTAGATCAAAGGATAAAAGTAGGTAATATATGATTCACCCCCCCTCTCAGTATTACTTTCCCACTTATATTTCCAATAATTGGTATCAGAGCAGCAAGGTTTCTCTTAAGGAAGTCTAACCACTTGAGGAAAAAGATCTTAAAATGGAAGCTTATAAACTAGGGAAGATCATAGAGAATCAAAAGATTGAAGTACAGATGGCATTGCAGCAACTGGAAGCAGCCAGAGGAGAATTGAAGAAATCTTTGAGCAATAGAAGAGAGATTGCAATCCAACAGAATGAGCCACAATACAAAGAGGAAGACATCTCTGGAATATTTGACAATGGTAACTCTACCAAGAGTGATAAAGCTATAAAAGAACTACTGGAGAAAAATACCATACTAAATGATGACATCAGAACTCTAAGGAGAGAACAAGAAATTCAATCTGTCAGACTTTGTGAATTAGTGGAACAGAAAAAGAAAGCTGAAGATGATAAGATAATGGCTGAGGAAGATAAAAGACAAATTGCAATCAAACTAGATGAAAGAACAAGTGACATGAAAAGATTGACTAATAATCAACTAGACATGGTAAATCAACTACTGATGGTTAATCAAGAATTGGGCAGAAAAGATATGGAAATCAATCAACTAAGGTCTGAGAATGATCAGTTGAAACATGATTTGAGAACTAAAAAAAAGATCAATGAAAGGATGAACAAACCCAATAAAGCTGCAAAATATTTTGAAGAGCTGTTAAGATCACCTAGAAGATCCAGTGATAGATCAGGACTTGGACTGAATGAACACTCATCTACTGAAGAAGGAGAATCATCAATGAATGGAGAATAGAAGATGGCTAAACCAAAGAACACCAAGCCTGCATGTCATCACTATGGAAAGCCAGGACATACAACCAACATATGCAGAAGCAAACATGGTAAGTCTGATTCTAAGCCTAAGTTTAATGGACATTGTTTTAACTGCAAGAAGCATGGACATCAAGCACATGAATGTAGATTCAAAGCTAGTAATTCATCTACCTCACCCAAGTTTCAAGGAAGTTGTTTCAATTGTTAGAAATATGGGCATAATGCATTTGAATGTAGATCAAGGCCAAGGTGGTCATCAAATGAGAAAACAAAGCCAGTCAAAAAGCACAACTATTACAATTGGGATTACAACACCTGGTATAATTGCCATTATTGTGGCAAGTATGGACACATCAGAGAAAATTGCACGAAGACTCACTTTAGAGGTAAATCTAAAAGTTAGATGAATGGAAGCATGGTTTGTTACAAATGTAACAAGGTCGGTCATTTAAAGAAAGATTGTAGATCACCTATGCCGAGCAATGAAAATCAGAATGGAGGTATTCATGAGAAAATGAAGAGTCAGATTGAAAAGACATGGAGGAAGAAAGAAAAAGAAAACTCAAGTGAAGCTAGCACATTGGTGATCACCCAATCCAATGGATCAGGTGATCACACTTCTTCTAATTAATCTTGAAAGGTATGTTCGAAACTGAGTCTTGTAAAGCCTTATCTTTCAATAGTTCCTAACATAGAACCGAGAAAAAATCCACATCAGCATAGATAAAGATGCACTAGGACATATGTGAGCAAAATAGAAAATTTCACTTTTGATGCCGAGCATCAATGTCAACAACCGAGCTATCAATGTATGTCGAGCACCGATTATGGCCGAAATGCTATGTATGCTGAGCTATATCACAACGGTTATATCGATCGAGCTTGTGAGTTTGCCGAGACAACTGTAATCTACCTACATCTATACAGAGCATTTATGAGGCCCTAATCCTATTTTTTTTTGGATTCTATAAAGCGGAAAGTTGCTATTAATTTCATTTCACCAGGCTATTCAAGATTTCAGAGAGCGATTTAGAGTTTGAGCAACCAGATTAAGCAAAGCGATTCCAAATTCTCTGAGCATGCCGTCGGCAAAATTCATCTACAGGGTTATTGACAAAAAGGTACCTTACCGAGCAAATATTTTCTTTTCAAAAATTAGTATTTAAAATGGCATCATCTTCATCCACACCAGTCAAGAAACAAGGAATGGAAGTTTTCAATTTGAAACTTGTAAGGAATGAAGTTTGCAAACCAAGGGTATTCAAGACAATGTCGGAAAGTGCTGTTAGAGGAGATTTGAATGGAGCCCTATCATCTATTCTAGAGAATGTGTTATTGATGAACAACATTAGGTCTTGCTATATGTGCAAAATTGGAGAAATTGGTGATTATGAGATTAGGGAAGCATATGAAAAACTATGTGTCAATGGAGTACTGAAGCTGGAACATAAGGTTGTTTCCGATCAAGGGTTAGTGCATGCCCTAAATTTCCCTCAAAATTTCAAAGTGGAATGGATTAAGATCATTTTGGGTCGAGTACATGACATGTAGTTATGGTTGGAAGATGGACCGATGAAGATCACAAAGGAAATGATACACAAGGTCACTAGTTACCCTACAATTGACGGGAAGAGAATAATGAAATGTGCAGGAAAAGAGGATATTCAAGAAAACACCCAGGTAGTTTGGAACAAACATGGAATGACAATTTTTTCCATTACCGATCTGAAAATTGACTTCGCTATTAGAGTCATCTCGCACAAGTTTTATCAATCCAGTCGGTTGGACAGTGTCCCCTGTATGGTAGTGGACTAGGCATGGAAGATTATCAAGAAAGGGCACACATATGACCTTGCTGAGCTCCAGCTGACTCAACTTACTAGGAATTTGAGCTCCATCCAGATGGTGAAGAACTCTATGTGTAAGTTCGGTTCCCTACTGATCTATATATTCTTTTATGTTAAGAAGTGTTTTCCTACACATGGTGATGTAACATGGGATAAGAAGAAGCCCATCACAGTTCAAATTAATGATTTTATAAACCAAATTGGTGATGATTTTGAAGGAATTATGGATAATTATTTCATTGAATTTAAGAAGAAGATGAGGAATAGGACTAGAATTCCTGTGTCTTTAATTGAGAAATACAACAAAGATATATGTTTTCTAGTAGACACAGACTTTACCTATGTGCAGGCAGTCCTACCTAGGGTTTCATGGTTAATGCCATTACCCTATGAACTCAACATAAATGAAGCTACTGCAACAATCATAGCCCTCCTAGCTGAGGAAATTGATACAAAGGCACCCTACTTTGGAACTTTTGAAGAGGCCAAATCCAAGATTTCTTTGGGATTATTGGCTGCCACCACTGAAAGGAAAAGAAAGAAAATAGTGAGAAATCTGGAAGAATATGTTAAAGAATCTGAGAAGGATGCACCATTAGAGTTAACCCAAGGATTGGGAGAAGATGAATCGAGTGCAACTAGTAGTAGTGAGAAAGAAGAAGAGGAAGAGAAGAAACCAGTAATTGTCGAGTCCCGACCAAAGAGAAGAGTGTTGAAATGAAAAGTGTTAGTGAAACCATCACTAAGGCCTCAAACTAGAAGAGCTACTATTGAGACTCCAAAGAAGACTCCTCCATCTACAAAGCAAAAATCTACTCAACCCAAGGTAGTGCCAACCAAGGTTATGAAGAAGCCGAGAAGGAAACTTGTTCTAACAGATGATGATGAAGAAACAAAAAGTGATGAAGCAATAAAGGGGAAGGCTACACAACAAGGTACACATCAACTCACCATTGATGAGTTATGTATTAAGCTTACTAGAACAACAACAGTAGATGAGGTAAAAAGATTAAAGTTTGGAAAAATGAGTATTGGAGATAAAGATAAAGTTGAGGATGCTATTCTTGAAATGTTATTCATTTTCAAGATGTTGCCAATTGAGATTGAAAATAGAATTCCAAAGGAATTATGCAACAGGGTCGCATAGAAATGGGAGTATGCTCTACAAAAAGAGAAGGAAATTAGGGAGAGTACACTAGCACAAGTTGAATCCACTCTCACCCCTGCAGACATCAAATAGACAATTGAGCAATATAGAGGCAAGTTTGATCCTAAAATTAGAGCCTATCACATTCTTCAACACAAGATTGAAGATGTTGTACAAGAAAGTTTAATAATTTGGAAGGTATTGTATGGTTTGATACCTGCTCCTGATGAAGAAAAGGATGAATGAAAGAATGAAGGAAAAGATGCTACCACTTCAATAGTTGTTGAACTTGACATCAAGAAAAATAAGGAAGTGAAATCACATGATACATATGAAGTTCACATTTTTGACATACCGGAGGAGAGTCCTATTAAGAATTTGTTCTTAACTGAGGATGACTTAAAGAACATGAAACAAACTGACACACCCCTGCTAGGTAGTAACACTGTATTGTTGCAAGTCATGGATTATCCTACCATTACAAGCACACAATCTGCTGATGATAATCCTACTCTACCTAGAGTTGCTACTATTGAATATTTAGTCGGTACAAGTCCTATCAAGGAACCCATCAAGTCGGTACCACTAACTCAATCTACTGAGGAAGAAGTTAATGCAACAACCAACATTCAAAGTCCTCCCAAGGAAGAACACAACATAGAAGAACAAGGAAGCAAATTAGATAAACAAGCTGATAGTCCTCATGCCAAGGAGAAGGAGAAAGGAGAAGAAAACATAAAAGGAAAACTGATTGAAGAATAGGAACCAAAGGAACAAGAGGCAATAAAAGCTCTTGTATAGATGCCAAGTGGAAGCACTCCACCGAGAGGACAAAAGGAAAAAGATGAGGTAACAATTGATGAAGAAATTGTTATTCCTAAATGGGATACAGATAATCTTTCCTATGAGCAACTGCAGATCATGAAAGATTTGTTGACAAGAAAGAGCAGGCAAGTAGAACTTCACAGAGAGCATCAACAAAAATAGGTTCTTCATGAAATTAAAGATATATTTAATGAAGTATATGACTTATCAGATGTAAAAAGTTTCATTCCCATATTGGAACAACTTGTACACATTGTTCAGAAAGTAAATAATGAAGTTACCTGTGCAAGTGATAAGTTATTTGAATGGTCAGAAAGAAGGTTTGAGACCAAAATACTAGATAAGATATCTGTCGAGATAGCAGTAAAATGGGTTGAGTTGTCCAAATTGGTAAAGGAGACCGAGGGACTAGTTGTGAAGGGATAGTCTCTATTAGCCAAGATATGTAATGTTGAACTGTTCACAGAGGAAAATCAACAATTGCTTGAGACTCTCAAGCAAGAAATCAAAGCTACAAGTCAATCCCTGACCTTGGATGCTGACACCAGTGCCAGAAATTATGTGAAAATTATGCAGACACAAGGTAAGTTAGCCGAGCTGATGGCTAATGATGGAAAGATTCATTCTCACCTACTCTCTATTCAAACTATGTTAACACCGCATCTAGAGGCTATACAGAGAAAATTAGCAAAGGCTAAAACATTGATCTAGAGTGATCCACATCTGTCCATAGCTGAGAGCCTTATCAATTTAGCTGCTGATTTAGAAGTGCATATAGAGGTTTTGAACCTTGCTTTAACTGCTTGGACTGACGCACTCTACATGATCACGGTGCTGCATAAACCTTTTTTGGAGAAAATTTGTGAACTACCTACTGATGAAGAGATTAGTCGTGTCAAAAACAAGGGGGAATCATCATGACACAAGTCAAGACAAGGGAAGAATAGGGACAGATAATAAAATTTTGAATATGTATATATATCTCAGGGGGAGTATTAGGCTAGTACAAACATACTTTTGTAAATTGTGTATACCAATGTCATGACAAAGTGTTTTTGCCACTAATGTCAAAGGGGGAGATTGTAGATCCCTATAGTTTTTGTTGACCATTAGTGTTTCACACTTAGTCATTTACCTAGGCAATGATGGTCAGTCATCACTACGATCGAGTCATTTTGTAAGGGCCGAGTTTTGTATTGTATACTTACCGAGCAGTAGTACTGCCGAGTAAAGTCATGGTCGCTATATGTTTGTAATATACCGAGAGTATAGTTATTGCCAAGTTACATATATCAATGGTTATCGAGTGACAGAGAAGTTCAACTGATGCTGAGTAGAGTTGATGCCGAGTGCCAGGAATAACTTTTGCCGAGCTAGCCAGAATTGACATACAAGTTTGGAATGGCACAATGATCGAGGTAAACCATTTTTGGTGATAATAATGTTTTATATTTTTTCTATTGAGGTAATTATGGAGGTAATTACGCATCCATATTGTTATCATTGATCCATATGTAAAAGCTAGAGCCAATCAAAAAATTTCATAGTTTAGGCGGCAATAGAAATAAATCTGATCCGTAGATCTTGAAACGGTAAAACATTTTTGTTGTTATATAAGGGAAAGATCTAGATCAGAGATAAGTGTGTGAATCAAAGAGATAAGATTGAATTAGTATGAGAAAATGATCAAAGAAGTATATTCATAATAGCAAAGTATTCAGACAGAGTTCAGTGGTCGAGCTAAGCAGTGAAAGGATAGAATCAAGAAAGATCAGATAGAAGAGATCAATACATAAAGTAAAGAGGAGATCTGTAATATGCATATTAGTGCAAATCAAAAGATCAGGTACTAAGACATTTTGACCAGTGTTTCAGGGTAAATCTCTTAACCGAGTAGTCTTAGCAGACTTTTTGTAAACCTCTTTACCGAGTGCTTACTTTATTGTAAGTTTATAAATCCTTTAACAAGGTAGACTATGCAAGTCTTTTAGCTTTTAACCGAGCATAACTTTCATAGGGTAGATCATGATTTGATCACATTTTGTAAGCCTTAATAGGCAAAACTTATTACTGTAGTAGTGAAGATTTGTGGGTGTCATCCCCACCCCAGTTTTACCTTTCAAGGGTTTCTGGGTTACCAAAATCTTGGTGTTATGAGTAATTTCATGCATGCTGCTTTATATGTTTTGTTGCTTACTATGATCAAGTTTTATTTATGTTATGCATAAAAGTTTTATCAGATCAAAGGATAAAAGTAGGTAATATCTGATTCACCCCCCCCCCCCCTCTCAGTATTATTTTCCCACTTATATTTCCAACAGATATGAATACCACTTTTAAATCACTTTTGGTAACCTCTTTTTGAACCAAGTACAACCCTCACTAGTTGGATGACCAAACTATGGGAGTCTGAATATCGGTTTCAATGAATTCAATGTTGCAAGTGGATTTTTGGTATTAAGATATGGAAGATCTAAATAGCCAAGGGATCTATTTTCATAAACAAGCAAAGGTCAATCCTTCCTCTTATGTGATAGTCCTTGATGGTTCTTTGATGACCATGTTGTTAGATGAACTCTCATAAGTTGATGAATTTTCCTCCAAACAATCACTCAAAGGCAATAAAATATCATGTCTTTCTCATGGCTAATCTAGTCGAAACATCATTGATGAGCTCCAAAGATGTGAAAAAAAGTCAATTTCATAAAGATTATCAAAAGAAAGCTTCAAGTGTTTTGCAATGTTTCATGATTTTCAAAAAGTATTTCCAAGCATTCTGATCTTTAAGGTGTTTTGTCAATTTTTAATCCTGAATTATAAAGTCAATGAAGGCTCATGGATCAAGTTGTAGGATCAAATACTTAGGTTTTGAACAATGATATCCATCAAAGGTTCAATAAACTTTGCACTCTTCTGAAACTTTGACAAATCTCTCTTTGACATGACTGATTGTAATACTTATTGAATCCATTTGGTACCAAATTCCCAATCCTCTTCTACCCCCAAGTGATAAATGTGATCGTGTGACAACTTAGGGCTGATGGGCAATGCAATAATGTGACTAAAATAATTTATTATGACTATGTACAAATGATAGATGAAATGGTAGTTATACAAATGGGATGTTGGAAATGCAATATGGACATATGTGACTAGGAACGACAACCTTAAGGGAAAAAAAGGTGCTTGTTTACCAAGTTTTCACCTTTTGGATTTTTTTCTTTTTCTTTTTACCAAGGCGCCTATTGCTAGGTTTTCACCAAGGCACTTTTTCTTTTTTTTTCTTTTTTTGTATTTTTCTTTTTTTCAATTTTTTTAAATTTTTCTAGATCTCTTTGGCTATGTGCAATAAATATGATGCTCCTCATCTGATACTCTTTATACTCTTTTGTCTCCCTCATGTGTAGAACCTTTTGAGATGAATGTTGTTGATGTGTTCTTGGAGTTCCTCTTATTCACAATTTGATAACTTATAGGTTCCCATTCCAAATCAAGACACTATGATGAATGGGCCAAGCCAATTAGCCTCCCATTTTCCTTTCTTCTCTCTTTCAACTTGATTCTTTGGGTTTTCTCTTAACACTAAGTCTCCTACCTGAAAGACTCTCGGTTTGATATGTTTATTGTAGTTCCTTGAGATTCTATTTTGATATACTTTTAGGTGCTCATAAGCTTGTGTTTGATGTTCTTCTAGCAACTCCAATTGTTGAAGTCTAGCGACTCTATAGTCTTCATCTGTGATCAACCCTTGCAATGACACTCGTAAAGATAGGATTTCAACCTCTAATGGTAGAACTGCTTCGGCCCCATAGACTAATGAAATGGCATGGCTCCCATAGGTGTTCAAATGCTCATTCTATAGGCCCATAATGCTGCATTAATTTGCACATGCCAATCCCTTCCCAATTTATTGACTGATCTCTTCAGGATTTTTAGGATATTCTTATTCATGGCTTTGACTTGCCCATTTCCTCGAGGGTAATAGATTGAGGAAGAATGGTGAGTGATATGAAATGTAGCACAAAGTTCATCCACATCCTTGTTTTTAAATATCTATTATTATGGCATGAGGAATGCCATATTTGCAAATGATGTGGTTCAAGATGAACATGGAAATTTGTTTACCCATGGCCATGATCAAAGGAACCACTTTGACCCACTTAGTGAAATACTTCATTGTAGATATGATGTATTTGTGACCATTCAAAGAGGGTGGGTATATGATGCTAATTAAATCAAACCCCCATTGATAGAAAGGCCATGACGTAATAAATGGGTGCAATTCTTGTGCCAGTGCATGTATCATGTTGCCATGATATTGACATTTGTTGCATATCCTGACAAAGTGGCAAGCATCTTTTTCTAATGTCTTCCAGAAATACCCTAAGTGAAGCATCTTCTTAGCTAGGTTTAAATCGCTTGAGTGTGACCTGCAAATGCCTTTGTGAACCTCATGAAAAGCTAACCTAGACTCTTCCTCCTCTAGACACCTAAGTAACATGCCGTCAAGACATTTACGATACAATGTTTATGAGAGGATTATGTAACGGGCTGATTGGCGTATAAAGTTGCATTTTTGGGCTTGGGTTTGGTCTAGAGGTAGCACTTGGTCTTTGAGATATGTATATATAGAGCCATACCAAGGTTAGTCATGTCCATGTAATAAGGCAACAATTTGGGTTTCAGGAAGGTCGAATGCTAGTTTCACCAACTCTTCCACCAAGAACTTGTACTTCTCATTTTGATTTGGTTTCTATAAAAAGGAAGCCAAGGTGGCCATGGCATCAACTACTTTGTTTTTCTCTCTCAGAATATGCTCAAAAGTGATCAAGGTAAAGTAATTCTTCCATCCATCAATCATGATCTTATATGGAATCAAATTTTCATCTTGAGTGTTATATTCATTGTTGACTTGATTGATGATGAGTTGAAAATCTCCATATATTTGTAGCTCTGTGATGTTCCACTCTAAGGCCATTTTGATGCCTATGACTAGTGCCTCATATTCTACTATATTATTTGTACATGGAAACAAGAGTTTGTAGGACTTAGGAATGGTGTAACCTTGAGGAGTGACCAATAATATGCTGGCCCCGGAACCTCCTTGAGAATAGGAGTCATCAAAGTATAACTTCCATGTTCTTGCTTCTATGTTTACAATGGTGAAATCCAAAAATTCCACTTGAATTGTTTGTGTAGAAGTCATGGGGCTTTCAGCTAAGTGATCTACTATCACTTGTCCTTTTATTTGATGCAGGAGCATCTTGGGTGTAAGAGCAATCTTACATCACCCAAAAATATTTCTATTTTTGTATTCAATAAGGGCTATCTTGTGCAGAGCTGCTATTTATGGAAACTTGCTGTTTTTAGTAAGTTGGTCATAAATCTTGGAATGTTCTGATTTTACATGTGGAGGTTCATCTCAATCATGTCAGCCTACCTGTAAAGTTTCATGGCTAGATCAGGTCTAGTTTTGAAGATATTGAAGATTTTCAGTATTGGCAGCAGGGTACAGAAACTTTGAACTCAATTTTGAAGGCTTTAGAGGCCTTGGATGAGGTCAAAAATTTGGGTGATAGGCACTTGCATGAGTCAAGCCTGTAGAGCAATTCGTGGCCTTTCCAAAATGGGGTTATAATAGTAAATCAGGTCAACTGGTGATGACTTATGGTCTCTGGAAGTCGGGCCACCTAAAATGGCGAAAAATAATTTTCCTTCAAAATTTCTGTTTGGGTTTCAAAATTTATTTTGAGCTGACTTTGATGTAATAAATTGAAAAATAAAATAATTCTAAGTTTGGTCGGCCCTAAGGGCTAAATTTCTGGAACCTTCTCGAGCGGTGGAAAATGCCTATATAAAGAAGGCCCGTAGTGTTGTCTAGGACAATTCTGGGTAGATCTGGGTAATGATTCGAGGCTTTTTCCTATAGAATATTGTAAGGGGAATGCCCATGTGGCTTTTCATATTGTAATTTTGAAAATTTGTAATTCCACATTTGTGGAGATAATAAGAAGCCCATTTTCTGTTCTTGCAAATTGTTGTTGTTTCTTTGTTTCTATTATGTGTTGTGGTATTAAGGGGAGCACCCTTCATCATTATTTCTTTTCTATCAACATAATCAATGTCAAATTCACTCAATATCATAACCCACTTGGCTATCCTACCCGTTAAGGCAATTTTACTTTGCAAATACTTGAGAGGATCAATTTTGGAAGTTAGCTTTACCTTATGCATCAACATATAATGTCTCAATTTTTGAGATGCAAAAACAACTGCTAGCAAGCCCTTTCCATGAATGTGTAGTTAAGTTCATATTTGATCAATGTCCTACTCAAATAGTAGATTGCCCTTTCCTTTCCTTGTTCATCCTCTTGCGCCAAAAGCACTCCTAGAGATCTTTCGGTAGCAGATATGTATAGAAGCAATTCTTTGCCCTTGATTGGTGGCATTAGGATAGGTGGATTTATCAAATAGGTATTCGATAATGTGAAGGCTTGATCACATTCTTCGTCCCACATGAACATAGTATCCTTATGTAGCAACCTTGTGAAGGAATGACATTTTCGGCCAATTGAGCAATAAACCTTCTTATGGATTGTATTCTGCCTTGTACGGACCTCATTTGGCTGATGTTCTTTGGTATCTCCATATCCATTATTGCTTGTACTTTCTCCGGGTCCACTTAAATTCCTTTGGTTGAAACTATATAGCCTAATAATTTGTTGGACTAGACACCAAAGGCACATTTCTTTAGGTTTAAACTAACTTTGAATTGCTCCAACCGAATGAATATCCTTTTCAAAATTTGTAGGTGTTCTTTTCTTTTGTGGGACTTGGCCAATATATCATCCACACAATCCTCTAAAAATGTATGCATCATGTCATGGAAGATAGTTGTCATGGCCCTTTGATATGTGGCTCCGACATTTTTAAGGCTGAAGGGCATGACATTCCAACAAAAGGTACCCCAAGGGCATGTAAAGGAAATCTTCTCTTGGTCTTCAGGTGCAATTTTGATCTGATTATATCCGCTGAAACCATCCATTAGGGAGTACATGGAATGACCCGTTGTCAAGTCAACTATTGCATCAATGCTCAGAAGTGGGAAGTCATCCTTAGGACAAGCAAGATTTAGGTCTTGAAAATCCATGCATACTCGAATGGATTTGTCATGTTTTGTGACCGGTACAATGTTAGATATCCATTCAGAATAGGCTATTGCCCTTATGAATCCCACCTTCAACAATTTTTCTAATTCTACCTTGACTAAGAGAGCTATATGTGGGTGCATTTTCCTCAACTTTTGTTTGATGGGCTTAACCCCTAGTCTAACATTCAAATGATGCATTATAAAGTCAGGATCTAATTTGGGCATGTCGGCATATGACCATGCAAAGTTCACTTGTTGTTCTTGGAAAAAATTGATGAAATCCTCTCTTTCTAGAGGTGTAAGTGATGCTGCCAAGTGTATACATTTTGGATCTAATTCTATTCCAATGTTGACCTTTTCTGTCAGCTCTATGATTATAGGTGACCTTTCTTCCTCATGCTTCAGTAGAGTATCCAATCTCTCTGCCTTTGATGCCACAATTGGGTTTTCACCAAAGGAAACATCTTTTATCTTTACTTTTTTGGGTTCTAGTGCTGCCACATAGTGGTTTTCATCACTAGAACTTTTCTTTTTTTTATTTTTTTTCATTTTTTTCTTTTGACTAAGAGATTGAACCCCCACTGCTTCTATCATGTTCGGTTTGAATTCATTGGTGAAAGAGGGCTCAACCGCATTAAGGTATTGGTTTGCTACTTGGTCATTTGAAAAATAAAGCAAGTCACTTGGTTTAGTTTGGTCCCAATCAATAAGATTGGGATTTATCAAGGACAAGGTTTCATTAGGAAAGTTTTCATCAATTGGGTTTATGGACATGACTTTGTTTGAGGGTTCATACATTGTATTGTTTATATCTATAACATGAGCTTCCTCGAGATGGTCCATGGAAGAAGGGTTGAAATCCCCTTCACTTGAGTCCTCATCGACTTCTATGGGAAATAGCGTGGGAAAAGCCACGAGTGGATTAAAACTAACATTTGAATCTCCCTCCTTCGAAGGAATCCAAAATGTATCTATCGATGGTGGATTAGTAGGTGCTTGTCCTATGTTAAGACCTTGTATATTAGGCTCTTCATTGACTTGAGTTTCTTGCCTTGGGATCTTTGCATAAGTATGTATTGTAACTACTTCTTTATCTTGACATGATTCATCGGATAGGGTATCCCACTCATAATCCTGAGAGTCATCGCTGTCCCCATTGGATTCTAAGGCATTTACTTGAGGATAGAAATCTTGCATTGGGCTAGAGCTTTTGCCTTTATATTGGTAGCCTACTCCAGATCTTTCTTCTTTTTCCCTCCAAGTAGGTTCAATGGGTTCTAGTAAACCTCTATTCCTTTGGCCTAAGGGTCCTCTTCCCTTGTATCCCATTTTCTGCATTATCTCAAACCCTTTCCCATATTGTTCGATTTGTATATTAACATGTTGGATTCTTTCCATGGGAGTGCTTGAGGTATCCTCCTCATCATGATAAAGCCATTGAAGGAATTCATTCTTCTCCTTGTCGAATGCTACTTTGTCACTTTCTCTTATGAAGTAAGAGTTGTACTTATGAGGTAAGTGTTCTTTTGATGGTTTTCCGTGTGTTCTCGGAGATGTGGGCATGTCAAATAGGGAAACGGAGTATTCCCCTACTCCTTTGGAACTAATTTTGCATTGTTTGTCAAATGCCTCCATCATCTCACTCATTTTCTTGTAGTTATCCTTTTTAGCTTCATCTTTTTCTTCTCTAGTGGGTTTGTAGAGTACTATCTCTAATTTAGGTGCTTGGTCTAAATCTTCATTTGGAATTGGACCCTTGTAGCTCATCTTTTCCTTTCCCTTAGTTGATGTCGTTGGGCTAGCTTGATGAGGGTTTGAAGTAGCACTTAATGTTATCATGGGATCATCCATTTTGGTATCTTCAATAGTGGCTCTTTGAATGATTCCTTCTCGGTTATGTGGAATAAATAGCTCATGAAGGGGTTTGAGTGCATAGCAATATTGGAACGAATTTGAGTTCCCTCCAATCATAATTTCTTCATCCATGTATGAAAATTTGATGTATTGGTGGTATGTGGATGGGACTGCTTGCATCTCGTGAATCCATGGTCTCCCCAACAAAATATTATAAGTTAACTTCATGTCCAATACTTGACAATTGGTGTCCTTTTTGATAGGTCCCACTTGAATGGGCAATACGATCATGCCTTTAGAGGCCCTTTGAGCTTCATCATAAGCCTTTATGGTGATTCTTTTTGTAGGGTCAATGTAAGACTTGGACAAACCTAGGGATTTAACAAGACTCAATGTGAAAATGTTAAGGCTAGCTCCTCCATCAATGAGGGCTCTTTTGACTCTATGGTGTTCAATCAAGACCTCAATATGCAGCAGTAGGTTTTGGGGATGAGTAATAGACATGTCATCTTGGTCAGAGAATGAAAGACAATGAGGTGCAATGAGATGACCTACCATGTTTTGAAACTTCCCTTCTTCTAAGTTAGTAGGAACATTCATCTCTACTAGAGCTTTTTCTAAAATTTCCTTATGATTAGGGGATAGCTTCAATAGCTCCAAGATAGAGATTTGTGCTGGAGTTCTTTGTAGCTGATCTACCAAGCTATATGATTTTGCTACTGTATAAGATTTCTTGATCACAATGTTGGACTATGGAGTGCTAATAATTTTAGGAGAAACCCCTTGTAGGGTAATCCTCAAAGTCTTCCCTCTAGTAATAACATTGGATGTCTCTTTTTGTGGCTGCTCTTTGATTATTATAGCATTCACAATGTTATCATAGGGTGGCACAAAGTTAATGTTATTGCTGCTTTGTTTCTTGCCATTAGATGATTCCCCTTTGTCATGTTTATAGAAGGGTCGTTTGAACACCATATGGTCTTCATTGCTTTGAGGTCCATCAATGGTGATCATGCCATTATTGATTAAGTCTTGCACTATATTCTTTAGCTGCAAGCATTCATTTGTCATGTGCCCTCAAATCCTATGGTACTCACAATGGTTATTGGCACTCCACCAACTAAGCTTGTTGTGTGGCTCATAAGGTTTAATGCTAGGTAGAGTAATGATATTGTTAGCTATGAGGGTCTTTAGTGCATTTTTGAGGGGTTCACCCAAGGGTGTGAAGTTTCTTTAAGGGGTTGGTACCAAAAATTTATCAAATTTATTACTCCTCTGATTAGTTCCTTGGTTGTCACTATTAGCATTGTTGCTGGAAGGTGCATTATAGGTCTAGTTTGCATTATTCACCTGATTAGGTGTTCTTGTAAGAGCAAATGGAGTCACTTTCAAGTTGCTAGAATCAATGACCCCATCATTGACTATTCCCTTATTGTTGTTTTTATACCAATTATTTCTATTGAACCAATTCTTATTCTGATTGGTGTCATTATTGGAGTTATTGTTGTTCCATTTTTTCCTTCTCGGGCACACTCCTAGGATACCTAGCAAATATTGTCCTCCACCTTTGTAAGAAAGTGAGGAATGCCTCTCCATATTTTTGTTTAGTATTGCATAATGTTATCATCGTGACCTCATGCTTGATGTTGTATGAGTAATGGGCCACAAATTTTGAAGCTAATTCTCCAAAGGTCTTTATGCTAGAGGGTAACTTAGAAAACCACTCCATAGCCATGCCTCCTAAGCTTCTAGGGAATAGTCTCATTAAATAGGTGGTATCATGCATGAACTCTAAGCTCAATGCACAAAACTCCCGCAAGTGATCTTGTGGATCCAACATTCCTTCATAGTTGTCATATTTAGGAAACACTGCATTAATCAGGAATGATGCCATTACTAAACTTTTATCAAATGGGAATGGGCATAATGCTTCAATAGAAAAGGGTTTAGGAGCCCCGCTTTGCTTGATTGTATCCAGTTGTATTTGAAATATCTTAAACTGCTTGTTCATAATGTCAATGGCACTTTCTTCAACTTCGGGTGGTTTTAGTTGATTCACATCATAATCTCATGGGAGTTTGAGACCTGCTCAGGCTAGGTCCATGAAATACTTCTCTTTATCTCTTGCCATTGCTTTTTCCATGAGTCTTAAGAAATAGGGGCACTGAACAACTTCGTCAACTTTGTCATCAGTGGCATCATCAGTAGTTGGTTTGGTATTAGTTCTTTGGTGAGTGGTATCAATTCCTTGGGTGGTTTGATATGCCCCTCCACTATTGGTGTTATCTTGATTATTCGTGTCAATGCCCCCATTATTTGCATCACCTTGGTTATTTGAGTTGATGCCACTATTTCTTTTATTACCCAAGCTACCATAGTACATCATGTTGTCTTCCACTTCTTGTTTAGGTGATTTTTGGGGTATCCTTGGAGTAGTAGAATCATCTCCTAGGTAAGGGAGCTCTTATCTTAAGTAAGTTTCATCCACTTGCAGAGTTTGCTTGACGTAGTAGGATCTAGTAAAAGCAAGCATGAACAAACCACTTGGAAAATAAGAATCAATCGTGCCCTCGGCCAAATCCTTTATAAAATTTACAAAAATTGTGTAGAACAAGATTTTTGATTGGACTGAAGGTTGGAGCAGTAAGAACACGGAAAAGGGTACTCAAATATATGATCAAAATTTTTTGACCCCCCCTGCAAATACTCTCAATTTTCCCTTTTAGATTTCTAGGCATCACTAACTTGAGTGTAGGCGTGACTGAATTTTGTGTACATGTAAACTGGTATGTTGGTAGGCGGCACACTGCAGGTATGCAAGCAACGCTTTCCTATTGATAGGCAATTTTCCAGTTTTAGTAGGTATCTTTCAATACTTTCTAGGCGTGATTTCACTATTGCTACACATTTTCATATAAGTCACAAGTGTGACTGAACCTCTGATAGGCGGGATTATTTTGTGCACAGGTGGCACTTCTCTAACCAGGTTGTAAGATTTTGAATTTCTTAAACTTTTAAGATCAGGTCCTTTGAAATTTTCTTGTTTGAAAATAAAAAACAATCTCAACACACACATCAATTTTTCATCATGTCCCTAAAACAATCTAATGTGTATATTCTCGATCATTTTGACAAGTATAACACAAGAAAGGATTCCAAGCAGCTTAGCTAAAGTCAAATTTGGCTCTTAACATGGCTCTAAAAGGTAGTCTTGCTACTTTATCCAAGATTTATTGTGGATTCCGTTCAAATAGATCTTAAACTTTCATCCCCCAAGTATGTTAAGGGGTTTCCCACATGCACCAAGGTACGATTTTGCGTAATCCATGAAGACTACTAGAGGAAATTTAAAAAATTTAAAATTCATTTGTCACACACCCCATTAAGGATGCATGTGTTTCATTTTATAGTGGGTTGGATTCCCGCAGAAAAAGTGAGTGTATCCCACTTTGGGCTATCCCTCTCATCGGCCTCATTAAGGCACAACTTGGGAGGCGAGCCCACTAATTCTCTATTTTAACTAGCATGTTCATATAAAGCAAGGAAAATGGAATTAAGGTTGAGCTTTTGGGAATTTGGTTCACCTAAAAGGTGAAGAGCATATCCCTAACTTTCCCTTTAGTTCCTCAAACACTCAAGCAACAAAGTTCTTTTTCAATCTTGTAACAAAGAGACTCTTATAATTGAGGTGTTTGGTCAAATTCCTTATTTCAATTAAACTAGATTCAATGAATGCCACAATTTAAGCAAGTGCAAGCTTGATTCGATGAATACCTTTTCCTTTGTAGCTGGCAATGGCTAGGCACTTTTTTGTGATTTTTTTGCCCTTTTTTCTTGATTTTACTCACCTAGTGGTGATCGTTCCCGCTCCCTCCTCAAACAAGTTAGTCCAACACAACCATTCAAAATGAGGGGAAACCAAAATTGAAAATTTGATGAAGCAAAAATTGTGTATGAATTTTAGAGAACTTATTTGCAAACTTTCAAAGGAAAACTTGATTTAAGGACTAAAAATCCAATTTAAAGAGACAAATTTCATTTTATATGCTTCAACAATTGCAAGATAATTCTAAAATACCTGATTGTCCTCCTCTTGTATAGTCTCAAGAACAACCTTAATGTGCTCAAAGTTATCCTTCTTAATCCTCTTTGATAAAGCCTTTCCTTCTTGATTAAATCTTCTTTCCAGCTTCTGTACTTTCCTGTGATTGCTCATTTACTGTTAAATCATGTAAACAGGGAGTTAGACAAATGATTTAATCAATTTAATAGTAAATAAAGACAACAGATAGTAGGTGACATTGTCCAGCTAATAGGTGTGAATGAATTGTTAGCAGGCGTAACTTTACTGATAGCAAGCGACACTTTGCAGTGACACATGCAATACTGAAAATTACACAGGCGTGAACCTATTTATCACAAAGCATGAACAAAGCTTAAACTTGTAGAAAATGATTTATGCTAAGCGACAATTTAATAGCAGTAAGCATGAATTGAAAGATTTTAAGCGTGACTATTATTTAAAATGGCAAAGAAAAGCGTAAAGATATGTGATAATAGATTGCAGCAAAGTGATAATTCCTGGGTCACAAGCATGACTTTAAGCACCAAAGGCTGAATGCATTAATCTCACAGGCGTGAGTGTATGATTTGTAGGTGATTGCAGAGTACTCAAGACCGTATAGAATTTGTATGCCAGGTGTGAATCTTCAGTTAATAAAGCGTCAGTATAGAGATTGTAGGTAGTAGTAAAATGACTACAGGCATGAAAAAATCTCCCATAAGCGTGACTTCACTGATTTCCTGTAAAATATTCATGAAAAATAGACAATACAAGCATGCAAATTATGATGAAAATGATAAAATGAGGCCTAGAGCCCCACGGTGGGTGCCATTTGTGTGATGATGATAATCACCTTCATGAAATTAAGATCAAATTAGCCACAATTCTAAAGTAAATACAATGCAAATCTATTTAAAAATGAAACTAAGATCTATAGCATCTCATGGCTCTCTAGAAATGGTTGGTAAGTGAAGCTCTCAGCTCAAATCTCCACTAGTGACACTTCTAAAATGAGAATGTATGATGTTCTATGCTTCTACAATGCTTCTATGATGATGATTCTAGCTCAAATTGACAAAAGTATAATGCAAATGCTTTAAATTCTCTTCAATGCTCTTAGAATGCTCTTCAATTGCCTATAGTAACAATTCTTTGCAAATGAATTTCTAAGATATCAATTGCTCTCAAAATGCCTCATATTTATAGTAAATTCCCAAGGGTAGGGGGTTGAGTGAAGTAATCATGATTTACCTTTGGTTGAGTCAAATACTTTGCTTTGTTCATAAATGGGGGGACAATTTAAAACTTTGTCTCAAAGCTTTGGACAAAAGGACAAGATTGAGTGGATGAGATTGAAACTTTAGAATGAGTGATTGAGATTCATCATTTTTGAGTGATTTGTGTCTTTTTGTCCTCAATTCTCATTGGTTTCTCAACTTTGTTGAAAGAAATTAGGAATTATTAATTTAATTAATTAATTAAATTTAGCCATGTAAGGGTAATAGGTTCATTTTGATTTTTGATTTAAACAACTATACAATTAATTGATTAAAATCAATTATGTAGTGTTTTTCACCCCTTTAAGCTTTGATTTAATCATTTAACCTCCTTATTTGATTTTTCCTTTGATTTAATTAATTTTGTCCAATTTTATTTAATTATGTCCATTTTAATTGATTTGATCCCTTTTTGATTGAATTAGTGCATTTTGATGATTTTGAGCCATTTTATTGATTTTTGTAATTTAAAAGCACTTTGTCCATTTTTGCGTGTCTATAGTACCTAAGGAAAAGAAGGTGAAAATTGCAAGCACAAAGTTGAAGAGTCATGCATCCTTATGGTGGGAATATCTGTAGTTGGACAGAAAGAGGAAAGGCAACGAAAAAATCAAGTTATGGAATAAAATGGTGAATAAATTGAAAGGGAAGTTCTTACCTTGTGATTATCAGATTAACCTAGCTAGGCGAATGAAAAGTTTGAGGTAGAAAGATAGCTCGGTAAAAGAATATACTGAGGAATTCTATAGATTAGATATTAGATTTGGACATGATGAAGATGATGTGGAAATAATTTCTAGATACCTAAATGGTTTGAGAGTTTCCATCTAAGAAGAAATCAGTTTGGTCAAATTAGAGAACATTGAAGAGGCTTATCAATTTGCATTGAAAGTTGAGGAGAAATTGAACAAGAGACATAAGAAAAGACAGACGTAGAGGTGGTAGATTCCCTAGATGAAGAAGTAGATCTTATGGTGAAAACAATAGATTTGAACTTGAACAGACAACTCTGGATAAAGGCAAGACCAAGTGGAAAGGTGAAAGTTCATCTAGAGGCAAAGGCAGTAACTACCGAGTTGATTATAATAGAGGTGGTATCCAAAGAACTTGTTACAATTGTGGAGAAGAAGGACATAGATCATTTGAGTGTACACATGCAAGTAAGAAGGTTGGTAATAGTAGAAATGCTTTGGTGCAAGAAGAGTCACCGAATGAACCTAAGAAGTAAAATAACTTGATGCTAAGGAGAGCACTTTAGAGTGAAAGTAATAAGGAAGATCCGATAAGGAAAAGTTTGTTCAAGATCAGATGTAGAGTTTTTGATGAAGTTTGGAAGGTAATCATTGATAGTGGTAGCTCGAATAATCTGGCATCTGAGGAAACGGTCAAAACTTTGTAGTTTGAAAAGGTTGAACATCTGAAGCCCTATCAAATTTCATGGATCAAAGATGAGCATACACTCTTGGTAAGTGAAAAATGTTATGTGAATTTGAAAATTGGAAAGTACTATGATAAGGTGTTATGTGATATTGTGCCTATGGATTATTGTCATATTTTGTTGGGTAGACCTTGGCAATGTGATAGACATGCTATATATGATGGGAGATTGCATAAATATACTATTTGGGCTGATGGAAGAAGACAAATCTTGTTACCTTTGATTGAAGAACCTGTTAGTAATGTTTGCACATCTGTGAAAGTTTTCTTGATGGAAGGAAGAAATTTTGTTAAGGATTTGAAAAATAATGGTGTATGTTTTGTTGTGATTCCTAACAAACCGAGTAAGAAAATAGAGGATAGTATACTTGAGGAGATTGATAAGTTGCTCATTGAGTACAGTGAAATCATTTCTGATAATGTACCTAATGGTTTTCCACCGAAGAGAAGCATTGATCATTGCATGGATCTAATCCCTGGAGCTAGTTTACTGAATAAGGCACCGCATCAGTTTACACCTACCGAGAATTAGGAATTGAACCGACAGATTCAAAAATTGTTGCAAAAAGGTTTGATCAGAGAAATTTTGAGTCCTTGTATAGTACCTGATGTATTGGCACCTAAGAAGAATGGATAATGGAGAATGTGTATTGATTCTAGAGCAATCAATAAGATAACATTGAAATATAGGTTTCCTATACCGAGAATGGATGACATAATGGACAGTTTGACTGGAGTAAAATATTTTACCAAAATTGATTATAGAAGTGGGTATCATTTGTTAGAAGAAATAAATGAAAGAAAACAAGATCAAAATCAATCCAAGAAGTGAAGTGCAAGAAGAGTTTTACCATAAATCAAATGAGAGAGAGATGCAAGATCAACCACCAAAACCAAGATAAGACTTCAAGAATCCAACAAGAGCCAAGAGATTTTTGTAAGGGGAAAAGCAAAGAAAAACTCCTTTGTGTATTATGAATGAGGCATGAAAATCCTAAAGAGAGAGAGAAAGAATATGAGCAAGAAGCTCAATACAATATGATAGAACTACTATGCAAGAGGAGAGAAATTGTGTGAGAGAATTGTGAGAAAATTAGTGTTGAGTGTGTGGAGAAATATCTCTTTAAGTAGAGATGAGTGAAGGAGTTTGCATGTAACTCCCTATGTGCATGAGTGCCACATTCATACTTAGTGTGTACCAAATGTGAGCATCCTCATAAGGAGGAATAATCTATTTTCCTTATTAAAGGAATTACAAAATATGAGTTGTCCTCCCACTTGGACTAGAGGACAAAATTACATGTAGAGATTCCTTTAGGAATATCTTAAAATAAATAAAAGAGGATACCTTGGTTTATCTTCAAATTAAATAAAACAACCAAGGAAAGATTACTAATTCTAACACCCCCCTTTAATCTTTACTTGGGGTGATTACATCGATGGGTATCAAACCCAAATTTTTGCAATGAAACTCAAAATTTTCTCTAGAAAGAGGCTTTGTCAAAATATCTGCAACTTGATCTTCACCTTTGCAATAGATGAGGGAAACTTTCTTTTCTGCAATGTTCTCTCTAATGAAGTGGTGGTGGAGTGAAATGTGCTTTGACTTTGCATGGTAAACTGGATTCTTTGCCAAGGCTATTGCACTTTGATTGTCACAATATAATGGTGTAGGTTCTTGTTGAGGTAGACCCAAATCTTCAAGTATTCTTCTAAGCCATATAGTTTCTTTAGAGGCATGAGTACAAATTTTATATTTAGCTTTGGTAGAACATAGAGACACAAATTGTTCTTTTTTATTTTTCCAAGATATAGCACCTGAACCAAGAGAAAAACAATACCCAAAAGTAGATTTCCCATCATTGGGGTCTCCACCTAAATCTGAATTAGTAAAACCTTTTAAAGAAAAATTAGAATTTGCATCATAAAATAATCCTAAGTTAATAGTACCTTTAATGTAAAATAATATTCTTTTAGCAATTTTGAAGTGAGTTTGTTGAGGTTTGGACATGAATCTTGAAACTAAACCAACACTAAAAGATAGATCGGGTCTAGTGAGAGTTAGATAATTTAAACTACCTACAAGTTCTCTATAAGGAGTAGCATCTATGAATGGAGATTGCATATATATCATTAACTTAGTTCCTAATTCATATGGAATTGAAACATGATTAGCATCATTCATATGAAATTTATCTATAAGATCTGTAGCATATTTACTTTGAGAAATAAAAATACCCTTAGGGGTTTGCCAAATTTGCATTCCTAGGAAATAATGTAAAAGTCCTAAATCAGTCATTTGAAATTTTTTATTAAGTTGGAACTTAATATTAGAAATTAAATGGTTAGAACTAGAAGTAAGAATAAAATCATCAACATAAAGAATGATAATAATAATGTCATCTTCACTATGCTTGATATACAAGTTAGGATCATTTTTACTTCTAGAAAAACCTTGAGAAATAAAGACAGTATTGATTTTAGAGTACCACTCTCTAGGAGATTGTTTTAAACCATAGATAGGTTTATTTAGTTTTCATACTAGATGTTCATGGCCTTCTTTAATAAAACCGGGAGGTTGAGACATATAGATTTCTTCATGCAAATCACCATTTAAAAAGGCACTTTTAACATCCATTTGGTGAATTGGCCAATTCATTTTTGCAGCTAAAGCAAGAACAACTTTAATGGTAGGCATTTTTGCAACAGGAGCAAAGGTCTCATTATAGTCTATTCCTTCGACTTGAGAAAAAACTCTTGCTACTAGTCTAGCTTTAAACTTACTAATATCGTTATTTGCATTTAACTTAGTTTTGTATAACCATTTACATGAAACTAAATTTTTTCCATGAGGTAAAGTAACTAAATCCCAAGTGTTATTAGAAATTAAACTATCATATTCTTCTTGCATAGCAATTTTCCAATGAGGTTGGTTTTTAGCTTGAGAAAAAGTTTGAGGATCTTTAGAATGCATAAGAGAAGACATTAAAGCATAGTTACAATAATTAAGTCTCCTAGGTCTAAGACCACCCATTCTAGAAATATAATTATCACCTTCATTAATTAAATCTTTAAACCATTTAGGATTTCTCTTAGAAGTAATGGAAACATCACTATGAGGAGTAAATTCATCATTTTCATCATCACTGTGAGGATTAAATTCATCATCATCATTATTAACATAATTACCATCATTATGAACAAAATTATCACTATGAGGAGTAGAAATATTGTTACTATCATCATTATCTTTTTTAATACTAGTAGGAATAGAAATAGGTGCATTAGGAGTAGGGTTTAGAATAAGAGGTTGGTCCTCCATGAGGTCAAGAATACCCCCTTTAAATTCATCATCTTTGGCCTTGGAACAATCATGTACTTCATTTTCTGCAATAACAACATCTCTTGCAATATGAACCTTGTTAGAAATAGGATCATAAACTCTATAACCTTTAGTAAATTCATCATACCCAACACAAATAAATGGAGAAGATTTAGAATCTAATTTGTGCCTTTTTTGTTTGGGTGTGTGAACATATGCAATAGACCCAAAAATTCTCAAATGTTGTAAATTTGGTTTTCTATCGGACCATGCTTCCTCGGGAGTAATATCTTTCAAAGCTTTAGTAGGAGTTCTATTAAGAAGATAAGTGGCACAAGCCATTGCTTCAGCCCATAACTTGTAATGTAAATCTTTAGCATGTAACATACATCTAGCCATTTCCACAATAGTTCTATGCTTCCTTTCCACCACACCATTTTGTTGTGGTGTATAAGGAGCAGTAAGCTCATGTTTTATACCAAAAGATCTCAAGTAAGAACGAAATGCATTTTTAACATATTCAGTACCATTATCTGTTCTAAGAATTTTAAGTGTAGAACCAAATTGTCTTTCCACAAACATATGAAATTCAAAAAATGTGTCAAGAACTTGATCTTTAGTATGCAAGAAATAAATCCAAATTCTTCTAGTGAAATCATCCACAAAGGTAAGAGCATACTTTGAACCTTGTATTGAGTTATTCTCCATTGGACCCAAAAGATCACTATGAATAAGATGTAACTTATGAGACGCCCTCCATGAAGTACTATGAGGAAAGGGCTCCCTTTTCATTTTTCCACTCATGCACCCTGTGCATGTAATTTTAGATGGAACAAGAGGAGGTAATCCTTCAACCATGTTAGATTTTAGCAATCTAGAAATATAATCAGAATTCAAATGGCCAAGTCTTTCATGCCATCTATTGAAATCTATATTCACTTTTAAAGAGTACCTAGAAGAGGCAAACTCATAGAATTTAAACAAGTTATCATGATCCATCTTAGCATTAGCAACAACAAGATCAGTGTTAGGATCAATAATAGAGCACATATCCTTATGAAATTCAACTTTGTAATCTTGACATAATTGAGCAACTGAAAGAAGATTGAATTTCAATTTAGGAACATAAAGAACATTGTGTAATTTTCCATTTGGAACATTAACATCACCAAATCCATCAAATTTGCAACTACTATCATCAGCTAATTGAATAGGAATATTAGTAGTATCAGGTTGTAAAGAATCAAAAACTTCTCTATGAGATGTAACATGATAAGAAGCGCCACTATCAATAATCCATTCTAATGCATGAGAAGTTTTATAACAAGCAGTAAAAGCACGACAAGATTGATTACCTTGAAATTTATTTTGATTATTGTTATTCATTGGCTTCTTATCATTTCGATTTTTAAAACAATCATTAGTTAGGTGACCATCTTTACCACAATAAGTACAATGTGGTTTCCGATTTTGTTGATTATTGTAATTATTGTTGTATGATGGCCTAGAATTAGACTTGTTGTTTGAATTATTATTATTATTTGAATAACCATTATTATGATGATTATTGTTATTGTTATGATAATTATTGTTGTTATTAGAATGGTTATTGTTATGATGATTAGTATGAGACTTATTATTGTGATTTTGAGTTTTAGATACAAAAGCGTGTTCAAAAGATTTAATAGTACCAAATTGCAATAATTTTGCCTCCTCTTGGTGCAACAAATTTTGAAAAATAGGATAAGTTAAAAGAGGAGCTAAACTAGAAATAGCAAGCTGAGAGTGGATGTTAGTGATAAATTGCTGAAACTCCTTAGGGAGACATTTCTTAAGAATTATAGTAATCAATCTAATATCTGTAAGAGTAACATTTAAACCATTTAACTGAGTTCTAATAGCATCAAACTTGAGTAAAAATTCATCCATAGATTTAAAATTTGTATACCTTAGGTCTTCCAAGTTGTCTTGGAGTTGAATCTTACGTGATTTAGAGGAATTGTCGTAGGTTTGCTTCAAGATGTCCCATGCTACATGAGCTTTGGTGCAATGTCCAATCAACACATAGAGATCAGGACTGATGGAGAGTCCAATTAGACCAAGTGCTTCATCGTTCTTACTTTGCCATGCATCTTTGTCGGTTTGAGAAGCATTGGCAGCCGGTTCAAGAGTCGCATTTGTGGCAACTTCAAGCAAATGTTTAAAATGAAAGAGGAAGGAAACATGTGTCTTCCATTGATGATAGTTAGAGCTTGTTAGTTTAATTTCTGGAATTAGATTAGACATGATGAAAATAGCAAGATAAAGATATCAAAAATATACTTATGAAATTTGAACAGAGAGAGATTTTAAGAAAAAATTTAAGATTTTCTTAAATGCTTAAAAAACAAGGAGCTAGAAGAGAAAAAGAAATAAGTCAAGAGTGAAATATTTAATAAATAGATAAATTGAACAATGTAATAATGTTAATTAAGATTATTTTATACAAATTGATAGAAACAATTTTATATTTTTTTTTAAAATCAAATGCTATTTAAAAAAGGTGGATTTGACAAGTTGAATTGAAAGTTAACAATATGAATTTAAATTAGTATCAATATAATAAACTAATTTAAAACCAAGATAGAATTTAAATATAAAATTAATTTAATTTTCAGATTTGAACAAATTAATTTAAAAAATAGACAAGTAAACTGAAAATAGAAAAGGAAGAGAATGGATTCCCTGCAAAAAATGTTATATAATGAATAATGATTAAACACTCAGGAATCTAATGATAAAATAAACAACTAATATTAGAGTTGCAATGATGAAATAAAGTAATGATAAAAACTGATATAAACCAAAAGAATGATATGATGAAAAATCTGCAACAACAATTATGTTAGAAAGAAAATAGAAAATGCAGGCCGGAATAAACTGTCATGAAAAATACAGTCTTGGTGCGGGGGGCATAACTCTCAAATGAACCGTTGGATCGAGCTAATTTTTGGATATGTTTGAGAAAACCTAATTATATTGAATTTGACCAAAGCGATCTTCCTAATATATCTTCATTCAAAAGATATAAGTGTTGGAGTGAGGTCATGTCAAAACATAGATTAATTTATAACAGAGAGTAATACATCAGAGATTAATTTATAACAACAAATATATATCAGAGATAAATAGAGAAGATGAAATAACAAATATTAGATTTAAGAGAAGATTTAAAGGTTAGAATAGATATTATTAACAAGAACCAAACTAATCAGCAATGAAAGTTAGATTATAAGCATAGAAAAAAGATGTAAAGCAAGAAATCAACAGATTAGAGAGTTATATATTGTCAAGATATACAAAAATATTTTAACCAGCAAAGAGAATGAAATAAATAATAAATTTTTTATTTGATGCAATGAGAAATGCCTACAAAAAAGAGTAAAATATCTGCATGCAAGGGATTAGAAATATGGAAAAAAATGAGAGAGGCTTGCAACAAGTGAAAAAACCTGCATGCACAAGATTTTAGAAAACTGAATATGAAAGGTTAGATAAAACCATAAACCAAATGAAATGAAGATTGGGTTTGGTGGTGAACCGACCAAACCCAAAAAAACTAAAAAAACTAAGATACTCTTTGGCGGCAAGCCTTCCAAAGAGGGTTAGAAAAAATAAACTTAATAAATAAACAAGTTAGAGCTGCAAAAAAAAGTTAGATCTATAATGTTAAACTTGAAAAATCTTGCTCCTTTGAATGTCGCCTTCCTACAAAACACTTAAACAAGGATTAGTAGCTAGCTCTGATACCATGTTAGAAGAAATAAATGAAAGAAAACAAGATCAAAATCAATCCAAGAAGTGAAGTGCAAGAAGAGTTTTACCATAAATCAAATGAGAGAGAGATGCAAGATCAACCACCAAAACCAAGATAAGACTTCAAGAATCCAATAAGAGCCAAGAGATTTTTGTAAGGGGAAAAGCAAAGAAAAACCCCTTTGTGTATTATGAATGAGGCATGAAAAGCCTAAAGAGAGAGAGAAAGAATATGAGCAAGAAGCTCAATACAATATGATAGAACTACTATGCAAGAGGAGAGAAATTGTGTGAGAGAATTGTGAGAAAATTAGTGTTGAGTGTGTGGAGAAATATCTCTTTAAGTAGAGATGAGTGAAGGAGGTTGCATGTAACTCCCTATGTGCATGAGTGCCACATTCATACTTAGTGTGTGCCAAGTGTGAGCATCCTCATAAGGAGGAATAATCTATTTTCCTTATTAAAGGAATTACAAAATATGAGTTGTCCTCCCACTTGGACTAGAGGACAAAATTACATGTAGAGATTCCTTTAGGAATATCTTAAAATAAATAAAAGAGGATACCTTGGTTTATCCTCAAATTAAATAAAACAACCAAGGAAAGATTACTAATTCTAACATCATCAGATCAGAATCAAAGAAGGTGATGAGTGGAAGACTACTTTTAAGATAAAAGAAGGTTTGTATGAGCGGTTGGTTATGCCTTTTGGTTTAACTAATGCACCAAGTACTTTTATGAGGTTGATAAATGAAGTTTTGAAGAAATTCTTGGGTAAGTTTGTGATTATATATCTTGATGATATTTTGATATTCAGTAAGACCATAGAAGAACATTTGTTGCATGTTAAACAAGTATTGCAGAGGTTGAAAGAAGAAAAGTTGCTGATAAACTTGAAAAAGTGTTCATTCATGAAAGAGGAGATTGTGTATTTGGGATTTGTGATTTTAGCTAATGGTTTGAAAATGGATCCTAAAAAGGTTGAAGCTATTTTGAGTTGGCCTACACCTGAGAATGCTAGTGAGGTAAGATCATTTCATGGTTTGGCAAGTTTTTACCAAAAATTCATTAGGAATTTCAGTTCAATTTGTAATGCTATTACTGAGACTATGAGAGGAGATAAAAGAGAATTCAAGTGGACACATAGAGTGGATAAAATTTTTGAGACTCTCTAGTAGAAGGTTACTGAATTGCCTATTTTAGCATTGCCTGATTTCAATAAGGTATTTCAAGTGGATTGTGATGCAAGTGGAAGTGCAATTGGAGCTGTGTTGAGTCAAGAAGGAAAACCTGTTGCTTTCTTTAGTGAAAATTTGAATGATGCAAAAAGGAAATATTCTATGTATGATCAAGAATTCTATGCTATTGTTCAGGCACTAAAGAAATGGACACATTATTAAATACCGAGTGAATTTGTGTTGTATACTGATAGTTAGGCTTTACAGTATTTGGGTAGTCAGAATAAGTTGAATCAGAGACACATGAAATGGGTTGAGTATTTGTAGAGTTATACATTTGTGATAACTCATAAGAGTGGAGTTACTAACCAAGTTGCTAATGCATTCAGTAGAAGATGATCTTTGATGATTGAGATGAAAATTGAAGTTCTTGGCTTTGATGACATGAAAAATTCTTATGAATTTGATCTTGATTTTTCTGAGTCATGGAGAAAGTAGAGAGCACCTATTCAAGATCAACCGAGTACTAAATGGGAAGAATATTTTATTCAAGAAGGTATGTTGTTTAAAGGTATTCAGTTGTGTATACTGAGAGGAGCAATGAGAACTAATTTGATTAAGGAGAAACATAGTAGTGGTTTGGCTAGATATTTTGGTGTTGATAAGATATTGAATTTGCTTAAGGAGAAATACTTTTGGCCACATTTGCATAAAGATGTTCAGAAATTTGTGAAAAGTTATGGAATTCATAAAGTTGAAAAAGGAGTAAGTCAGAATACTGGATTCTATACACCAATTTCTGTTCCTGAGAAACCTTGGATTAACATAAGTATGGATTTTGTTCTTGGCTTACCGAAGACAGTTAGAGGTAATCATTCTATATTTGTTGTTGTGGATAGATTTTCTAAAATGGAACATTTTGTACCTTGTAGAAAGACATCAGATGCAGTACATATAGCAGATCTTTTCTTTAAGGAAATTGTTAGATTGCATGGATTACCAAGGAGTATTATCTCTGATGGAGACAGTAAATTTGTTAGATACTTTTGGAAGACCCTTTGGAGAAAGCTTGGCACTGAGTTGAAATATAGTTCTACATTTCACCCACAAACTGATGGACAGACAAAATTTGTGAATAGAAGTTCGGGAAATCTTTTGAGATGTTTAGTTGGAGACACACCAAGTAATTGGGATTCCTTTTTGGCACAAGCAAAGTTTACATACAATAATTAAGTGAATAGGAGTACTGGAAAAACACCTTTTGAGATTGTAAATGTCATACAACCGAGAGGTATATTAGATTTGAGGGATATTGCTGATGAAAGAAAGAGAAGTTCTAAAGGAGTGAAGTTTTCTGAATACATGAAGACATCGCATGAAGATGTGAAACATAAGTTGGAGAAAAATAATGATAAATACAAAGATAGAGCTGATAGATCAAGAAGACATAAGACTTTTGTAGTCGGTGATGAAGTAATGGCTCATTTGAAGAAAGATCGATTTCCTATTGGAACATATGGGAAGCTGAAAATGAAGAAGTTTGGCCCTTGCAAGATACTGAGGAAATTTGACAGTGGAAATGCATATGAGATTGAGTTACCTGATGACATGGATATATCACCTATTTTCAACATTGTTGATTTGTACGAGTATCATGAACCTGATGAAGAAATGACAATATCAATAATTATCCTAAGAAACAGATAGAAGAAGTTGAGCGGATTTACAGTATATGGAATATCTAGTAAAGTGGAAGAATAGATCGATTGAAGACAGTGCATGGATTTCACAATCTGAGTTGAATGTAGCTCAGATTGTACCTATTTCAAGATTTAGAGAATCATTTCAAATAACCCTAGGTGTCTAATGCAGGATCATCTCAGGTCCTTGACAATCCTGTGTCACCAAAAACATGTTTGAAGTTTTCTATGTTGCTCGGTTCTTTCTTTGACCAAGTTGGTTCGGTGTTGCTCAGTTTCCTTTGTTTACCAGTGTTGCTCAGTTATCTCTTTGGCACTTGATGAATTTCCATGGTGCTCAATTATGCTTGTCTGGCACTTGGTTATCCTTTCTTACTGAGTTATTTATTTGGATTTCTTTTGAGGCTGACTTTTGCATTTAATTATGGTCTTGGATTTAATGATGGTGTCTATCATTGGGAAGCCTGTGGACCTAGATCTAGTCATTCCTTTTATTGATGGTGGATTTGAAGGGTGACTTGGTTTGGTAGCCTCTTCTATAAATGTAGTTATTTGGTTAGAGTTTTAGTGTGAGTTTTAGGAGATAGAAGATAAAAGAATAGAGATTGTTGGCAGATCCTCGCATGTTGGAGGACTTTTGTACCTGATTGTAATATCTGGCCTAAACCAAGAAGGCCTTACAACCTGACATGTATGAATCAATTGAAGTTAATATAATATGAAAATATCTGCATTATCTCTCTCACTATTGTGTGTTGTTGCTTCTGCATGTGATCTCTACAAGGTGGATCTGGTTAGGGTGTGCCTTTGGCCTCTCTCCCCATCTAACCTTGCATCAATATGGTAAGTAAATTAATTTACTGAAGCTCACAGAGTTCAATTCATAATGCACTCACAAATAAATTGACAAGATTTTAAACTAACATTCAAAATGAAACATACACTTCAACAAAGAATTCTATCCAATAGAAGATATCCAAAAAGAGACTAAGTCATAGATATAAACTAGTAGATTCATAACAATAAATATTTTCCTTTCATTGATTCAGAAATCTAGCTAAAAGTCTCTAAAGAAAACCACACCAAAATGATAACTAAACTATTCTAATTTACTGCTAAAAAACTATCATTAACCACTTAAAAGTTTTCCCTAGCTATGTATATCCATCTGGTTACATCATATCAAAAATTAAACTTTTTGAAACTCCTAGAGTTTCAGAAGAAACAGTTTGAAAAACAACTGAAAGCATAACTAAAATAGCATAAGAAGAGAAATTGGGAATGGCCCATGATTGGCGGGGCACCATCACTAAGTCATGGATGAGCTAGTTATCATCAATTATCCTTGAGAGGAACTAGTATCATGAGCATTCTTCCAGTCCTCATGTGCATGTGAGACATTGACTATCATGGCATGATGTGGTAAGGTAATATGGATTATCCTCTGCTCGAGGACCTTCTTGTCTTTACACACCTGGACCACCTTCTACTTATGGGATTCCAAATGATCCATGCACACCACCAGGATTGCCTCAATATTTTCCATAGACATAAAGTCTTTGGTCGCGAGGTCTTTGTTGTCCCTGATTGCCGCTATCCTTTTCTCAAATTCCTAGGTCATTTCTTTGGTTCCTTTGATACTTTGGCTTCCTTCATTCATCAAGGTAATATTCAGACACTAGAGATCTTTCAGCATCGTGTCTATTCACCCTCTCAGATCATTGAGCAATCAAGTTGCCCCTTCATAGCCTGCTCTAATTATGGAATTCCACCATTTGATGCTCTTGATGGCCACATAGAGAATATCCTCTTCTAAACCTTGGATTGGTTTTTCAATGAGGAACTTGGCCATTCCATACTATTCTATCTCACCCATTTGATTAATTATACTCATCCATTTCTTTTTCTCTTTATACCACTTAGCTAACTCAGCCAGTATTTTTGAAATGGTCCTCATGACAACCCCATGAGTTTCTTTCAGTTGAGTGATGTAGTCACCACCATGCTAGATCATACCTACTATCTACTTACAAAACACATCTACAATGAGTTTATTTCATTGAATTTTATCCAACATCTTTCGAACCTCTAGTGAACAGGGATCAAATGACTGGAGAATCTGTGCCAAGAGAAGTGGCCTGGGATCACGAACTTCCTGCATTAATTCAGCCAATATTTTGATAGTATCTTTCATCTCCTTTTTGTCCTTTTCATCTTTAAAGGTTCTATGCAATATCTTCCTGGTTGAAGACTCTAGGTGTTTGGCATTTGTTGCTCTAGTTGTAACTCCAAGATCTATCTTTTCAATTGTGAAATCATCAGCAAAGGCTTCTGAGATAGCCTTATCAACCTTCGCTACCGCACGTTCCACCACCCAACATCCTATTTTCTCATATATGTCAATTATAGATTCTATTTTGATCCTTTTAGGCTTAACTATTTCTCCTAGGCACTTTCTTACCATGTCCTCTACTGGTAAAGTGATCGGTAGCATGTTTCTTTTCTTATTGATGGAATTCTCTAGCCATTTAAGAGTTGGGGATGGTGTTGGAAAAGAGGTACTTACTACAGTTGTTGAAGGATTTCTGGCATCCGATTGAACCTCTTTTTGAACTAGTGCATCTTCATAGAAAACATCCTGATCACCTTGTTTAGTCATAAGATTATCCATTTCATCTAGATCAATTAGCTCCTTCTCTTTGGGCACTTTGTTATCTTCATTCTTTGATCTAGTTCTTGTGACTCTTTTCGGTGGTGTGGAATAGGGGGAGCTCTACTTTTCAATATTTGATTTGAGTCCTTTCCTATTTTTAGTTTTCAAAACACCTATAAGAGAAACATTATTATTAGAAGAAACTCTGGGTTTTGCAATAGAATCAGTGAGTGTAGATCTTCTTGTGTTATGCCTTTTTAGAACAGGGGGTTTCTTGCTATTAACCCATTTCTCTATTCTCTTGATTACACTGAGAGTCTTGATTGTTATATTGTCCCTCTCATCAATTCTCCAGTCAATCTCTAGAAAGGGTAAGCCTTTGACCTTATTCTCAAACTGATCATCAATCACTCCTTCACCACTATCTTCTTCCACTCCAGTGATATCAATTTCAATATTTAGAGTAACAAATACTGACAAAGAGAGCTAAGGGCATATCACTATCAGGCACCTGCTCGGACATGAGTTTGCATAAACCCTGACCTCAAACCAACTTGGTGGGGGAAAATATCTAAATCAAATTCTTGAATCCTGTAAATCCAAGTTGTTCGATTATTCATTCCTATTTCCTACTGGTAAGGACATCTTTGACAATAGAAGCATAAATGTAAACAATTGAGTGAGAATGCAAAATATAGAACCTGAAAGATTTCACTGCTTTCACCACTGCATAAGCTTGTTTTTCAACCAAATGATAGTTTAATTCATTATTTTTGGGAGGAATACTCATAAAAGCTATTGGTACTTCTTCTTTATCATTCTTCTACAATAATATTCTAGACACTATGTGTTTTGAGGCATAACAATATATTATGAAATATTTCTTATAGTCTGGATTTATCAAAGTGGGGGAAGATGCTATAGCTTTCTTAACTTCATCAAATGCCTTGAGAGCTTCTGTGCTCCATTTGAAAGGATTTTTCTCACTCAGAAGGATAACCATGTGTTTGGTTGTTTCAACGAAATCAGGTATGAATCTTTTGAGGAAATTGATTTACCTAAAGAAAGATTTGACACCAGTCCTGTTTGAAGGAAAGCCAAGTTGTTGAATTGATTTAACCCTTTTAGGATCAATCTTGATCCCTTCCTTTGACATGATATGGCCTAATAACTTTCCCTCTATTACTAAAAAAACAAAATTCTTAGGGTTTAATGAGATATCATGCTCTCTACATCTCTGTAGGACTGATCTTAAATCTCTTAGGTAATTTCTACTTCTTCTGGAAAAAATTGTTAAATCATCCAAATAGACAACTATCACCTTATTGAGCATATGACTGAAAGAATAATTAATTGCACGCTGAAATGTGGCACCTACATTTATCAATTCAAAAGGAAACCTATTATAAGCATGCGTACCCCAAGTTGTGGTAAATTTTTTTTTATGTTGATCATGATCAACCACCTTGATCTGATTATAACCAGAGAAACCATCTAATATAGACATCATTTCTAAGCTTGCTATAGTTTGCAAAATGTGATCCATGACAGGGAGTATGTAATTATCTTTCAAGTTGCATTGGTTCAAATTTTTAAAGTCCACACAGATCCTTATTTTGACATTTTTATTTCTAATAGGTACTATATTTGCAATCCAGGTAGAATTGTGAATAGGATAAATAATATAGGCTTGCAACATTTTTTCTACTTCTTTTTGGATTTCTTTAGAAACTTTTGGATTGTAGTTCCTTAGCTTCTACTTAAAAGGTGTAGTTCCAGGTTTGAGAGGGATCTGATGCTGGAATTTTTATCCTTTAAAGTTTTTAAGATCATGGTATGACCAAGCAAAAGTATCTTTATATTCCCTCAGCAGATTAATAAATCTTCATTTCTCATCAGGGGCACAACATTTGCCTAGGTTTATATATTTTTCTTCTTTTTTTTCCCCTATATCCACTTTCTCAAAATCACCTTGGTTCACATGTTCCTGAGGAGATGGTGTATGCTTTATGGCATCATATCTGTCAAATAATTTTTCAAGAGAAACAAGCCCCTTTGGGATGCAGTTTTCCTTTAATTGAACAATCCCTTCATCTACAACCTTATCTAGACAAAATTCATCATAGGTCAATGAAGATCCTTCAAAGAAGGTTGTGCTAAATACTTCTGCCATTTGTAAAAAATTATCTATCTGCTTATCATCTTGAAAAACCTACCAGTGTTCAACATTATCTGGTACCTTTGGCCTATACACCATTTTAATTTTGTAAGAACTTTCCTTAAAATATGAATGTGGCAATTGTAAGGAGGAAACTGCTAGAGAGTTGGCTCTGCTATTTAAATCTCTGGGAATGGTTTCTATACAAAATGTTTCAAGTTCTTCAATTTCATCCCAAACACGATTCCTGTAATGTTTGAGCCTTTCATTTTTTGTTGAGTATATTCCTCTTACTTGTCTTGCAACTAATTCTGCATCTCCTCTAGCTTTATGCATTTTTACTCCCATTTACTTTGCTTCCTCAATACCGAGCAAGAGAGCTTCATACTCACCAGTATTGTTCATGTTATTGAATTCTAACTTAAAAGCTTGTGGGAAAAGATATCCTTCTAGTGATATCAACACGACTCCTTCTCCAAAACCAGTTGAAGCACAACTGCCATCAAACTCCAAGGACCAAAGGCTATCAGACTTTTATGTTACTTCATCAATCATGTCTACTATGGAGGAGATCGGGTAATTTCCAAGTTCACATTCTTGATAAAGTATCTGAGATTTAGGATCCTCAGATGGAAATACAGTGTATTTTGATTTCCCCTCCAGTTGTAAGACAATTTTTTTTATCTCCAATTGGAATGGTTGCTTGAGACCAGTCTAGTTTGATTTCACCTCCAAGATCTCGACATAATGTCTTGCTTAAAAGAATTCTATAACTAGTTCGGATGTCAGAAACAAGTATGGTGAGTTTGATCTTTTTACTAGGATAAGTTGCAAGAGCCACTTGGGAATCTTTGATTTGGCCTACTAGTGGGACTTTTTTTGCATCCATAGCATTAAATTTACCAAAGGTTGCAATTAAAGGAAGGTCCAGAGCTTTGGCAACAGAAATAGACATTATGTTGTTGGATTCTCCCAAGTCTATGACACAATTATTCAACTTAAAGCCATGAATTAATAAAGACAAATAAAAAGGTTCTATTTTTAATCCTATAGGAGGGCTTGCATCTTTCGTAGATTGGGTAACTAAAGTAGCTTTCTTTGACGAGACTGCATTGGTAGTTTCATTAACTGGATGATCTAGAGGGGGTTGTCCTAATTTAACATATTTAACAGTTATTTCCAACTCCTTTGGATTCATCCTAAGGTACTTAGCATGGGAGACTTGAATTTTGGAATTTTCACAAAAATCAACAATATAAAAGGAAGTGCTAGAGCTGGTTTTCTTCAATGGTTCATCTTCTTTAGAAATGGAATTTTTTTAAGTTGATGATTTTTGGAAAGAATCTTTACCTTTATCCCAACGCTGTGATGTTGACAACGTGTCAACTGCCTAAGAATTATGATAACCTTTGGTTAGTATAGTACATGTAGGGTCCTCAAGAGTTACCAAAATATTTCATCCTTGATCAGAGTTAGATTCATATTCTAAATAATAATTTTTGGAGCCGCTAGGTAACTGAGAACTTTCTACATCCCCAAGTGATTCTTTTGCCAATTCCCTGTTCACATGCATCTGCATAGACCGAATCATTTCTGGACAGGAGATGCCATCATGATCATCAGTAAGATGGAAGGTGCACATATTAGCTTTTTTGGGAGGAGCTTCCAATATTTTTTGATCAGATGAGGGATAACCTGGAGTCTTATGACTAGGACCAGCTTGATCAGATATTCCTCTAGGAATATCTTGATATAGAGGAGAGGGATTAGAACTTCCTTTGGGAAGTTGTCTTTTAATGGTAATCACATCATTTACCAATCTTTGAATCAAAGGATCAGAAGGACATGCATTTTGTGCATTGGGTATTTGAACATCTCTCATCTACTTTCCCGTAATGATCAGGTCATCTTCCAACTTGACTGACATATCTTGAGTGGCTTGCAAGTCAATCACTCTTGCTCTTCTCAAATGAAAACCAATGTTAGGAGGAATGACATTCTGAAAGAATTCCTTCTGATTCTCAGGGGTTAGTCTTTTTTTTTGTGGGATTTTATGGATGATTTAATTGAATTTGGCTATGAATTCCCTCATAGGTTCATGCACCTCCTTTTTTAGTTGAGTTAGTTGTGCAAGCAGAGAATGTTCATATGACACACTCTTGAAATGGGCCTCAAAAGAATTCTTCATACTATTCCAATCTATGATTTAACCATTGGGTAAATGATAGAACCAATTTGTAGCTGACTCAGGAAGAGTTTGTACAAAGAGTCTCACCGTAACATCTTCATGTTGGACTACTAGAATCCCACAAGCAGTATTGAAAGCATTGAGATGGTCTTTTGCTGCTACCTTCCAATCTCCATATAATTTGGGTAGGATTTCCTTGGCTCCCTTAGGTAAGTTGTGATTCCCTCTCAGGTTTAAGGGTCCTATTGCTTCTCCCCAAGGTTGGGCCATGATTGCTGCAGGGTAAATAGTTAAGATAGGAGGGGCTTGGATTCCTGATAAGGTTAAAGCTTACCAATCGTAAGAAGAAGTTGTCACACTGAAAGGTTCTTTTGGAGGAGACGATGGTCTACTTTTGGCCTTTTTATTAGGGGTATAGACTATTTAAATTTCAAGATCTTGCAGTTCTTGGAAAAAAATGTCAAGAATACCCTCCCTTCATTGCAACCTGGTGTAAGTTTTGGGATCCAGTTTTGTAGTTTTATGGTCTTTGCACCACCCTATCTATAACTGCATCTTCTTGAGATATGGGGAGACTTCTCAACCATCCATTGATTTCTTCCTCCTCTATCACCAATCGAACTTGCTAGTACTGCTGATTATTTATTTTTAATTTCCAAGCTGGGGTGTTTAGATCTGCAATAATGTCTTCTTGAGTGTCTAGGAAATGCAGATCAAGTTGTAGGACCAGGGGAACTTTAGGTTAACCAGGTGTTACATCAGCAGGTAATACCATGATTATACATCAAACCAAGCAAACAGACACTAGTTTACTTCGTATCAGTTCACCAACAGAGTCACCAAAAAATCTATTAGTAAATGAATTTGTCTCTTTATTCTATTTCTATTTATTTTCTCTATAGCCCTTCAAGAAACACTAATCTCTTACTAATAGTTGGAGTAAAACTGAATGATTTAATCTTTTGAATTACAGTACAATTCCCAGTATGATTTTCAATGAATTTTGAAAAATCAAAATTGCATCTCTGCTAATATCATACTTTTAACCAAAAATTAAATAAGGTACATGTAGTAATTCACATAAAGATGTCTTAATTAGTGGAATCTGATAAGTAAATCAATTTACTGAATCTCACAAACTTCAATTCATAATGCACTCCCAAATAAATTGACAAGATTTTAAACTAACATTCAAAATGAAAGAGATGCTTCAACAAAGAATTATGTCCAATAGAAGATATCCCAACAGAGACTAATTCACAGATATAAACCACTAGATTCATAATAATAAATATTTTCCTTTCATTGATTCAGAAATCTAACCAAAATTCTCTTATAGAAAACCACACCAAAATGATAACTAAACTATTCTAATTTACTGCTAAAAAAACTATGATCGACCACTTAAAAGTTTTCCCTAGCTATATATAGCCATTCGGTTACATTATATCAAAAATTAATTTTTTTGAAACTCCCAGAGTTTTAAAAGAAATAGTTTGAAAAAAAATTGAAAGTATAACTAAAATAGCATAAGCAGAGAAACTGTGAACGACCCATGATTGATGGGGCATGATCACTGAGTCTTGGATGAGATGGACATCATCGATTGGCCTTGAAAGGAAATGATAGTACAAGCATTCTTCCACTCCTCATGTGCACGTGAGACCTTGACTATCATGGCATGATGTGGTAAGGTAATATGGATTATCCTCTGCCCGAGGACCTTCTTGTCTTTGCACACCTAGACCATCTTATGCTTATGGGATTCCAAATGATCCATGCACACCACTAGAATTGCCTCAATATTTCCCATAGGCATAAAGTCTTCGGTCGTGAGGTCTTTGTTGTCCCTAATTGCCACTATCCTGTTCTCAAATTCTTGGGTCATTTCTCTGGCTCCTTTGATACTCTAGCTTCCTTCATTCATCAAGGTAATATTCAGACCCTTGATATTTTTCTGCATCATGTATGTTAACCCTCTCAGATCATTGACCAATTGAGTTTCCCCTTCATATCCTACTCTAATTATGGAATTTTGTCATTCGATGCTCTTGATGGACACATAGAGAATATCCTCATCTAAACCTTGGACTGGTTTTTCAATGAGGAACTTGGCCATTCCATACTATTCTATCTCACCCATTTGATTCATTATACTCATCCATTTCTTTTTCTCTTTATCCCGCTCAGCTAACTCAACCATTATTTCTAAAATGGTCCTCATGACAATCCCATGAGTTTCTATCAGCTAAGCGATGTAGTCGCCACCACGCTAGATCATACCTGCTATCCACTTACTGAACACATCTACAATGAGTTTATTTCACTGAATTTGATCCAACGTCTTTCGAACCTCTGGTGAATGGGGATCAAATGATTGGGGAATCTATGCCAAGGGAAGTGGGCTAGGATCATAGACTTCCTGAATGAACTCAGCCAATCTTTTGATAGTAGCTTTCATCTCCTTTTTTTCCTTTTCATCTTTAATGGTTATATGCAATATCTTCCTGGTTGAAGACTCCAGGTGTTTGGCATCTACTGCTATAGTCGCAACTTCGAGATCTATCTTTTCAATTGTGAAATCATCAGTATAGGCTTCTGAGATAGCCTTATCAACCTTTGGTACCACACGTTCTACCACCTAGCATCCTATTTTCTCATCTATGTCAATCATAGATTCCATTATGATCCTTTTAGGCTTAACTGTTACTCCTAGGCCTTTGCTTAACATATCCTCTACTGGCAAAGTGATTAGTAGAATGTTTCTTTTCTTACTGATGGAATTCTCTAGCCATTTAAGAGTTGGGGATGGTGTTTGCAAAGAGGTACTTACTACAGTTGTTGAAGGATTTTCAGAATTTGATTGACCCTCTTTTTGAGCTGGTGCACCTTCATAGAAAACATCCTGATCACCTTGTTCTGTCATAAGAATATCCATTTCATCTAGATCAATTATCTCCTTCTTTTTGGGCACTTTGTTATCTTTCTTCTTTGATCTCATTCTTGTGACTCTTGTTGGTGGTGTGGAATAGGGGGAGCTCTTATTTTCAAGATTTGATTTGAGTCCTTTCTTATTTTTAGTTTTTGAAACACCTGCAAGAGAAACATTATTGTTAGAAGAAACAATGGGTTTTGCAACAGAATCGATGAGTGTAGATCTTCTTGTGTTATGCCTTTTCAGAACATGGGGTTTCTTTCTATTAACCCATTTCTCTATTCTCTTGATTACACTAAGAGTCTTGATTATTATATTGTCCCTCTCATCAATGCTCCAATCAATCTCTGGCAAGGGTAAGCCTCTGACCTTATTCTCAAATTGATTATCAATCACTCCTTCACCACTATCTTCTTCCACTCAAGTGATATGAATTTTAATATTTAGAGTAACGACTTGGTCGAGAGTAAATCTTGACCAAGCTCTCCTTCTTACTTCAAAGTCATTAGCATAATTTTCCCAGTAATCCTCCATTTGAGGGAAACGTTGGAACTTAGAAATCAGACTAAAATGTTGGGCTACATAACCTTTGCTATCAAATTCTTTCCTGGACTCAAATTTTTTCAGATTAAGCTTCCTTAGTTCATGCTCAAGGTTGAGGGTGTCTGAGGACATCTTGCATGTGGCAAATCCTAGTTCAATGGGAAAACTTTACTTAGCTCTGTCTTTCCTTTCCTTGACTCCTTTATGCACATGGGCTAACTAGCAGGCAACCTTTGTTATAATAAGACCATTAAAAGCATATCTTGGTAACCTAAAAGGTTCTCCTTCAAAACCCCCAATTCTTATATATATGAATCTCCTGAATTGAATAAAGAAGCTCCCATAAGTATTAACAAAATTCTTGGCCTCTTGAGACATCCTTTATTCCACATTCCCTTGTAGCTCATAGGTTAATCTCTTGAAAAATATCCCATTTAATTTTAGAAAGCAATTTGTTTGAAACTCCTTCTGCAAATGGGGATAATAATCATACACTTTCATATTCAGGGCAGCTAGTTCAAGGAAAAGACCCTTCCACTCTCTGGTACATGCCAGGATATAGAAAAAATAGGAAGACATATGGAAACTACTTCCACCTGGGAAGTTTTCCAATTGATGATGTAGTTCATTAGCAATAGTATCGGCCCAATTAATGTACTTCTCTCCTCCAAGAGTAACTTGGATGTAAAAATACATTCAATCATGCCAGTAATACGAGTGCTAGTTTCCTTTGATCCTGTTGAGCAGTATAACTAATTTAGACCTCTGGTTTGAAATGGTAGATGGTGAGGGGTTTGGGAAGTCTAGACCCTCCTTTTTATTCTTTTAACAACCAATTCTAAGCTATCTAGTTCCTATAGAGTTGTCTCTTGGTAGCAAAAACTGACTTAGAAGAGGGAATGGTCCAACCCTCATATGAGTCTTTTTCAGGGATACCCATTGCACGTAGGATGACATCTCTACTTATGTGAACAAGAGGACTTCCATCTATCTTTTTAATACATTTATCTTCCATACTATATCTTATGGTACATTCAACTACTAGTTCTCGGCATGGAGCTACTTTGGGAAAAGCAGTTGCTTCAGCTAGTCCACTCTGGATTGCCTTCTCAATCATAGAACCATGGATGGGGTTTTTTACATTACTAATAATTTCTTCCAATGCTCATGTCTTGATTAATGTGTCCTCACACTTAGGTAAGGAACATATTATGGGAGAAGTACTCCCAAAATTTGGGATTGGGTTTTTCATATTGACTTAACACACGGAGTGGAATAGGAAAACACAAAAGTTTCTAACAAGATTTGAAATTTGACAATGCAAAGAGCTTCAATTGGAAACAAGGGGACCAAATAGAGAAAACTAACTTGTTATCTCACATAGTGTATTAAGCTTTGAAAGGAGAAAGGTACCTCTTCCACTCTAATCACCTAAAAATTTTCTGCCACAATAAACAAAATGACCAAGTTCCAGCAATTTATTTACCAAACTATTCACAAAATTGTGGGATATTCACAATAAATGGCAAAGTAATGGCCCAAAGATTTAGTTAATGATGATGTGAAGTTTTCTTAATTGATGCATATAATATATGTACTTTCCCATGAGTGAAATGACATTTATATGTCACTTCCATTAATGATTATATCCACACCACGTGCAAATATCATAATCTTTGCCAACTGTCATTTCCATCACATCACCGCTGCCTACTCTTCTTCTTATGAACATCTGTTGAACTTTGAACTTTGAACTAAGGGAGTTCATGGTTCAAGTTCAATGAGAAATAAGATACGACTACCCTTTGGTATGTTTTATAAATAAAAGAAAAGTTAACGACTATAAAGAGAGATAAAAGAACAATTAAAACATTTTGCAAGTTCACAAAGTCCTTTGAACTTTGAACTTTGAACTAAGAGAGATCACAATTTGTAGTTCAATGGAAGGATGCACTTTGCAAAGACAAACATGTCGCTAATCTCACAATAAAGAAAAAGAAATCCAAACATACTGCGGGGTGTTATTGAACCTTGAATCTTGAACTAAGGATAGTTCAAGGTTCAAGTTCAACCGACAAGGGGTACATGTAAACGAACTAAAAGAACTTTGAAAGAAATGTACCTAAAAAATATTATGGGGTAATTTTTGAGAAGATTAGAGCCTTGAATAATTAAGAAAAAATAAATGGTAACATAAAATAAATAAGATGCTCTCTCTCATCTAATATTCTGATAATCTTTCCACTTATACTCTTTCATCTACTTTAGGTATAGAACCTCTTCAGGTGTATGCTATTAATGGGTTCTTGCAGTTCTTCACCATCATAGTCAGCTAGCTTGTATGTACCCATTCCAAAGGAAGAAGTAAGATCCCAACTAGTTTTCTTCCCACTTTCCTTTATTCTCTCTTTCCACTTGGTTCTTAGGATTTTCTCTCAATACAAGGTCACCTATTTGAAATTCCCTTGGTTTGATGTGTTTATTGTAGTTTCTTGACATTATGTTTTGGTACACTTTGAGATGATCAAAGGCTTGTTGTTGTCACTCATCAAGTAAATATAACTCTTGAAGTCTTGCAATCCTATAATCCTCCTCCGTTAATAGTCCATGTAATGTAACTTGTAAAGATGGAATCTCTACTTCTAGTGGTAGCACTGCTTCAACTCCACATACTAAGGAAAAAGGTGCAGCTATTGTTGGCATTCTCACACTTGCTTGATATGCCCATAGAGTTGGATTTATTTGGATGTGTCAATATCTTCCTAAATTATCCACTATTCTTTTCAATATTTTTAGGGTATTCTTATTAGTTTCTTATGCATGTTCATTCCCTTGTGGATAATAGATCGAAGATGAATGATGGATCATATAAAACTTTTCACACAAATATTTTAGGTCTTTTTTATTAAAGTACTTAGAATTGTCTATTATGATGGCTTGAGGGATGCCATATCTACAAATTACATAGTTCAAAATGAACATTGAGATTTTTTTCCTTGTTGCAATAGATAAAGGCACAACTTCGACCCGTTTGGTAAAATATTTTGTTGCAGTTATTATAAGCTTATGAGTGTTGGATGAAGGTGGGTAAATCATCCCAATTAGATCCAACCCCCATTGATAGAAGGGCCAAGGAGTAGTCATAAGATGTAGTTGCTGATTTGGTACATGAATTAAGTTTCCATGATATTGGCATTTTGGCATATCTTTGCAAAATGGCATGCATCTTTCTCCATAGAAGGCCAATAATATCCCATCCTTATAAGTTTCTTAGCTAAGGTTAACCCATTTGAATGTGACCCACAGATTCCTTTTTGGATTTATTGTAAGTCTAATTTTGATTCCTCCTTCTCTAGACAACTTAAAAGCATTCCCTCAAGACTCTTGCGATACAAGGGTGTAATAAGAGGCTTGTCTTATGGAATTTATTTTCTGGTTTTGGGTTTGGTCCAAGGGTAGGGTTTGGTCTTTCAAATAAGTATAGATGGATCGATACCAAGGAGAGTCATGTCCCACTAATAGGAAAATGATGTGGAAATTGGATGGGTCAAATGTAGGTTGTTCCATTTCTTCTACCAAGAATTTGTATATTGCACTTTGGTTTAGCATATGCAAGAGTGAACCCAACATTGCCATGGCATCTTTTTCTTTATTCTTTTCCTTAGATACTTGATCAAATGTGATCAAAACAAAGTACTTCTTTAGATCATATATCATCCTTTTATAGGGTATCAACTTGTCATCTTTTGTCTGGTAATCATAATTAATTTGATTTATGACTAGTTGGGAATCTCCATATACTTGTAATTATGTCACTTTCCATTCTAAAGCCAATTTGATGCTGATGACAAGTGATTCATATTCAGATATATTATTGGTGCATGTAAATAGTATCTTATATGATTTTGGAATTGTGGAGCCTTGAAGTGTAATTAATAATATGTCTGATCCTAAGCCATGTTGGGTGTAAGAACCATCAAATTAAAGTTTCCATATTTTTGCTTCAATGTTGATGATTTCTGCATCTGGAAATTCCACTTGAATAGGGTATTCATCTTTTAAAGGTTCCTCCTCTAGTTGATCCACTATTACTTGACCTTTTATTGCCTTTTGTCTACATATTCTATGTCAAATTTACTTAGTACCATGACTCATTTGGCCAACCTTCCTGTTAAGGTTGTTTTGCTTAATAGATCTTTCAATAGATCAATCTTTGTTATGAGTTTAATTTTGTGAGATGTCATATAATGTCATGATTTTTGGGAAGCAAAAACTACCACCAAACATGCTCTTTCTATGAAACTATATTTTAACTCATACTTCACCAAGGTCCTTATGTAGTAGATCACCTTTTCTTTTCCATTTTCATCTTCTTGAGCCAAGAGTGTGCCTAAAGAATGTTCTATCGCTGAAATGTACAATATTAAAGGCTTTCCCCTTATTGATGGCATCAATATTGGAGGATTCATGAGGTGCTTTTTGAGGAGTGAAAAATCTTCTTCACATTGTTCATCCCATTTGAATACTATGTCCTTATGAAGGAATTGAGTAAAAGACTGACATTTTTCTATTAGTTGTGAGATGAATCTTCTTATAGATTGAAGTCTTCCTTGGAGAGATCTCATTTGACTCATGTTTCTAGGTGCCCCCATTTCCATTATTACTTTTACTTTTGCAGGGTCTACCTCTATTCCTTCTGCCGAAACTATATACCCTAGAAATTTGTCAGATTGTACCCCAAATACACACTTTTTTGGATTTAGTCTCACCTTGAATTGTTCAAGCCTTGTGAATATTTTCTCTAAGATTGCAAAATGTTCTTTCCTTGAATGAGATTTTTCAAGTATATCATCCACATAATCTTCTAAAAATGTATGCATTATATCATGGATTATAGAGGTCATGGCTCTTTGGTAGGTCGCTCCTACATTCTTAAGACTGAAAGGCATAACATTCCAACAAAGTGTCCCCCAAGCACATGTAAAAGTTATTTTTTCTTGGTCTTCACATGTAATTTTGATTTGATTGTACCCACTAAATCCATCCATAAGAGAGAACATTGAGTGACCCATTGTTAGATCTACTATTGTGTCTATGATTGGTAAAGGAAAATCTTCCTTTGGACATTCTAGATTGACTTCTTAGAAATATGTGCAAATTCTGATTGATTTATCTAGTTTTGAAACAGGCACAATGTTGGATATTCATTCGGCATAGTCAATAGCTCTAATGAAACCCACTTTTAATAACTTTTCCAATTACACTTTGACAAGAAGTGCAATGTGTGGGTGCACTTTTCTCAATTTTTGTTTGACCGGCTTGATTCCTAGTTTGATATTCAAATGATGCATAATCAAGTTTGGGTCCTATCCTGACATATCATCATAGGACCAATAAAATTTTATTTTCCTTTCTTTGAAAAACTCCACAAATTCTTCTTTCTCTTATTTTGATAATGAAGCTACAAGATGTATGACTTTAGGATTTGATTCGGTCCCAATGTTGATCTTTTTTGTTGGCTCTATCAAGATAGGTGACATTTCTTCATAATTTTTGGAAAAGTATCCAAACTATCTTCCTTAGGTGCCACAATTGGGTTTTCACCTTTAGAAACTTCTTTTATTTCTTTCTCTTTTTGGTCTAATACTGCCAAATTGTGGTTTTCACCATTAGACTCTTTCATTTTTCTATTTTATTTATTTTTTTCTTTTATTTATTGACTAAGAGAGTTGATACTTTTCCTCATCATTTTGCCTTGATACGATTCATTTGTAGAAGAAGGTTCCACTCATTTAGGTACTGTTAGTGAACAGATTTGTCCTTGTTATAAATGCTAAATAGCCTAACTCTATTACCCCTTTTCAAGAACAAATAATTCACAACAGTTGGGTAAGTGTACAATGATCACTTCCCTCTGAATTAAATGAGGTACAACTCCCTCACATAGATGTTCAGGAAATCTATTCTAAGATAAATACATGTACACTTTTAACCTGAGAGTAATTAAGGCTCACTCACTATACTCTTAGGTATAGAGGTAATTGAGAGAAAACTTATAGATTTCAAAGAAAGTTTAGAAACGTACAGTTCTCTAAACTTAACAAATTTTTCTTTCACTAAAGAACCAAAACTGCCATGAAAAGTCTTGCAACTTTTGATCAATATAGATAATACAAAGTAACAAATATATCATTCACCAAGAAATTTATATACCATGAATTCAAATTCAAAGATCTAAACCGGAACTATGCATTGATTTATAATGTAATAGTTCAAAGCCACACATATTTTCAACTTCAAAGTTTGCAGTTTCTTTCCATTTTAAAAAAAACTAAAAGCCAAAAAAGTATTGTCTACCAGAACTAATGTCTAGATTCTCCTAAAAAAAAAAAAAATTCCCCTACTTATGCGCTAGAATATATAGTTTTAAACAAACCGAGAAGGTCTCCCTGAAAATCCAACCTTCTGATTAACAAAGAAACAGTTATAACAACAAAACCACTAAACAGTAGTTTACAGACACATGTCCTCCTAGGATCAACTAACAAATAAAACCATCAAAGAAAATCTAATTAACTGAAAGTTTCTCCACTTCTTTCACCTTTTAGTTGTCCAACGTGGCTTCTTTCATGAGCTTCCAGCTTCTGAATGCACCTACAAACTCCTATATTGGACAAGAATGAAGGTTCTTGAGGCCAAGCAATTTTCCACGCTAGATGTCTTTTTCCCACTTGAATTATTTGATCTTGTATAAATGCTTTGACACCTAATCAATGCATAGACATAATATTTCTTCCATGCGTGTCACTTTGGTGAAATCTTGGGTTGCTGAGTTGTCCTCCCCTTTGATGGCTATCATAGCAATTTCAAAAGATTTTACGAGTGCTTTTGTATTTTGATTCCCTTCCTCAAACTATAGTATGCATGTAGGGTTAACTATTCTCATATCCTTTAATGTACAGGTGTGCATTTCTTTAATTTATTTCCCCATGGCCTGTATTCCAAAGATAATAGATTTGAACAAAGAGCTCTTCTAGCCTATGTTCTTCTTGAGCATATATAGCATGCATTCATCTATTGTATCCAACCTATTTTCTACTAGGAATTTTTTCATGACATATTTATCAACCTCCACAATCTGGGATACAAAAACCATGCATTTGTCTTCATTAGCCTTCCAACTGGGTGCTTGGGTCTATATTTATGCCGGTAATTCCTCTGCATCTCCATAAGTAACACTATATTTTTGGATGAATTTACTACCTTCTTTTATCACACCATCAACCTAGTCATCCATAATTTTAGCCAAAGCCTTACCTTGTTCAATCTGACTTAATAATTTATTGTTGTTGGGTGAGTTCCGATCAAATGATTGGGGTGCCTAAACCAAGGATAAGGGTCTGAAATTGCTGAAAGAATCAATGTACTCCTCCATGATGGTGATGATCTATTTTAGTTCCTTCTTATCATGGCTATCCTTCTAAGATTGAGTTAGCATGTGATGTGTTGAATACTAAAAAATATGGTCTTTCATGTCCCTCTTCGAAAATCTTAACTCCATCTTAGCTATCTCAAAGTTCTCTACATCTAACTCTTGAGTACCTTCTTTTTGTTTATACATCACAATCTCGACCCTCACCTTCCCTATTTTAGAATCGGTCACAAGCCTATCATTATTTTTTATCCTTTTTGGCTTTGGGGTTCTTGATGCATACTTACTAACCATATCTTTAACAGGAATAGAAATAGTCTTGATGCTAGGTTTCTTATTCACTGAATTAGTTAACCAATGGGGAATTGAACCAGAGGCTGCTTTGTTACCAACATGCTTGGTAGGGGTTACTTGATCATCTTGTATTGTGGTATCACCAGCCAGTATTCCCTGATACTTTAACTAATTATCAATTGTTAAAAAGGTAGTTTCATCATCCTCGAGATCCATAAAATTTGAATCTTGGGTAGCCATTTGGTTGTGTGTCCAGGACCTTGTTCTTGTTTTTGACAATATAGGGTGATTTGCAGGTACTTCAGGGGTGATTTCAACTGAGAGTGTTTTCTTCTTGGGTGAGAGAGCTTTACCTTTGGCTAGCTGACACAATGACCAATCCTCCTATTTCCTTGAACAAATCCTTATAACTTAATTTCTTTTAAAGGAAATGAAATCAGTCCAAAATCATTATAAGGAACTCACAAATCTGTGGAAGTACAGGGCATATATTTGCATTAATTTGAGAATTAATTTTCTTGAGACATTTCATAGTCAGGAACAATAAATAACCGTACAGATCATAATGAGTTTAATCTTTCCATAATTACTTCATCCATGTCATCTTCCACTTCTATTAAAATCATGTTGCCAACTATGATTTGCTTCATGTTTCTTGGACTTCCAACGCACGCCATATCATTATTGAGGTATTTTTCTTTAATTCCTATCACATCATATATACATCCCGTTGTCATCTTACTTAATAAATTTGATGAAATCCTTTGAACTACTTTGAACTAGCGTACAAAGAGGGTCAAGGTGGTTCATTTCTACTTCATGATCTACACATAGGTCCCACCTGCAATTACATCATTATTTGGCTTCATTTGTTGAGCCTGTTTGAATTACTTCGAACCAAGGTACAAAGGGGTTCAAAGTAGTACATGACTAACTCAAAAAATTTTAAAATTGGACCAACTAAGACCGACACATAATGTAGGCTCAACATAATGTGATGAAGATGACTAACATGAAGGATGGAACATGAGAGATACCAAGTGAGACCAACCAACCTCCAAAGAAGTGTAACATTAACATTGAAATACAATGAAGCCAACAAAAATCATAGGGTCATTCCCAAAGGACAAGGTGACTTGAATATGAATACTAACAGGTACAAGGCCAAAGAATTGTCATTTGGGAATGTGGGAATGTCATTTGACTCCATGGAATCCCATCCAATGAGTTCTGAGTATACAAGAGGTAATGTGTTATTGGCTAGGTTTGACTCGATAGGTTTTAGGTACATGACTTCATTAGATGGTTCATATATTGTATCACTCAAGTCTATGACATGTGCTTGTTCCAATTTTTCCATAGAAATTGGATCAAAATTCCCCTCACTAGAATCCTCTTGGGTTTCTTGTGGATAAAAATCTCATGGGTTAAACCTAACCATGAGAGCACATAGAGTTCTCCTACTGATTGAGATTCTTCTTTTTCTTGATTTGGAGTATTCTCTTGAATTTCTTGGTCAGAACTCAAAGCTTGGTTTGAACTTGATCATTGATTTTACTCTTGTCTTTTTCTCAGGTTAGATATAGGAGAATAAGTATGGATAACATCCACCTCTTTTTCTTTACAAGATTCACTTGATAAATAATCCCATTCCCATTCATTTGATTCTTCATCACTTTGGGAGTTCAATTGCAAGATTTGTTCATAAAATTTGGGATGGTTCTTTTGAGCATATCCTTGTTCAAGATATCCTAATCCTGAATTTTCCTTTCTATCCCTCCAAACCATTTCTATGGGTTCAACCAACCCTTTATTTATCTTTCCCAAAGGTCCTCTTCCTTTGTAGCCCATATTTTGCATGATTTCAAAGAATTTTCCATATTGATGCATGGGAATGATAATATTTTGGATTCTTTTTTCATTAGCATTTGAATCATCTTCTTCCTAATAGAGCCACTTTAGAATTTTGTTGTCATCTTCTTCCATGGATGAAGAAGTGCTAGCTCTTACAAAATGGCTATTATATTTTTGAGGAGGATGAGAGCTAGAGGGTCTACCATGAGACCTAGGGGATAATGGAAAATCCATCATTGATAAGAAATATTCCCCTACACCATTTTTTTTAATCTTACATTGCTTTTCAAAATTCTTCATCATGGTATCCATCTTTTGTTAATGGGTCTCTTTGGCTTGTATTTGGGAAGATTTTGAATTTTCTTCTTCTTCTTTTTCCTTGGTATTTTCCTCACCAACTTTCTCTTGTCCCTTATTTGAAGTAGCTAAGTTAGTAGGATTTTGATTTTCTCTAACAAGATTGTCTTCTTCTTCCATCTTATCTTTTCCTTTTTCTAAGGAAAGGTCCTTTGAACTTTGACCTTGTTCCATTTGTTTTGATGTAGTGCCTTCGGTATTGTGAGGAACCAATGAGTCATTTATGGGTGTGATATTATTACAATATTGAAATGGATTTCAATCTCCACTCACCATAATTTCTTGACCCCATATGGAAACTTTAAGCATTAATGGTACGTTGAGGGTACCGCTTGCATCTCATGTATCCATGGTCTTCCCAACAAAATGTTATAGGTGAGTTTCAAATCAAGTACTTGGAAAACCGTTACCTTTTGAATAGGGCCAACTTAGATAGGAAGTACTATTATGCCTTTGGAGGACCTTTCTTCATTGTCATAATCCTTTATAGTTATATTTCTTTTAGGGTCAATAGCTTCATTGGAATAGCCTAGGGATTTGACAAGATTCAAAGTGCAAATGTTTAGACTAGATCCTCCATTGATGAGGACCCTTTTGACATGATGTTAATGTATCAAAACTTCAATGTGTAATGGGAGGTTTTGGGGATGGTTCAAAGACATATCGTCTTGCTCATAAAAATATAGGCACTGAGGCACAATAAGATATCCTACCATATTCTGAAATTTATCGACATCCAAATTTAGTGGAACATTGGTTTCAACAAGAGGCTTCTCCAAGATTTCCTTGTGGGTGGGTGAAGATTTTAACAACTCCAAGATTAAAATTTGTGTGGGAGTCCTTTGGAGTTGATCCACAAGGTTGTATTTCTTTGATGATATGGATGCTTGACTTGGTAGAGCAATTCTAGGGGTACCTCCTTGCAAGGTGATTTTGGATGCTTTCCCCCTAGTCACCATTAGAGGTTTCTTCTAGTTGTATTTCTTTCACCACTATGACATTGATGGCATTCTCATACCTCATCAAGGAATTTATAGTATTGTCATATGTATGGGCGAAATTAACTTTATCATTCCCTCTTTTTTTGTTTTGATTTGAATTTGAGGTTTCACCCTTCTCATGATTCAAGAAAGGAGTCTTAATGTCATATGATCTTCATTTTTTTGAGGACCCTCAACTTTAATTGTGCCATCATCTATCAAATCTTGGACCAAGTGTTTGAGTTTCATACATTCATTGGTTTTATGCCCTTTATTTTGATGGTATTCACAATGATGGACATCGTTCCACCAAGATGGCTTAACTTGGGTTCGTATGGTATAGATTCTAGTAAGATGATGATTTTTTTGGCAAAATGGGTCCTTAAGGCATTTTATAATAGTTCTCCCAAGAATGTAAATTTTCTCCTTTGGGTTGGATCAAAGAAAGGCCTTGGTTTATTCACACCTTGGTTATTGAAATAGTTATTGTTGTTATTGAAAGGGGTCTTAGGTGTTTGATTAACATTATTCGTTTGATTGGACCCACTTGATAAATTAAAAGGGGTGTCTTTTAGGTTGTTGGCTTCTACAACCCCATCATTTACAAGATTTTTGATAGTGTTTTTCAACCAAATTATTGATTTATCATTGTTATTGTTAGCACTCCTATTATTATTATTATTAAAATTATTGTTGGTGTTAGCATAACCTTTATTCTCTTTGAAGAGTTTGATTTATCCTCTCTTTACTAACACCTCTTCAATTTTAATCCCATTTTTTATGATCTTTTCAAATGTTGGGGGACATTGAAGTTGTAATCTATAGTTCATTTCCATGTTCAAGTTTTTCATGAAAATTTCCATTTTCTCCTTTTTAGGTATGCTTCTTGGATATCTTGCAAAAATCATTCTCCATCTTTGGAGAAAGCATAGAAAAGTTTCACCGTATTTTTTCTTTGTGTCACATAGTTTTAGCATGGTAATTTCGTGCTCAATGTTATAAGAGTAATGAGTCACAAAATTGGAGGCCAACTCTTCAAAATTCTTTATTCTTGGTGTTAATTTTGAAAACCACATCATGGATTGCCCTCCAATGCTTCTCAGAAATAATCACATTAGGTAGGTAGTGTCGTGCATGAACTCAATACTTAAAGCACAAAACTCTCTCAAGTAGTCTTCTAGGTTGGATTTATCCATGTATTTGTTATATCTTGGAAAGACCACGCTAGGAGGGAAAGGCACCATAACCAAATTTATATCAAAAGGAAAATGACACAAGGCTTCTATTGAGAATGGTTTTGGTTCAATCGCCCTTTTCATGTTATCAATTTGAGTTTGGAACAACTTGATTTGTTTGTTCATGACTCCTAATGGATTCTCTTCTTCCTCTTCCTTCTTTAAGGTTGATGTATTATAGTCATGAGGAAGATTAACTCCTGCTTGAGATAAGTTGAGGAAATATATCTCTTTATCCCTTTCCAAAAAAATTTCCATTACTTCAAGGAATTCGGGATCTTGGGATGCCCTATTGGCCTTTTCTTCAATTGTTTCCTCTTTCCCTCAGTTTCTTTGTTGATTTTCATCTCGATTTTCAATGTTTCTCCCTTGAGTAAACTCATAGAAATCATTATTTCTTTCCATGGGATCAACTCTTTCTTCGAATAGGTTGGGAAGTCTTTCTTCTTGTCCTTGTGGTTCTTAAAATGGGGTTTAGAATAGGAAGTCTTCGTATGGAACTTCTTGACTAATGCAAGTGTCATCTTCTTTAGAGATATTTTCAATTGATATGATCTAGTGAAAACTGACATTAACAAGGGTTGAGTCAAGTAAACTTTCTCTCTCTTGGTGATTATTCTTTTGGACGATTTTAAAAATATAAATTGATTTGTAATGGATGCTTCTTCCTTATAACATGCATTTTCAAATGCAGAAATCAATAAAACACTTTTCCTTTAAATGACCTCTAAACATAAAATGTTTGAATATTTGAGAACATTTTCACAGGTCTTTGACAATAAATCACTTCAAGCAATCTACCTATAGTCAATTTTGGCTTATAAACATGGCTCTATTAAGGTAGGCTTACTAATTAACAAGGATCTAATATGGATTAAGTTCAAAAGAACATCAAGTTTCATCCCCCATTATTGGGTCCTCCCACCACCGGTATGTTTGAGTTTTGCGCAATCCCAAAGGACTATTTGAGGAGGTTCAATTCTTGGTATTCCTTTGTCACTCACCCCATTAAGGATGAATGCATTTTATTTTATAGTGGGGTGGATTATTGTGGAAAAATAAATTTTATCCCACTTTGGGTTGTCCCTCTCACCGGCCTCATTAGGGCATGCTCTTGGGAGGTGAGCCCATTAAATCTCTAGCATGTTCATGAAAGAAAATGAAATGAAATGAAAGAGTAGGTTTGAGAATTTAATTCACCAAAGGTGAAGAGCATATACCTACTAATTTCCACTTCCAAACACAATAAACATTGTTCAATTACCAAGCCTCTTTAATCTAATGGGAATTGAGTACTTCTAGCTTTCTGATTCACCTAAAAGGTGAAGAGCATAATCACCTAATACTCTTTTCCACAAACAATATGGTTAAATTTAGTGTTTTTTCATTCCCTTGATCTTTCTTTTAATTGAAAGATTTGATAGGTTTGGCATTTTGATTCACTAAAAGAAGTGAAGAGCATAGGTCTACTATCAAATCCAATAAACAATAATAGGTCTTCTAACTAGCTAGATTCAAATCAAATTGCCACAATTTAAGCAAATGCATAAGGTTTTAGGCATACCTTTTTCGAAGCTAGCAAAGGCTACGGGGCTTTTTTTATTTCATTTATGCATTTTGATACTCACCTAGTGGTGATCATTCCAACTCCATAGCATCCTCTTCTCAAGATTGTTAGTCCAACACAAAATTCCAAGCAAAGTGAAGAAATCCAAGCAAATTGAACCTTTACTCCTTTCTTTAAAATGATCAAAATTTCAACCTTGAGGAACAAATATCCAATTGAGATAGAAAATTTTATATTTATAAACTTCAATTCTTTGTAAATATCTCTCATAAGCTTCACCTTCATGCTTGGAATCCTCCAATAATTTGTTAAGATGAAGTGTTTTCTCCCTTTTCAAAATTTTCCTTATTTTCTTGTCTTTGTTGTTGACCTTGGCTTTTGGTTTATGAACCCTTTTATGCTCTAGCATCAGAAAAACATAGAGAATTCATCATTTTTTGTCAGTAGTTAAATTTTATAAAACCATTAGTACGCACTAAAAAAAGTATTGTAAGCGCTAATCTGGACAGTAAATGCACACAAAATGAATTAAAAGTGCTATTTAATATATTATATGTGCTACTCAATTATTTAAATGCTGATAAATGAGTACTAGAAAGCGGCATTTAAACATGAAAATAAAGTGTAATCATTGATAAAGGGTGTGTACGTGCTACAAACTTAGGGTGTACGTGTTGAAACAAAGTAAGATATAATTTTCTTGTATGCATTGAAAAGCTATGTAAAGGTATTAAAATTCATCGTGCATGCATCATTTTACTGTGTAAAGGTGTCATACTTTGTTGCGTACATGCTACTCTAGGCTTGGTATGCGCTATTTCACCTCTCTGGCAAAGATTTCAAACACAAATTTAAGCAATTTAGAAAATAAACTTGAAATTTGGTTAGTAAAGGCAAGATGCCCCACTGTGGGCACTATTTTGTGTACTTAAAATACCTTCATGAGATTAGTTTGCTAAGAATCAATTCAAATTGAGCTAATTTAACCTTTAAAACATGATGAATTGAAAGGTTAAAATAAGAAACATCTCATGGATCCCTATTTAAAGATGCTAATGAATTTTCTCTCAACAAGCATCCATTAGAGACAACTCTAAAATGAGAATATTATGCTAAGAATGATGAAATTATGCCTATCTTGCTCAAAACAATGCTAAATTAAGCTATCAAATCAATTTCACTATAATAAGGATTTAATTCTAAAATGCTCTTGGGATCCTTTTCTCCTAATTTTTGCCTTATATTTATATATTTCTCCAAGCATAGGGGGTGGACTCAATTTTAATCATGGTTGAGTTTGGGTTAAGTCCATGGTTTCAAATATTGAGACAGTTTAAATATTTTGTCCTCAAAGCTTGGGACAATGAGACAAAATGAGTGGTCAAGATGCATTCTCCAAGTGAGTGATTGAGATTCAATATGGCTTTGATCCATGTGAGCTCAATTCTAAATTCCTATTGGTTGAGGTAATTCCCTCCCATGTGGTAGGTGAGAAATTTTAGGAATTAATTAATTGATTTATTTAATTTCTTTAGCCATGTGTACCCCTTGAATGGGTTGGATTTGATTTAATTCAATTATACAATTGATTTGATTAATTACACAAGTAAATGATTTATTTGATTTAATTAATCCTTTGTGGCTTTGATTTTATTTTATTTTTTATTTTTCTTTGATTACTCACTTGGATTAGCCTGACCATTTTTAGGTGTCTACAACTTGTATGCTGAAATTTCTTATCCTGTGCGTGATCATGATATTCAACATATTTTTATTTCTAATTTGGAAAAAGACATTAGTTAGAGATAAGATTCTCCTTACTGAATATATTTCCTTTTCACACCTTTGCGCAGTGCTTCACCATTATCAATTATAAGTGAGCCATCTTGAGAGCTCTACTCCAATGGCTCATGTTACTGTTGATAAAGAGTGACATCACCATTAATCAAAACAAGTTCTCTCACTATTACATTTGACCCACTTTTTAGACCAACATTTCCGACCAATTTATAAAATGATTTTCCATGGTCGGTTTATAGAAGAAAAATTTGATTTTTTTTACTTCTATTCCTATGTTGGCCAGAATTACGACCCTAAAGAGTGGTCATAATTCTGGCCAACACAAGAATAGAAGTAAAAAAAAAATTCAAATTTTATACATATATCCCGCCTACTGGCACATTTCATTTTATTTAATTTTGGCATAGTCCGCGAGCAAAGGAGTGGTGAAGGAGGGTATAAGGAGGGAAGCTGTATGTTGACACCCCCTATATGCATCTAGCCTGTAAGTTCTGGCATCTCCTTCACTCTTCCACATTACTATTCTCAAACCCGAGCAAGCATCGAGAGGAATAGGCATTCGATTTCAACCATTTCATTGCAGCCTTGGTAAGAGATTCAATTTTTTTGGCATTTTCTCAATGAAGGGTACATTTTTTTTTTCAAATTGTTTTCATTTGTCACAGGTTTGAAATCCTAATCTCTGCACTTCTAATGGTGTTCACGCCACCATTAGAAGTGGCATAAACACCATTAGAAGTGGCCCATGAATTTCCAAAGATATAGAACAACCAGTCAACTAAGGGTGGGTTCTTTGTTTCCTCATCAACTGAGTTCAAGGTTAAATTGATGTTACTTTTGGTTTCATTGTAAAAAAATGTTGAATAAGTGGTTGAATATCACGGAAGTGCGGAAAATAAAAGATAAAACATTGAAGAATTTAAATGATCTAGTCGGGTTACAGTTATTTACAAGTCAAATTTTATATATCCTGCCTACCGACACATTTCATTTTGGCATAGTCCATGAGCAAAGGAGTGATGAAGGAGGAGGTATAAGGTGGAAAGTTGCACTAGGTCCACACCCATCCACTCATGTCAAGATCTTGTCCAAAATCATGTTGAAATATCCATTGACCTAAATCAAGATCCTTCCCTCTCACTTCCTTCGTTACATAATCACTTTTGGAGTATATTCTAAAGTCCTTGAATCCAAGAAAATGTAAGTCAATAACACCAAATATATCACTTAGAAGTCTTGTGAAGAGTCTTGGTGAGTTTAAGAGTCTTGGTGAGTTTCAGTGATATATTTGGTGTTATTGACTTACATTTTCTTGGTTTCACAAGATCTTGACATGAGTGGATGGGTGTGGATGGTGGGATGGGGGGTGTATTGGTCAATGTGATCTACTCGTGAAGACATAGTCCGGTGTTTATATTATTAAACTCTCTATTCAATGCAACATTGATAGGAAAAGCATTCATTGATTGGTATTATAATTTTTTATCATTCCATGTACTGATTATATTGTTTTGAAGTCTTAAAATCAAAGAATTTCAATCCTTTTATTGACTGTTCATGTCCAATGCTTGGCATGCAAACAATCTTTGTCTTGAAGAACTAATGATTTCCTAGGCTTTGTCAAATAGTTGTCAAGCAATGATGTATTCAATATTTATAAAGTGCTTCAAAAGGATTAAAATCACCAAAAATATTAGTAGTAGTACCTCTGAACCAATTCTAGAGTCTTATTTATCCCAAAATGACCACTAAGACTCCCATTTTGCTTCTCTTAGATTAGGTTCTCTCTCATTGAACCTCTAGGCACACAAAGTAGTCCTCCTATAAATAATAGACCTTCTTGAAGAGTATAATTAGAGTAATCATTATGTATATAATTTCGAAACTCTTTACAGAGTTGAGAAGTCTTCATCATCCAGGTAAAGTTCTTTGAAATTGTCTATACCAATGCTCCTTAATTGTACCTCTTGGACTGTCAAAAAGCCTTCTACTCAAAGCCTTTGCAACTTCTTCTTTTTTCCTTTTGTATGCTTGAGTATGAAAGTATAATCTTGCATGTACTCTACCCACTTCATATGTTTGTGGCTTAGCTTGTCTTGAGAGTTTAGGAAGCTCAAAGCCTAATTGTCTATATAAACCACAAATTCTTTAGGGAGGAGGTAGTATCTCCATTTTCTCAGTTCTTGGAATAATGCATACAACTCCAAGTCATATGAGGAGTATTTATTTTGGCATCACTTATCTTTTCACTATGGAAAGCCATTTGTTTGTCTTCCTGATTTAGGACTTCTCTTATAGCAATATTGTTGGCATCACATTCAATAGTGAATAGTTTTTCAAAACTAGGTAGTTCCAAGATAGGTTGTGTGGCTATCTTCTCCTTCAAGGTTTTAAAACCCCTAATTTCCTACTCATTTCACTAAAACTTATCTTTCATTCCACCTTTTATGGTGTCTAGGACTGGTGCACATATCTCACTAAACTGCCTAATGAACTTCCTATAAAATTATTCCAAACCATGGAAGCTTCTTACCTCTATAGAAGACTTAGGTGTAGTCCAATTTACTATTGCATCCACATTTCTAGTATCCATTTTCATGTTCCCTTATGATATAACAAATCCAAGGTACACCAAATCCTATTTCGTGAACTCACACTTATCCAAAGCTATGTTTAGCTTTTCCTCATGCAATCTCTGTAACACAATTTTCAAATGCATCAAATGGTTTGCCTTACTCTTGCTGAAAATTGAGATGCCATCAAGATATACCACAACAAATTACCTATGAAGTCCTTTAATTTCTTTATTATGTTGTGGTTTCATCTTATAGGAAACTTTGTTTGCGAGTGAGGCTCTTGGAATGAAGTCTATTTGATGGCTAATGGATCTCTTAGGAGGTAAGGTAGAAGGTTTTCCATCACTAACTATCTCCTTGTATTGACCTCATAGCTCTTGCACATGTATGTGTAGTTCTACCTTCTTGTCCACCTTCTCATCTTTAGGTTTCACCTAAATAAAATCCCACTCCTTCACCTTCCTCTAATGTATTCAAGAACTCTTTTTCTCCTACCAAGAGCACATTAGGTCCTATTGATCTCACTTCCCCTTCTTCTATGATTGACTGAATTTTTATGTGACTCCATCCTTCTTGAAAGATTAATATTTTTTGTCTCTATCATGAATGGCCTACCTATCAAACTACCAATGTCTTCCTAATAAAATATGGCAATCTTCCATGGGTAATACATCACACAACACCCTATCATTATATCTCCCTATGGTGAATTCTACCCAAGCTTTCTCATTGACTAACACATGTTGGCCCTTATTCAACCAAGTGATGATATAGGGGTCAGTATGTGGGATTCTTTGCAAATTAAGTTTTCTAACTGCCTCATTAGAAACTATATTATTAGTGGAGCATGAATCAATAATAATCTTGCAAACCTTACCTAAGATTTTGTACTTGATTCTAAACAGAGACCTTCTTTGGCTTGGTTCATTTTTTATTGGTTCTTTGATGAGAGTCCTTCTAATCATAATAATGTCTCCTACCTCTGAATCCAATTCTAATTCAGCAATCTTATTACTTGAGGTCTCTTATTAAACATAACTTACTCATTTTTCTTTACCTTGAGTTGAAGAAATCTTCTCAAAAAATTTATATGCAGGATGCCCAAACTGATGACAATTGTAACACTTCATTGAAGAGAAATAAGATCTTCTTCCTTGGCCAGTAGATCTCCCTCTAAAAAATTTTCTTGAGCATCTACCCCTATTATAACCACCTCTACTATTGGTTGTGTCCCCTTGTTGTTTTGTGAGCTTAGTCTCACCTTGGGTTCTTTGTTTTGAATTTCTTCCTCCAAATCATCCTCTATGACCTCTGTCGTCTCTTCCTCTACCCCTACCTATGTTTCTTGTTTCATGGTTCTTCTTAATCTTCTCCTATACTTTAAGAGAAAGTTGATAGCATTGATGAATCATTCTTGGGCTAAAGAGTCTTATTTCCTCTTGTATATTCCACTTTAACCCATTTAGGTATCTATCCACTCTTAGGCTTTCTTCTTCCATAATATGAGACCTAATACATAGCTTATGAAACTCCTCTATATAGGCACTCACGTCTAGGTATTTTTTCCTTAGGTTTTGTCTTTTCTTGTGTAATTGTACCTCATAGTCATCTGATAGGTAGGTCTCTCTAATTTTTATCACCATCCCCTTCCAGGAGGAAATAGGAGTCTTCCCCTCTTTTTCTCTTTCATTTTGTACAAACTTCCACCAAGTTAGAGAAGCTCCCCTCATCCTTGACTTGGTTACTTTAACTTTTTTGAGTATATTCTAAAGTCCTTGAATCCAAGAAAATGATATCTTCTCATGAAGACATAGTCTGGTGTTTATATTATTAAACTCTCTATTCAATGCAACATTGATAGGAAAATAATTCATTGATTGGTATTATAAGTTTTGATCATTACATGTATTGATTATATTGTTTTGAATTCTTAAAATCAAAGAATTTCAGTCCTATTACTGACTGTTCCTGTACAGTGCTTGGTGTGCAAACAATTTTTGTCTTGAAGAACCAATGATTTCCTAGGCTTTGTCAAATAGTTGGCAAGCAATGATGTATTCAATATTTCTAAAGTGCTTCAAAAGGCTTAAACTCACCAAGACTTTTCACATGACTTCTAAGTGATATATTTGGTGTTATTGACTTACATTTGCTTGGATTCACAAGATCTTGACATGAATGGATGGGTGTGGATGGTGCGATGGGGGGTGTATTGGTCAATGTGATCTGCTCGTGAAGACATAGTCTGGTGTTTATATTATTAAACTCTCTATTCAATGCAACATTGATAGGAAAAAGCAATCATTAATTGGTATTATAAGTTTTGATCATTCCATGTACTGATTATATTGTTTTAAAGTCTTAAAATCTAAGAATTTCAGTCCTTTTATTGACCGTTCTTGTACAGTGCTTGGCATGCAAACAATATTTGTCTTGAAGAACCAATGATTTCCTAGGCTCTGTCAAATAGTTGGCAAGCAATGATGTATTCAATATTTCTAAAGTGCTTCAAAAGGCTTAAACTCACCAAGACTTTTCAAGAGACTTCTAAGTGATATATTTGGTGTTATTGACTTACATTTGCTTGGATTCACAAGATCTTGACATGAGATGATGGGTGTGAATGGTGGCATGGGGGGTGTATTGGTCAATGTGATTTGCTCGTGAAGACACAGTCTGGTGTTTATATTATTAAACTCTCTATTCAATGCAACATTGATAGGAAAAGAATTCATTGATTGGTATTATAAGTTTTGATCATTCCATGTACTGATTATATTGTTTTGAAGTCTTAAAATCAAAGAATTTCAGTCTTTTTATTGACTGTTCTTGTATAGTGCTTGGCATGCAAACAATCTTTGTCTTGAAGAACCAATGATTTCCTAGGCTCTGTCAAATAGTTGGCAAGAAAAAATGTATTCAATATTTATAAAGTGCTTCAAAAGGCTTAAACTCACTAAGACTCTTCACCAATACACCCCCCATCCCACCATCCACACTCATCCACTCATGTCAAGATTGGTATTATAATTTTTGATCATTCCATGTACTGATTATATTGTTTTGAAGTCTTAAATCAAATAATTTTAGTCCTTTTGTTGATTGTTCCTATACAGTGCTTGGCATGCAAACAATCTTTGTCTTGAAGAACTAATGATTTCCTAGGCTCTGTCAAATAGTTGGCAAGAAATGATGTATTCAATATTTATAAAGTGCTTCAAAAGGCTTAAACTCACCAAGACTCTTCACCAATACACCCACCATCCACACCCATCCACTCATGTCAAGATCTTGTCCAAAATCATGTTGAAATATCCATTGACCTAAATCAAGATCCTTCCCTCTCACTTCCTTAGTTACATAATCACTTTTGGAGTATATTCTAAAGTCCATGAATCCAAGAAAATGTAAGTCAATAACACCAAATATATCACTTATAAGTCTTGTGAAGAGTCTTGGTGATTTTAAGTGATATATTTGGTGTTATTGACTTACATTTGCTTGGATTCACAAGATCTTGACATGAGTGGAAGGGTGTGGATGGTGGGATGGGGGGTGTATTAGTCAATGTGATCTGCTCATGTAGACATAGTCTGGTGTTTATATTATTAAACTCTCTATTCAATGCAACATTGATAGGAAAATCATTTATTGATTGGTATTATAAGTTTTGATCATTCCATGTACTGATTATATTGTTTTGAAGTCTTAAAATCAAAGAATTCCAGTCCTTTTATTGACTGTTCCTATACAATGCTTGGCGTGCAAACAACTTTGTCTTGAAGAACCAATGATTTCCTAGGCTCTGTCAAATAGTTGGCAAGCAATGATGTATTCAATATTTCTAAAGTGCTTCAAAAGGCTTAAACTCACCAAGACTCTTCACAAGACTTCTAAGTGATATATTTGGTGTTATTGACTTACATTTGCTTGGATTCAAGGACTTTAGAATATTGACTTACATGGGGGGTGTATTGGTGCAAGGCACCTAGGCCATTCAGTTTTGCTTTGGGACTTGAGTTCTATATTTTGTTTTTCTTTGTAATAAAGGATGTCTTCTAAATTCCTAAACCATCCTATGGTTTGGATTTAGTCCTTCTTGTGTGGAGGTGTGTATGGTCGAAGAAGATAATGTAATGAACTACTAAGCAATAAATTTTTAATTCTTTACAAATAGTCACTTTTCTGCTCGTGAAGACACAGTCTAGTGTTTATATTATTATAATCTATATTCAATGCAACATTGATAGGAAAAGAATTCATTGATTGGTATTATAAGTTTTGATCATTCCATGTACTGATTATATTGTTTTGAAGTCTTAAAATCAAAGAATTTCAATCCTTTTATTGATTGTTCATGTACAGTGCTTGGCATGTAAACAATCTTTGTTGGAAGATGTGGCCCTAACTCACATTTTCACCATTGTGATTCAATGCCACTATGTGAAAGGTGAGTTAAGGAAATGCTTTATAAGAGTTCAAAAACTCAGAGTTGGGAAGGTTAGTTTTCTTTTTGAACAATGATGCCCTAGGTTGAATATTTCATATGTATTCAACCAGACAAGATGAAACTCGACTGTAGCAGTAGACAAAAACCATGTCAGATCAAGTTGTTGGATGAATTGGGCCCTTAGAGTTCATGGGATTTCCATGTGTGATGGTTAAGTAATGGGAAAGTTATGATGATTTAATTGTAGAACTACTGGTCCCTTGAAACGTTCAAAAAAAAATTCTCAAAAGATGCACTCTCATGGAATACGATGACTTCAGGTTATGCACAAAATGGATCTATCTTCTATCACTATGGGAGAGGATTCTTATGGGAGAGGAGTCTTAGAAGTTGTGGGGAGGTGTGTATGGTCGAAGAAGACAATGTAATGAACTACCACGCAATACACTTTTAATTCTTTACAAACAGTCACTTCTCTGATCTTGAAGACATAGTCTAGTGTTTATATTATTAAACTCTCTATTTAATGCAACATTGATAGGAAAATCATTCATTGATTGGTATTACAAGTTTTGATCTTTCTAGCCTGGGCCTGGATCATTCGACAATTAGCTTCATAATAAATGAAGTTGATGAGAGCTGAGCAATTAGCTTCCCAAGAAAAATCTCATAAATGAGCTATGTGTAGATCTCTATAATTTTGTTGACTATTAGTGTCTTACACTTAGTCATATATCTAGGTAATGATGGTCGGTCATCACTGCGACCGAGTCATTTTGTAAAGGCCAAGTTTTGTATTGTATACTTACCGAGCAGTAGTACTACTGAGTAAAGTTATGGTCACATTATGTTTGTAATATACCGAGTGTATAACTGATGCTAAGTTACATATATCAATGATTACTAAGTGACAGAGAAGTTCAACTGATGCCAAGTACAGTTGATGCTGAGTGCCAGGAATAACTTTTTCCAAGTTAGCTAGAATTGGCATGCAAGTCTGGAATGGCACAATGATCGAGGTAAACTATTTTTGGTGATAATAATGTTTTGTATTGAGATAATTACGGAGGTGATTATGCATCCATATTGTTATCATTGATCCCTATGTAAAACCTAGAGCCAATCAGAAAATCATATAGTTTAGGCGGCAATAGGAAAATATCTGAACTGTAGATCTTGTAATGGTAAAATGTTTTTGTTACTATATAAGGGAAAGATCTAGATCAGAGATGTGAGTGAAAAAAAGAGAATAGGAGATATTGAGATCGAATGAATACTGTGAGTATGAGGAAATGATCAGGAAAAGTATTCAGATAGAGTTCAGTGACCGAGCAAAGTAGTGAAAGGAAAAAATCAAGAAAGATCAGATAGAAGAGATCACAATCATACAGTAAAGAGAAGATCTATAATCAGCATATTAGTGCAAACTGAAAGATCAGATACTGAGACATTTTGACCAGTGTATCAGGGTAAATCCCTTAACTAAGTAGTCTTAGTAGACTTTTGTAAATCTCTTTACCAAGTGCTTACTTTATTGTAAGTTTGTAAATCCTTTAACAAGGTAGACTGTATAAGTCTCTTAGCTTTTAACAGAGCATACCTCTCATAGGGTAGATCATGTTTTGATCACAATTTGTAGCCCTAATAGAAAAACTTTATTATTTGCAGTAGTGAAGATTTGTGGGTGTCATCCCCACCCCACTTTTACCTTTCAAGGGTTTCTGGGTTACCAAAATCTATTGTGTTATGTGTGATTCAATGTATGTTGCTTAACAAAATATATTACTTAGATTGTTCAAGTTTTTCTCAAATGATTTGTAAAGTTCTAACAGATTAAAAGGATAGAAGTCAATAATTTTTTATTCACCCTCCCCTCTCAGTACTACTTTCCCATTTACATTTCCAACACTGTGTGTACCCCAATTCATGTGCTCTTTGTGCATACCTAAATGATATATTTGAAACAACAATGATAAGGCTTAAAGAAGTTAATTTTGCATCACAGTTTGTAGTTGTTGAAAAAGCACTAGAGCATCAGGCACCACCTTCAGCACAATATGATCACTAGACATGTCTGTATGTTTTATGAAGTTTTTTAGTTGTAGTTGTCGTTCTTGTTTCCTTAGTACCTTTAGTGGTAAGTGATCTACTTCAAATTCTTACAATGACCATACTTCATAAAACATATAGACCTGTTTAGTGATGATCATATTGTGTTGAAGGTGGCACCTGATGCTCTGCTGCTACAACAACTACAAACTGTGATGCAAAATTAACTTCTTTTAGCTTTACCCTTGTTTCAAATATATCATTTAGGTACGCACAAAGGGCACATGAAGATTTTATGATATTTATGATATTTTTCTTGGGAAGCTAATTTCTCAGCTCTCATCTACTTCATTTATTATGAAGCTAATTGTCAAAGGATCCAGGCCCAGGCTAGAAAGATGTCTTCCCATTTGAGATTTTGTCTACATTAGTATGTTACTTTTTATTGCAATTATAATTAGTTCCTTGGTTCCTTAGTAATTTATTTTTATTGCATGGTTGTCTTTGGTTTGTCATTTTGTTTTGAGTGTCAAGTGATCTAAACCAAAGACTTCAACTTAGCCAAAAAATGTGCAATTCTACATTAGTATGTTTCTTTTTATTGTAATTATAATTAGTATGAATGAACAAAATAATGACAATGCAATATTTGTGATAATGCAATATTTGTCGAGATAGTGTCGATGACTTTGATCAATGTGCCTGTGTTAATGTGGTGTTGGCCCATGCATGTTGAAGATGTCACGCACAACAAGTAATCATGGGCGTCAATTTTGGGTTTGCCCAAATAGGAAAAAGGTATGGATACATAATTATATTTTATGTTTAAAAATAATGTGACAACTAATCATTTTATGAAGAACTTACATTTGGCATTGCAGGGAAATAGTGGATATCAATACTTTCGGTGGGTCAACGAAACCACATTTACATCTACCCCATCTACATCTATACCTGATGTAGGAAATGAGTGTAACTTGTGCAAGCCTCGAGAGACAGCTAGTGCTACCAAGGTTGCTTCAATGGTGAAAACAAAAATCATATTTATGTGATGCCTTCTTTGTGTAGTTTGTGCACTACTTTGTTGGGACCATATGCATAAATGTGGTTAATAGAGGGCTATTGTAGATACTAAATTTGTTTTAGAATTTCAAGTAGATATGTTGGACATATTTTGATAAACTCATAAAAAAATTTGTTGTTTATGACTTCGTTATGATTTTCAATATAAAATTAAACAAAATTAAAAATTAACCTTATTATCAAGCTAATTGTCGAAGGATCCAGGCCCAGGCTAGAAAGATGTCTTCCCATTCTATTGTGGATAGTGTATGCACCCTAAAATGGTTGCCTAGACTTTGGGCCCCATTCTTCAATTTATCAAATTTCCTGAATCAATATTTTAAAACAATATTTTCATCAAATCAATTTCCTTGATCAAATCCTAATTCTATCATTTATTCGATTATATTCTATGGGTTAACCATTTTATCCTAAGTCTTTATTTAATTAAAAGGAATTCCCTCCCCTTTTATTAAATAAAAAGCCCCCACTTTCCTCTCATCCTAAGTTGCACAAATAAAGCATTATTCTTATTTTATAAAAAGAAGAAAAGGCCTTTTTGTCTCACATGGGGCACAAAAGTCAACACTTCTTTCTCATTGGAGGAGATTTGTGCACAAGGATTGATCCCTCTTTCAAACTCCACCCTTGATCAAATCTTTTTCCTCTTAATCTCCATGGTCCATTTATCTTTAAAAGGAGAGCTCTCTCCTCATTCTAGAGGTTCCACTCTTAGATCCCACTCTTGATGCTAATGTTGTGCTGCAGGTTTTCTTGGTGACTTTGGAGCTTTGGAGAGATTGTTGCATTTTAGTCTTCATACTTGCATTATGGCTTAGTTTTCATGGCATTCTTAGCTTAGTTTCCTTTCATGTTCTAGCTTAATTCACATAGCTTAATTAGCAAAGGCTTGTAATACTTTCATTTTCATAGCATAGTTGCATTCTTACATCTTCATTCTAGTATAGCTTGCATTGCATTTCCATCTTGATTCTTGAGGATATTGGCATTCTTGCCCTTGTCTCTTTGAATCTCCCATTGCATGGTTTACTGGCAAGGTTATAGGCTTAATAGCTCTAGCTAAGAGCATTCTAAACACTCTTGTGACTCCATGCCTAGGGAGCTCTAGGTTGCTTTCTCAAGGTTTCCAATCCATGGATGCCCTTGGAAGTAATGACTTAGAGAAGTGCACATTTTGAGTGTACAGATAGGTGTTTCATAAAACATACATACTTGTTGCATGTGCATTCTCGATTTAGAGTGGGAAAATCTTATTTTGGATGCGAGGGAGCAAAGCCAAACACATAAAGAACATGCACATAAACACAAAAACTGAGAAACATAAATGTAGATATCACAATAGTTGAGAAACATAAATGTAGGCATCATGGTCACAATTTTTTGGAGACACAACATATTTGAATGGTATACCTAGATGATGCAACACAACTATCACTCCTCCCATAACAAGTTGACACTGTGGGATCCAAAAACCATAGATAAGGAATAAATTTAGAGAGTAGAGGAGGGCCGTAATGACCAAAATAATACAGGGTCCCTATATTATTTTAGTCGTTATGGCCCTCCTCCTTTTCTCTCTAAATTTATTCCTTATCTATGGGTTTTGGATCTTGCAGTGTCGACTTGGAACTGGAGGAGTAGTGGTTGTGTTGCATCATCTGGGTATACCACTCAATTATGTTGTGTTTCCAAAAAATTGTGACCATGATGCCTACATTTATGTTTCTCATATATTGTGTCCCAGGACCTCTTATGACCCTTTACGATCCCTAAGAATACATCTTAGAGGTCTTAAAATGTCGTAAAGGGTCATAAGAGGCTCCTAGGAGGGGCCAGATGAGCGTCCACCTTCACGTGGTTAGCCCTGTTAAGTAGAGAATATTAAACTATTATCGAAACAAAGAGAAGCTCAATAATTTAAGGAGAATCTCTATAAAACCTTCACAAATATCCCTTCTTTGGCCCCTACTCATACCTCTTCTCAAAATTTTAAAACTTTGGATACTGTTTCTCATCCATTCATGAAATGTGCTAGTGATCATTTGGTTAGTGCTTGATAACACATTTGACATCATACCTTTTTCTCCTTGCAGGTTTGGGATCATACAAGAGCATACTGGATCACATAAGAGCATACTAGATTTATCATGGAGAGTTATCATTATGGTAATTGTTGGAGTACCTTGTATTCAATAGATGTTGGCAAGCGATCCTTCATAGTTGTTTATGTTTTAGATTAAAATACATACCAACAACAACAGCTAAGAAGGATCTCTTGCCAACATCTATGTATGCAAAATTTGGGAGTTGCATTCGAAACTTACGCTAAATAATGTAAGTTGTAATTTTCAATTTTCATTACGATGTCGCTTTTTATTGTGTCAATTTTCAAATATATATATATATATATATATATATATATATATATATATATATATATATATATATATATATATATATATATATATATATATATATATATATATATATATATATATATATATATATATATATATATATATATATATATATAGTTAAATTAGACATACTATCCAAATTGGACAAATTATTTTTGTTATACATGGCACTTGGAGTCAAGTGTGTCTCTAAACATTGTGAGCTTCCCATATTCTTTAAGTCTGTTGTCACAATTATATTCATCATAGATTGAATTAGGGATTAAGCATTTTCTGTCACAATTTTATTCGTACATTCATGAGAATCAATGATGGAGAGTTTTTAGATTATGAGAAGATGTATATGCAGTGGAGGCTAGAATGAATGAATGTTATTAGATGTTAATGGGGAATTTAGAGTGATGTTAGGGGAGGGGAGGGGCCAAATGAGCTTCCACCTTCACATGGTTGGCCTTGTTAAGTAGAGAATATTAAACTATTCTTGAAACCAAGTGAAGCTCAAACTAAACCAGTGACGTAGATTCAATGGTCAAAAACACCTACTTCTATATGTTGTTGAACTCTATTTTGTTCACTGTGACTACTCTCCTCTTAAACATATGTTTAGATCTATTTATTGATAGCAATGAAAAGATCTCATATCTTTGAAATACTGAGATTATACCAAGGACAATGATGTCTAGTGTTAGAATAATGAACACCATGAATTGGTGAAAAACCCATTGAATGAATCTACCATATCAAGAAAATTAATCATGAAAATTATCATGAAACTTGATGTTTCTCATATAAATCTTGATGTTTAGAACCATAATACCCACTTTCAACAAATAACAAGATATCCAACCAATATAATCAGTACATGGAATGATCAAAACTTGCAGACAAAGATTGTTTGCACGCCAAGCACTATACAAGAAAAGTTAATAAAAGGATTGAAATTATTTGATTTTAAGACTTCAAAACAATATAATCAGTACATGGAATGATCAAAACTTATAATACCAATCAATGAATGCTTTTCCTATCAATGTTACATTGAATAGAGAGTTTAATAATATAAACACTAGAATGTGTCTTCACGAGCAGAGAAGTGACTATTTGTAAAGAATTAAAAGTTTATTGCTATGCCTAATTTGATAATATATTTTATTTTAAAAAAAAAATTAAATTTTCTGTCACTTTTTCGATGGCCCTTCATCGCAATTTTGACCACCATTGTTTTGTCATTTCAACGAGAATGTTATACACTCAACGACTATTCCAACCATAAGTCCTCACAATTTTGACCAACATTGGTCGCACAGATGAAAGGAATGGCTGATAATTCTTTCAGCTTGAAGTGATTATTTCGACGACGGGTCCGTCAATAATTCAACCACTATAGACATCTCAATTTTGACGATGGCATAATATGTCGAATAACTGATGAAAAAACTTCAACAACAATTATGGTCATTTGGTCGACCAATTGTCATCTAAAAATATACTAATCCTCATTGAAAAATAAGCTAAAATTTACTAGTGTCTAAGCCTAACAACTACATCAAGATTCACAAGTCGACCAACACAATTGATGATTGGTGCAGATCACCACCCATTTTGCTAGGTTAGTGAGTGTTTTGGGTGATGATAAGTATTTTGTGTGGTTTGGAATAAGATCCCATAGGTTGGATCCAGGGTTGACAACCTACAATGATTGTAAGAGCCAAATGAGCTCATGAAAACTATTGTGGTCCATTTGGCCTATATGGCCTATCAAGCCCAAATGTGCTATTTTTATATATGATTGGTCTATAATATGTCTTAGGACCCTAAATGTCCTAACTAGGGACCTAGAGGTCATCCTCAATCTTTGAAGTGACCCAAAGAGCCAAATAGCACTAAATGAGGAAAGTTGCTAGCAACTTTGAAAATTTGCTCGAGCAACTTTTGCAACTTCTTGTAAAAGTTGCCAAAAGGAGGTTATATTGGTTGTAACCACTCATGCTTGGTATATGAGCATGGATTCAATGAATTTGTAAGGCTAATGAATTTTTAGACCGATTTCCATAATTAACAACTTCTTGTACGGATGATATACTGTAGTTCTCATTAATTGCAAGGTTTTCTTGTTTCTTGTACGACCTGTATAGATTGGTCAGGGTGATCAAGACCCATGGTAGTGTAGGGTGTTGTGTTATCTTCCTTCTGCATTGATTAGATTGTTTCTAGGTTATTTTAGTGAAGTTTGAAAGAGATTCCAAGGCACTGGTCTGTAAAATCCATTTATAGAGTCTCAGTGCTTGAAATGGCTCTAACCTGAGCATCCACCAGTAGAAATGGCTGAAACCATAGGGGATGGAAGGTTAGAGTCTATAAATATTCTTTATGTTTTCATTTTTTTTGTGGCACTAAAATTTTTAGGCCAGAAAGGAAGCCTTATGGCCGATTGTTAGGAATAGGTGAGCCAGGACAGGGTAAAGATGGCACTAGTACGACCACCCATGATCTTGGAGAAGGAACTTAGTGGCATGTGTCAAAGCCCTAAAGAGTATCCTTAAATAATCACAAGGTGTGAGAAGGTTTAATGAAGCTTGAAGACCAATTTGGTAACAATTGGTTAAGACTGGTCCAGAGGCCTAATTAATAGGCTAAAAACTAGGGCCTGATAGTAATTGGGGTTGTGCGTGTGACCAAAGGCTAAAACTTTGGATTTTATTATTTTTGATAGATACCTTTAATATTTTCAAGGAATTCTATGAGGTTTTTTGGAGAATTTGGGAGCATTAGACCAAAAATAGTGAAAATAGACCTACTAGGAAATGAGCTTATTAGACCTCCTAGTGAATTTGCTACCAAAAGACTTGGTAGAGTACCTAGAAGTGTGGGAAAGGGTTCCAAAGGAATTTTGAAGTGCCAAGGAAATAATTAGGATTATATGTGATGTGTGTGAAGATCCTAAGCTAGGGTTTGGGATTCTAGAGGGGAGATCTAGTGAAGAAGCCTAGAGAGTTGAAGGGCTAAGTGAGCCTAGAATTATTGATTCTTCTACAAATCAACTATACCTTGGAGGAGAATTTGATAGAGAGGATATTGGAGATCCACATTGAAGAAGAATGCTACAAGGAGTAACCATTGGATGGTTAAGAGAGGTTAGAAACACTTGGGAAAAGGAAAGAACACTAGAGTCCTACACCCTCTGCATCAAAGTGGTATCAGAGCTAGCATTTCTTGAAGTTTGTGTATGTCTAAAGGGGAGGAGAGTAAAGAGGTTGAAAACATGCCACCCAAGGAAATGAGAAGGGGTTCCATAGTGGACTTGGTCCAAGAACTATTGGCAAAGACCAGCCTATCAGAACCAAAAGGTAAGAGAGTCACTAAATGGGGTGATGAGAGTGATGATGAAAATGAAAGCCAAACAGGAGAGACATCTAGAAAAGGAAAAGAGGTGGAAGATAAAGACAAGGTGTTCTTGGATGCTTTCAAATCCATCAACAAGGATAGTATGGAACACATTCCTTACTATAGTGGTAGTTTGAATGGTAAAGAGTTGTTGGATTGGCTAGAGGCCATAGATAATCAGTTTGATTACAAGGAAGTGGTAGAGGAGAAGAGAATCAGCTATGCCAAAGCTAGGCTCAAGGGATCTACATTGGTGTGGTGGAACATGATGCAGGATGATAGAATAACTAATGGGAAAAAGAAGATAGTTTCATGGGAAAGGATGAAAATCAGGTTGAGGTCACAATTCTTACCCACTGATTATGAGATACAAATGTATCAAAAGTTGTAGAATTTGAGGTAAAGGGAGTTATCAGTCAACACCCATACTAAAGAGTTTAACAAGTTGAGTCTAAGAGCGAGAAGATAGGAAGAAGAGGTAGAGAATGTAGCAAGGTACCTCAATGGATTGAAGCAAGGAATCCAAGATGAAAGCAACATGATGGCTCCTGAAAATATGCACAAGTGTTTTCAATTAGCCTTGAGAGAAGAGGAGAAGGCTAGGAGGAGGAATGGAAATGAATTCCAACAAAGAGGCAGGGGTAATAAAAATAATAGAGGATTTAGAGGCAGGAGTACCTTTGGGAGAGGACAAAGCCCAAATAGGATAGAAGAGACACTACCTACTGACAACAATGGAGGCAATCAATATAGGAGCTCATTTCAGAGAGGAGGATAGAGAGGAAGAGGACCACCAAGAGTTAGGTTTCAGTCCCAAGGAAGAGCTAATTCAGTCATCACCGATAGATGTTATAATTGCAATCAACTAGGGCATACAATGGATAGGTGTCCTTAAAAGGGTTCTTCATCATCAATGGGTGAAAGGATGAATCGGTTAGTGCAAGAAGAGGACACCCAAAGTGTCACTTCACCAATCTCTAAGGCAGGGCTAGTATTGGATGGAGAGAACCTTATGTTGAGAAGGACTTTGTTGAAAGTTCCCAACACCATAGAGCCACCTTAGAGGAAGATCTTATTCAAGACTACTTGTAGGTCTCATGGAAAGATATGCAAAGTGATAATGGACTTTGGATCCATTGAAAACATAGTATCCACAGAGATGCCAGTGGACAAACTAAAGCTTATAAGCATACCTCATACCACTCCCTACAAGGTATCATGGTCAAATAAAGGACAACAAATAGTAGTTGATGAACAAACTATGGTGGAGTTTGAAATAGGAGAATACAAGGACAAGGTCCTATGTGACATATTGCCTATGGATGCATGTCACCTTCTTCTAGGACGCCCATGGCAGTATGATGTGAAGGCCATACATGATGGTGAGAGGAACAGTTATGTAATCACCAAGCTAGGAAAGAAGTTTTAGATGGATCCATTACAAGAACCTAATGAAGAGAAGCATGTGGGAACCAATGTGATGCTTTTGAGTGGGAAGGAGTTTCTAAAGGTTATGAAGAAGGAGAGAGAGGTTTGTTGTGTAGTGGTAGTGAAGCCAAAGGAGGAGGCTAAGGAGAAAGTTAGCATACCACCAGAGGTACAAACATTATTGGGAAAGTACCATGAGATAGTAGACAATGGGTTGCCAAGTGCATTACCACCTATGAGGGAAATAAGCCATCAGATAGACCTCATTCCTGGAGAAAATTTTCCAAACAAGGCAACATATAAGATGACACCAAGCCAAAATGTAGAGATAGCAAAACTATTAGAAATAGGGAATATTGAGAGGGGGGGTGAATCAGTATTCTACAAACTTTTCTATTCACCCAATTATGGATATAAAAGATTAACTTGATGCTTGCACAACAAAGTAAACTAAATAGCATGCATAGCAATAAAGAAAATGAACTCATAACATCATGTTTTTTTCTCAAGGAAACCTTGGCCAAGGGAAAACCCCAATGGGGATGATACCCACAATGATCCACTAATCAAAAGTATTTGGTAAAGGATGGTGACCCTGTTAGGAGTCTATTACATACATATAGTGTCTTAGTCCTGATTAAGGGACTCTAGGACTTGTTAGAAGCCTCAACCCTGCTAAAAGTTGGTAGTACAAATAGAATGATTACAAGATGAGTCCACTGCCCAAACATGTAATGTACAATGATTTTTTATTACAAAAAGGGTAAGGTATATAACCTTTCACTGTTGCCGAATAGCTTTCCTATTCTTATCTATCTCTTTACAACTTCTTATCTATCTCTTTACAACTTCTCATCAATTTCTTTCGCATACATATGTCACACTTGTGTCTTTGCATTACATATGTCTTACATTTATACAAGTTATTAAGAATAATAACTTTTACAGTCAGCTTAATAAAACATAAAGTAATTTACAAAATACATATTAACTTGCGCTACCCAAGGGTTGACATATAGGATGTCATCCCTTAAAATGATTAAGTTATTATTTTGATAAACAAAATAATCCCTTAACTTTCATAATTATTCTATCTTCATTCTCTGTCATGTCGGCTTGAACTCTATCTTTGGTAATACTACAATAACTTCTTCCGTACATGTCGTACAGACTTGTGCTCTCAGGTGAGTCTTCAATATACATCAAAGTATCCATGTTCAAGTGTGCAAGCACTGAACTTACTTCTATCAACATCGCTATCAAAAACTATCTCTGGTTAGACTTAGAAAATCTTGCTTATACTTAGACAATTTTACTCTGCATTCTGGCATAATTGCTTGCTATCATATGCGGTCTTCATATAGATTATATGTTTCCATAATCACAACAACCTAATATCTAACTCAGCCAAATTGCAAACAATCTCCCCCTTTGTCATTGGTGGCAACATATAGGAAAATTGGCTAAGTCATACAAAACTTCAAAAATCTTTACTATCCTTATATCTCTAAAATGTCTTATATCATTTGTACTCCCTCTAGGAATATTCTTCCATATATGTTATACAAAAAAAAGCTATCTATACATCTTACAATTTTCTCCTATCACTCCCTCTTTGACAACAATGACAAAAAAAGGGTGTCAAAATTGTGTACCAAAAATGTTTACCTTTGATTCAAAATTGCAAAGCTTGTAGGCTTGCAACACAATCTGCAAAATTTACCTTTAAGCTTTCTATATCCTTCTCCCATGCCTTCTTAACAGTGTCTGAAACACTAAGGAATGCACATAAACCATACAATGCAATTTCACATGCATGAAGGTTTGCATAGTTGAATTTCTCATAAGATGTCTTTGATGAAAGACATTCTTCCAATTGACCTTCAATGATGCTTATCTTTATTGAAATGTGCTCTCTTAGAAGAGCAAATCTTCTCAATTTCTTTTCTTTCTCTTCGCTTAGAATTCGTATCTCATCATACAACTTACTTATTTTATTCTCAAGATCAGAGTTCTTCACATTCGGGCTGGATAAAAGATTTACGTCTGTTTGAATTTCTACCTCTTTTTGTTTTATCTTTTCAGTCAAATCTGATACATGATTCTCTTTTTTTGTACACTAAATGTACAAGGCTTTACCTCTATCCAAATTCCTTCTAAGTTCTTTGATACATACATCTAGATTATTAATGTCATTCCTGATATTCTGACATATGTCATGAAATATTTTAGCCTCATCAGCTGCCTGAGCTTTTACTGTAGCTATTTCTAATAAGTTGGTGAATTCATTGTCAAATGCCTTCACAACTTCTTTAGCTTTTACCTATGGATCCGCCTCTGATATCTGACTAGTTACAATACTTTGTAACTTTTCTGTCACTTCAAGCAATGCTCCTTCAAGGATTTTCACTTTCTTATTTTTCCCAATGATTTTGTTTAACGATGAGATCAACTCTATCTTATCATCATCATCAACTTCCTTTCCAAGATTTGCAAAACTAGATTCTAAATGTGGTTTTTCTGCTGTAGTCTTAGGACTAGGACTGATTTCTACTTGACTTTGTGCTCCTTTCTGACCTGCTATCTTTATGTTCACCTGAATCTATGCTTTCTTTTTCTCTTATTTTCTTGTTTCCTTCCTTTTTTCCTCTACAACTTTTGTATCATGTACTTCCATAGCCGAATTGTCAACAATGTCTTCAAGGTTGCTAAAAGGATTGTCATTACTATCTAGTGTAATACTTGTTCCTTCCACATTCATTGTTTCATCTTCAATGTTAATTGATGGTGGTGGAGAGGGAATTGTCTGGTGCTCAGCTTCCAGGGCTTGATCTGCTGCACTTGAGTGCTTATTAATACCCGTGGTCATTACTTTTACAACTGTCTATTTTGTTTCCTTGTTAACTTCTTCATAATTTCCTCCCATTATCAAAATTGTTCTTCTTTTTTTTCTTAAGTGAATATTAAGATCTTTCATTATTTCCTTGAAATGATCTTCATCCTTAGTATCACAGAGATTTCTCACAAAATTTTCTCTTATCTTATTGTCCTCTTTAGCTGTTCTCTTCTTTCTGTTTACTAATTTCTCAAAAAGTTCATCTGGAATCTTCCCTTGAATACTATCAAATTTCTTATTAGCCAGTAACATATGTCTGAAAACTGCATTCTCTAAGTTCAATCTCTCTGAATAATCATATAACTCATAGTATTTGTTCATCTTTGAAAAATCTCCGTCATTAATAATTGAAGCATTCACTTTTTCTATCTTTGGTTTCCATTTTCTCTTATTGCTTCCAATTTCTTCATCATCTTTTATTTTAGATACATGTCTAGGAACAGGGGTGAAAATGGTCTTTTGTCTCTTTTGTGGCCCACTTGCCATTTCCTTAACTCTTTTACCTGGTGGAGTGGTGGAAGTTCTTGTAGATTTCCTTGTTTCTTGCACCACTTCAACTTTTATTTCCTTTTCTATGACTTGTGCATCTTCAGTTTGAGATGCAATTGATGCTAAAGGTGGAACAGACAAAACTTCCTTCAGTCCAATGTCTCTTATTGATGTTGCGGTCTACTTTGCCACTAGAAATTCTTGTTCCAACATTCTTGTATCCTTCAAAATTTTCTTGATAGTGCTTTCCACTCTTTTATTTGATAACTTCTCTTCTTGTAGAGACTTTGTGGAGTTAAAGTTCTCCTCATAAGTTCCAAATTTAGAACTACTTGCATCCATTTTTCTTTTCAACAATCTGTTCACATATTCTTCTATCTCATTTTCAAATACTTCATATCCAAGAGGATCTATGAATTCTACTCTGGGTTCAACTACTTCAACAAAAGTAAAGTCAGTATCAACCATGAAACATATTTCATCTTTATACTCTTCTACTACAGCATGTGGTATCCTTGATCTTTTCTTCATCTAATTCTGAAATGTTTTGATTACCAAGGTTGCGCTCTCATTAACCTTGTCTATAGGGTGTCTCAGATACACCTTGTTAATTCTTTCCATAATAGTCTTGTTGTCATTCCAATCTTCTAAAATAGTATATGGGAATCTTCTTAACAAATGAAAAAACATACATGTGATAAGGGTTGAGAATCTGAATTGTGAGTTCTTGGTTTTCTTTATCTTTTCAAGGTTCTCAAATAGTTGAATTCTCAAGATTTCACACAAATCTACTTGAACTTTTTCTACACACATCAAATAAGCTGCATGAATCATACCAGATGCCATGTCATCTTCTCTACAATTATCACATAATTTAGATGTTAAGATCTTAGACACATATCTAACATCATATTGAATTATCTTGTTGATTACAATTCCTCTGCCATTATAAGATGATTTAGTGTTATCTAGTACTGTCTTCTTAACATTCTTCTCATTAAAAGGTATAACTCCAGATTTTGACAAACTAGTTACCTCATGAATTAGGTCTGTTGTGATGTCTATTACTCTATCATCTAACCAAAATTTCCCATTGTGAATTATGCTTAAAATTATTTGTGTGCATTCATCATCTTCAAATTCATAGTTCAAAGAGTATTTCACAATTTCATTTTCCTTCATATGTTCAAACCCTAATTTCAATGACATATCCTAATTATATATCTTTTCATATTCCTTTATCACACTACTATCACTGATGGTTTCAAACTTGCATTTCAAATAACCTTTTACATCTTCCAAATGTAAAACTCCATCTGGAACGGTTGATAAAGTGAGACTAGGGTCTTCTTCTAAGGGTTCTACTGGTTCCCTTTTGGTTTTAGGTCTAACTGTATCTCTTATGTTATGAATAAATGAAACATCCATATCTTCTGCAAATGCTTTAACTGTCTGATAGATTTTCTTAGTAAAATACCTCAATTTTGTGATTTAGGGCTTTGCGTAGATCCGACATGAAATTCTTTCACCAAATCTTGCAAACTACTTTCAATCACCACTACTTTGATCTCCTTAATGCTTGTAATCGCTTGAATGATTAACTAATACCGATCATAAGCTTCTAACCTCAATATTCTGACATCGCATTCAATTTGTTTTCTATTTCTTTCCAAAAATTTGTTCCCGCTTTCCTACAAAACTTCAAACTTCTTGTGAACTTGCATATATTCATATTAGCTCATGCACTCTTAACAATAGCATCATTACACCACATACTACCTTACATTAATTGCGCATGACTCAATTCATCCTACACTAACTTCTACACTATCCTAAGTCCTATTCTAATGCATTCTGTATGAATTTAAGTGCTTTGAGATGGGTTAGAAAGAGGTTCACACTTACTATCAGATACTTCACCTGTCTAATTACCTTGTGTACTAAATGTGTCTCCTTGATCTGTACCTTTAACAAATTTCATTTCTTCTGAATTACTACAACATCCTTTCTGACTATTCCTTGCATTCTCATTTCTTCTTGTGTAGTTCCTATTGTTCGGGTTTCTCATGTTGTTCATTCTGCAAAATCTTGTTTTATGAATAAATTTGTTGCATATCTGGCAAACTATCCCATTGTTTCCATATCTCGGTCCAGTCTGGTTGATTTGTGATCTGCAATTCCTAGCAATGTGTCCAATCTTGTTGCATCTATAACACACAACTGTGTTTCTTCTGTTTGTATCTTCAGTAGGTTTCTTATCTACATGGTTAGTATCTCTAAACATTCTACTACGATTATCATCATTAAATCTAGGCTTTTTACAATCAATAGCTCTATGTCCAAAACCATGACAATTATAACAATAGCCATTGAGGGGTTTAAATTGCTTACCTGTGCAATCTTTATTCATATGACCAAAAGTATTACATGCAAAACATCTACCTTTGAATTCTCTTTGTGCACCTTTAGGTTGATCATCTTCTTTAGGTGGATTAGGTATATCTTCAAATTTGTTAGCTTCATCAAATTTATTTTCATCTGTGTTCTCAGAGACTTTCAGATCTGGTTCCTTCTTTTCTTCACTTACCTTAGATGAGTTAAATCCAAGACCAGTTTTATCATAGAATGGCTTTTGATAAGACATTTTTTTATCAATCTTTTCACTGGTGGAATACATTCTTTCAAGATGTTGCTTAGATTGAGTCAGTTCTCCTTTCACAATTGTATTGTATTTTTCAAGTTCAACATATTGTAATTTGGTTTTCTCAAGTTTAGATGCCACTTTACAAAGTTTAGACTTCAGATCTTCATTCTCAGATTTCAGATTAGGTTCATTCTTGCTATTTTCATCTTTCAAACTTAATTTCAGATCAACAATCTTCAATTCATGCTTAAGGATCTCATTTTCTTTCTTTAGATTTGAAATTTCATCACAATCTTCAATTTGAATTGTAGGTTCCTTCTTTGATTTTAGTTCTTCTACTTTTTCTTTCAATTTCTCAATGAAGTTATTTTCATCATCATATTTTCCTTTCAGAGTATCTCTTTCTTCAGTAAGCATATCAACCTGTTCAAGAGCTCCTTCAAGATTCTTCTGTAGTTGATCCATATCCATACAAATCTTACTCAAGCTGCTAGGCTTTCTCCGAATGATTCTTTTTTGAGTAACCAAGCTCTGATACCAATTGTTAGAAATAGGGAATACTGAGAGGGGGGGTGAATCAATATTCTAAAAACTTTTCTATTCACCCAATTATGGATATAACAGATTAACTTGATACTTTCAAAACAAAGTAAACTAAATAGCATGCATAGCAATAAAGCAAATGAACTCATAACACCATGTTTTGTTCTCAAGGAAACCCTGGACAAGGGAAAACCTCAGTGGGGATGATACCCACAACGATCCACTAATCATAAGTATCTAGTAAAGGATGTTGACCTTGTTAGGAGTCTATTACATACATATAGTGTCTCAGTCCTGATTAAGGGACTCTAGACCTTGTTAGAAGCCTCAACCCTGCTAAGAGTTGGTAGTACAAATAGAATGATTAAAAGATGAGCCCACTACCCAAACATGTAATGTACAATGATTTATGATTATAAAAAGGGTAAGGTATATAACCTTTCACTACTATCGAATAGCTTTCCTATTCTTATCGATCTCTTTACAACTTCTCATCAATTTCTTTCGCATACATATGTCACACTTGTGTCTTCGCATTACATATGTCTTACAATTATACAAGTTATTAACAATAATAACTTTTACAGTCAGCTTAACAAAACTTAAAGTACTTTAAAAAATATATATTAACTTGCGCTGCCCAAGGGTTAACATCTAGGATGTCATCCCTTAAAATGATTAAGTTATTATTTTGATAAACAAAATAATCCCTTAACTTTCATACTGATTCTGTCTTCATTCTCTGTCCTGTCGGCTTCAACTTTGTCTTTGGTAATACTACAATAAATTATTCCATACATGTCATACAAACTTGCACTCTTAGGTGAGTCTTCAATATACATCAAAGTATCCATGTCCAAGTGCACAATCATTGAACTTACTTCTATCAACATCGCTATCAAAAACTATCTCTAGTTAGACTTAGAGAATCCTACTTATACTTAGACAATTTTACTCTGTGTTCTGGCATAACTTCTTGCTATCATATGCGGTCTTCATACAGATTATATGTTGTCATAATGACAACAACCTAATATCTAACTCAGCCAAATTTCCAAAAAAAATATATCCAATATTTGTTGGATAAGGGATTGATAAGGAAGAGTTTGAGCCCTTGTGTTGTACCCATTATCCTTGCACCAAAGAAGGGAGGTACATGGAGGATGTGCATTGATTCTAGGGCCATCAATAATATTACAATTAGGTACATATTTCCAATGCCAAGAATTGAGGATTTGTTAGACAATTTGGGAGGCTCTTGTTATTTCTCCAAGGTGGATTTGAAGTCAGGCTATCATCAAATCAGGGTTAGGCTTGGTGATGAATGGAAGACAACCTTCAAGAAAAATGAAGGGCTGTATGAGTGGCTTGTGATGACATTTTTCCTAAGTAATGCCCCTAGCACATTCATGAGGCTTATGAATGAAGTGCTGGCAGAATTTATAGGTAAATTTGTAATAGTTTATCTTGATGAGATTATGATTTTTAGTAGGTCTAAGGAGGAGCACATGGAGCATTTGGAGAAGGTCTTGAGGAGACTACATCAAGAGAAGTTGATGATCAATCAAGACAAGTGTGAGTTCTTGAAAACTAAACTACTTTATCTTGGTTTTGTGGTTGCTAATGGTTGCATGAAGATGGACCCTAATAAGGTCAAGTCAATCTTGGATTGGCCTACACCTAAGTCCATAGGGGATGTTAGGATTTTTCATGGATTGGAATCCTACTATAGGAAATTTGTGAGGAAATTTAGTCATGTATGTGCACCTATCCTCAACACCATTAAAGGTGGAATCAAATGTCATTTTAAGTGGACAAAGGCAACTAATAAGGGGTCTGAGATGTTCAAGAAAAGGATTGTAGAAATACCTACTTTGAGGTTCCCTTATTTCAACCAATTATTTGTGGTAAAATGTGATGCTAGCAAGCTAGCCATTGGAGCGGTGTTAAGCCAAGAGGGACACCTTGTGGCATTCTTCTCAAAGAAGTTAAATGAGGCTATACAAAAGTACTCCACCTATGATTTGGAGTTATATTCAATGGTGCAAGTACTTAAAAAGTGGAGACATTATCTCCTACCAAGGGAATTTGTGGTCTATACAGATAACCATGCCCTTAGTTTCTTGAATGGGCAAGAGAAATTGAATCAAAGACATCTTAAGTGGGTTGAATCTTTGCAAACCTACACATTTTTTATCAAGAATAAGAAAGGAGTTAGCAACAAGGTTGTTGATGCTCTCAGTAGAAGAGTACTATCTATACAGGAAATTCAATTGCAAAGTGTGAGTATGGAAGACTTGAAAGATCTCTACAAAGAGGACAGAGATTTAAAGGATGCCTATGAGGCATGTGAAACATTCCGACAAGGATACAAGGTGGACTTCACTGAATACATGTTACAAGGACTATTGTTCAAGGGACATCTCATGTGTATACCTCAGTTCTCCATGAGGGAAAACATAGTGAAGGAGAAACACCAAGGAAGCTTGGGAGGCCACTTTGGAGTGGATAAGACACTTGAATAGGTGAATAGGCATTATTATTGGCTTAAGTTACAATCAAATGTTAGGAAGTTTGTGGATCAATGTCAGATCTATCAGAGGGCTAAAGGATAGAGTAGTAATAGTGGGTTGTACCAACCTCTATCCATACCTCAAAGGACTTGGGAGTGCTTGAGTATGGACTTTTTTTGGGGGTTTCCAAAGACACCTAGGGGACATGACAGTGTATTTGTTGTGGTGGACCATTTTAGCAAGATGGCACACTTCATACCATGTAAGCAAACAAATGATGCTTCACATATTGCAGGTCTATTCTTCAGAGATGTTGTTAGGATCCATGGATTGCCATTGAATATAGTAAGTGATAGAGACAAAAAGTTTGTGGGCCACTTTTGGAGGACCCTATGGAAGATGCTAGGTACAAACTTGTCTTTCTCTTCATCCTACCATCCAAAATCAAATGGACAAATAGAGGTAGTGAACAAGTCACTAGGGAACTTGCTAAGATGCTTAAATAAGAAACATGGATAGTCATGGGATCACATCATAGGCTAGGCATAATTTTCCTATAATGACTCCATTAATAGGAGTACTAGTAAAATCCCCTTTGAGATAGTCTATGGGACTCATCCTAGAGGGATCCTAGAGTTGAGAGATCTCAATTTTCAAGACAAGAGGAGTGCTCGAGGGGAGACATTTGCAGAACAAGTGAAAGAGCTAAATGAGCAGGTCAAAAGGACCTTACAAAAATAGGGAGAGAAGTATAAAGCCAAGGAAGACTAGTCAAGGAAGGAATTGAAATTCAAGGTGGGGGATTTAGTCCTTGCTTATCTCAGGAAGGAGAGACTACCCAAGGGCCAGCCTACCAAATTACTCATGAAGAAGATAGGACCCTTGAAGATATTGCACAAATATGGCAAGAATGCTTATGAAGTGGAATTGCCTCCTGATTTAGGCATTTCACCCATCTTCAATGTGTGTGACCTGTATCCCTATAAGGGACCATCTCTAGACACAGGTCCAACTGCTCTTTTAGACTTCAAAGATGATGATTGGTTCAAATATTTTCCAACCCCAATCCCACTGAAATTGGATAGTATATTGGAATCTAAGGTGATCAAAAAGACAAGCAAGGGTACTTATAAGGAGTATTTAGTTAAATGGTAGGGGTTACCTAATGCTGAAGCCATATGGATGACAAAGCTAGATATATTGAAGCTTGGAGTCACCATTGAAGACCTCCTAACTCAAGGGACTTGAGTTCTTTGTCCCAGGGGAGTATGGTGTAGATCACCTCCCATTTGTCTAGGTTAGTGAGTGTTTTGGGTGATGATAAGTGTTTTGTGTGGTTTGGAATAAGATCCCATAGGTTGGATCTAGGGTTGACAACCTATAATGAGTTTAAGAGCCAAATGAGCTCATGAAAACTATTGTGGTCCACTTGGCCTATATGGCCTATCAAGCCCAAATGTGCTATTTTTGTGTATGATTGGTCTAGAATATGTCTTAGGACCCTAAATGTCCTAACTAGGGACCTATATGTCATCCTCAATCTTTGAGGTGACCCAAAGAGCCAAATAGAACTTAATGAGGAAAGTTGCTAGTGTAATCACCTAAAAATGGTCATCTAGACTATTAGCCCCTTTTGCTAAATCATAAATTGCTTGTTCTTGATCAAATCCTAGTTTTATCATTTATTCGATTATTTTTTATGTGCTAACCATTTAATCCTAAGTTCTTTATTTATTCAAAAGGAATATTTCCTCTGCTTTTAATAAATAAAAAAGCCCCCACTTTTCCTCTTATCCTAAGTTGCACAAATAAAGAATTATTCTTATTCTATAAAAAGAGAAAAAGCACTTTTTGTCTCATATGGACACAAAAGTCAACTCTTATTTTCCCATTGGAGGATATTTGTGCACATGGATTGCTCCTCTTTTAAGCTCCACCGTTGATTAGATCTTTTGCCTCTTAATCTTCATGGTCCATTCCTTCTCATTTCCTTTAAAAGGAGAGCTCTCTTCTTCATTCTAGATCCTCAACTTTTTATGCTAATGTTATGCTGCATGTTTTCTAGGTCACTTTGGAGCTTTTGGAGATTTGGAGCATTCTTGGATTTTGCATCTACGTGTTATCATAGTTTCATTTCTTGCATTTTCATGGCATTCATAGCTTCATACTTAGCTTATTTTCCTTTATGCTTTAGATTAATTCATCTAGCTTAACTATGAGGCTTTGTAATACTTGTTCTTTCATTTCCATAGTTTAGCTTGCATATTCATCTTAATCTAGCTTGCATTGCATTTCATTTGATTCTTGAGGATATTGGCATTCTTGCCCTTGTCTTCATTTGAATCTCCCATTGCATGGTTTACTAGCAAGGTTATTGGCTTAATAGCTCTAGCTAAGAGCATTCTTAAAAACCCTTGCACTCCATGCCTAGGGAGCTATGGATCAATTTTTGAGACCTCATTCTTGAGTTTTCTTGAATGTAATGATTCATAGAAGTGTGACACAATTATAGCACATAGCTAGCAACTTTGAAAAGTTGCTTGAGCAACTTTTGCAACTTCTTGTAAAAGTTGCCAAAAGGAGGTTATAGTAGTTGTAACCACTCATGCTTGGTATATGAGCATGGAATAAATTAATTTGTAAGGCTAATGAAGTTTTAGACTGATTTCCATAATTAAGAACTTCCTGTACGGATGATATATTGTAGTTCTCATTAATTGCAGGGTTTTCTTATTTCTTGTACGGCCTATACAGATTAGTCAGGGTGATCAGGACCCATGGTAGTGTAGAGTGTTGTGTTATCTTCCTTTTTCATTGATTAGATTGTTTCTAGGTTAGTGTAGTGAAGTTTGAAAGAGATTCCAAGGCACTGGTCTGTAAAATCCATTTACAGAGTCTCAGTGCTTGAAATGGTTCTAACTTGAGCATCCACTAGTAGAAATGGCTGAAACCATAGGGGATGGAAGGTTAGAGTTTTTACATAGTCTTTATGTTTTTTTTTTTTTTGTGGCACTAAATTTCTAGGCCAGGAAGGAAGCCCTATGGCTGACTATTAGGAACAGGTGAGCCAGGACAGGGTAAAGAAGGCACTGGTATGAGCACCCATGATCTTGGAGAAGGAACTTAGTAGAATATGTGGAAGCCATAAAGAGTCTCCTTGAAGAATAAAAAGGTGGGAGAAGTTTTAACAAAGCTTGAAGACCAATTTGGTAACAATTGGTTTAGACTGGTCCAAAGGCCTAATTAATAGGCTAAAAACTAGGGCTTGATAGCAATTGGGGTTGTGGGTGTGACTAGAGGATACAAATTTGGATTTGATTAGTTTTGATAGATAAATTGAATATTTTAAAGGACTTATGTAAGGTTTTTTTGGGAATTTGGGAGCATTAGACCAAAAACAATTAAAATAGACCTACTAGGAAATGAGCCAATTAGGCCTCCTAGTGAATTTGATACCAAAATACTTGGTAGAGTATCCAGAAGTATGGGAAAGGTTTCCAAAGGACTTTTGAATTTCCAAGGACATAATTAGGAGTCTATGTGATGTGTTTGAAGATCCTAAGCTAGGGTTTGGGATTCTAGAGGGGAGATCTAGTGAAGAAGCCTAGAGAATTGAAGGGCTAAGTGAGCCTAGAAGTATTGATTCTTCTAAAAATCAACTATACCTTGGAGGAGAAGTTGATAGAGAGGATCTTGGAGATCCACATTAAAGAATAACATTACAAGGAGTAACCATTGGATGGTTAGGAGAGGTTGGAAACACTTGGGAAAAGGAAAGAACACTAGAGTCCTAAACCCTCTGCATCAATGATCAACAGGCTACTACATCCAAAGGTATGGATACTTTTTCTTCTATGTATCATCCTATTCATAAGTACAATCCTTTTTCTAAACTTTTACCTATGGTGATGACAAAGTTTATTAATGCTAACATTCTTAAACTTCCTCGCATCCATCATATTGACACTAGAAAACCAATGCCTAAGTCATTTGATCAAAATGCTTGTTGTCAATACCATCATCAACCTAGTCATGATACTCAAAAGTGTTATGCTTTGAATAATGCTATTCAAAATCTTATTGATTCTAAGTCTATATATATTGATGTTGAGGTTAATAGTATGAATAAATCTGTAGCAACTCCTAATCAAAATTTGTAAATCTACACCAACCCTTACCTTCACATTCAAAAAATGTCATTAATCAACCTTCTTCTCATATTACTAACATTAGCTATGATGACAAGGTAGAAGAAGCTAGTCATGCGGTTAATCATGTTGAGTTTCAACCTCAACCTTTGATTTTACCTTCACAAAAACCTAAATATTCACTTCCTATCACCTTTGATCATTCTGATATGTTTAAAGCACCTAATGGTCCTCTTTACATTACCGCCAGGGTTTCTCACATCCCTTCTCGTGTTATTTTGACTGATCCCTCTTCCTTCATCAATGTTATCACTAAAGAACATCTTTTTAATAAAGTATTGCATAAGGATACCTAAAATATATCTAGTGTTTGGATTCAAACTTGTAATGATTTTCTTTATCATCCTCAAGGATCTATCAATCTTCTTGTGACCCTTTTTGGTAAGGTTGTTCATACTACCTTTGTTGTCATTCCTACTTCCGATCAATTTCAAGTTAAGCTTGGTATTTTGTGGCTCTCTTCCATGGAATTTGTACCCTCTCCTATCCATAAGTGCCCAAAATTTCCTCATAAAGGAGAAGTTGTCACCATTAATCATTCTCTTTGTAAACCTTCGCATCCTCAAGATTGTACTGAGATAGATTTCTTTTGGCCATCTCTCCCTCAAAAACTACCTAACCATCTTGACCATCTTTATTAATCCTATCAACAATACAAGGTAGAAAAGATTCTTCATCTTAACCTTCCTAAGGTTGATACTCTTGTAGTTGTCTTCCCCCCCATTGTGTTTTAGTTATACTTCCTTTGCGTAATGATGACATTTCATACTTGACATAATATTACATATTATCATAAGATCATACTGACTCCAAATTTAGTAGATCCCTTCACGTTCTCTCTTTTGTCATGTGTTTATTTCCCTTGAACTATTCTTTATTGGGGGAATTTCATTGTGGAAATGTTCCTCATGGACACATGTATGCTTCTGTTAAAGCTATTTCTCCTGTTAAGGTGTTTGCAATCTCTTTAACATGGGGGAATATACTCCGCTCACTTTTGCACACATGCACATTGATAGTTTGGTTTCCTCTATCAAACTATTGAAAGTTCATGGGGGATTATTCTTTGTTCTTTTGGATCTCTCTTTGGACTACTGATAGTCTGAGAGGCCCGATCCTTGATTTTTTATCCCTCTTTGGATTACTAACAGTTTGGGGGGCCTGATCATTTTGTGTTCCTTCATTGGACTATTGACACTTTGGGAAGCCTGGTTGTCTTTCTGAACCCTTAAGGACACACACATCATTATGCCTAGGTTATCTTGTGATTCTTCTTCTTGGGACATGAATTTACCTTGAGGATGAATCATTTTGATGAATTGACTAGTATGCCACACACACTTGATAGACCATTAAATTAATCTTTGATGGGTTGACTAGCATGCCATAGACACTAGTTTCTAGACCATTCCATGCTATCTGTTGTCACAACCCCTTTCGTTTTCCTCTGTAATTCACAATAAGGATCACAAACCTTATTGGATGAGTTGGCTACACTTTCTTGTTAGTGACATCTCTCTTATTTTGGCTCTGGATGTGATGAATATGTTGGCAATTTGGCTGAGTTAGATACTTAGATGTTGTCATTATGGAAACATATGATCTACATGAAGATCACATATGATAGAGACCAAGTATGTCTGAGCACAAAGAAAAATTGTCTAAGTATGAGACAGTGTTTTTCTAGTGTACTCGGAGATGGTTTTGATCAGCGATGATGATTGGAGTAAGTTCAATGCTTGTGCACTTGAACATAGATACTATGATGACTATAGAAGACTCACCTAAGAGTGAAAGTCAGTATGGCATGTACGGAAGAAGTTATGATAGTTTTACCATAGACAGTGTTAAGCCGACAAGACAATATATGAAGACAAAATTGGTAAAGAGTTAAGGGATTATTTTGTTTATCAAAATAATGTCTTAACAATATAAAGGGATGACATCCTAGATGTTAACCCTTGGTTAAATATGTATTTTGTATAATGCTTTTGTTAAGCCGACTGTAAGATTTATTAGCCTTAATAACTTGTATAAATATGAGGCAATTGTAAATGCGAAAGATACAAGAAATTGTAATGATATAGATGGTATAGCGAACATATAGCAAAGAGATATTGATGCGAAGTTGTGAAAGAAAGCAAACAGTATAAGATTATGTACCTTGCCATATTTTTTAAGCATTGTACATTACTTGTTTGGGCAATGGGCTCATCTAGTAATCATATTTTGTACTACCAACTCTTAGTAGGGTTGAGGCTTCTAACAAGGCCTAAAGTCCCTTAATCAGGACTGAGACACTATATGCATGTAATAGGCTCCTAACAGGGTCAACATCCTTAACAAGATACTTTTGATTAGTGGATCTTTGTGGGTACCATCCGCACCTGGGTTTTCCCTTGGCCAGGATTTCCTCGAGAATAAATAATGTGTTATGAGTTTATTTGCTTTATTGTTATGCATATTCTTTAGTTTACTATGTTATGCATGTATCAAGTTAATATGTTATATCCATAATTGGGAAAAAGTAAAAGTTTTTAGAATACTGATTCATCCCCCTCTTAGTATTCCCTATTTCTAACAATTGGTATCAGAGCTTAGTTACTCCAAAAACAATCATTCAAGGAAAGCCTAACAGCTTGAGTAAGATCTCTATGGATATGGATCAGCTACAGAAGAATCTTGACAAAGCTCTTGAGCAGATTGATATGCTTACTGAAGAAAGAGACACTCTAAAAGGAAAATATGATGATGCAAAGAATCTCATTGAGAAACTGAAAAACAAGTTGGAAGATCTAAAATCAGAAAAGGAATCTACAATTCAAATTGAAGCTTGTGATGACAACCTAGAAAAAGAAAATGAGATCCTTAAACATGAACTGAAGTTAGTACATCTAAAGTGAATTTGAAAGATGGAAATAGCAAGAACAAAGCAAATCTAAAATTTGAGAATGAAAATCTGAAATCTGAAAAAGAAGATCTAAAATCTAAACTTTGTGTAGTGACATCTAAACCTGAGAAAACCAAATTACAGTATGTTGAACTTGAGAATTACAATACAATTGTGAAAGGTGAACTGACTCAATCTAAGCAGCAACTTGAGAGAATATATTCAACAAGTGAAAATATTGATGAACAATTGTCTTGTCAAAAGCCATTCTATGATAAAACTGGTCTTGGATTTAACTCATTTAAAGAGAGTAAAGAGAGAAAGGAACCAGATCTGAAAGTTTCTGAAAGCATAGAAGAAAAGAAGTCTGATGAAGCTAACAAATCTGAAGATTACTCCTAAAGAAGATGAACCACCTAAACAAGAATAGTCACCTAAAGGTATGCAAAGAGAATTTAAAGGTAGATGCTTTGCTTGTAATACTTTTGGTCATATGAAGAAAGATTGTACTGGTAAGCAATTTAAACCTCTTCAAGGTTATTGTTATAATTGTCATGGTTTTGGACATAGAGCTATTGAATGTAGAAAACCTAAATTTTTTTAGAATAATAATAGTAGTAGAATGTTTAAAAATACTAACCATGTAGATAAGAGACCTACTAAAGATATGAATAGAAGAAATGGAGTAGTATGTTATAGATGCAACAAACTTGGACACATTGCCAGAAATTGCAGATCATAAATCAACCAATCAGGACCAAGATATGGAAACAATGGAATATTTTTTTAGATATGTAACATGTTTGGACATACAACAAGGTTTTGTAGAATGAATAATAGGATTTCTCATCCTAACCCTAACCCTAAAAGTCATGCAAGGAGAAATGAAAATGCAAGTAATAGTGAAAGAGGATGTTGTAGTAATTCAGAAGAAGTGAAGTTTTCTAAAGCCACAGATCAAGGAGATATATTCAGCATTGAAGGTAATCAGAAAGGCGAAGTATCTAATGGTAAGAGTGAATCTCTACCTAACCCATCTCAAAGTACTTAATTCATGAAAATTACAATAGAATAGGAACTTAGGATAGTATAGAAGTTAGTATAGGTTGAATTGAGTCTTGTGCAGTTAATGTAAGGTAGTATATGATGTATTGATTCTATGGTTAAGAGTGCATAGGATAATATTGTGTTATGCAAGATCGCAAGAAGTTTTAAGTTTTGCAGGTAAGTAGGAACAACTTTTTAGAAAGAAGTGACAAAGGAATTGAATGCGATGTTAGATTTTGTTAGATTGAAAGGTTAAAAGGTTATTATCAGCATTATTTGATCATTTAGATGAATACAATTGCTAAGGAGATCAAAGAGTAGTGATTGAAAGCAGTTTGCAAGGATTTGGTGAAGGATTTTTGTGCCAAATCTACGCAAGCCCTAAATCATAGAATCGAGGTATTTTACTAAGTAGAACTATAAATCGGTTAAAGAATTTGCAGTAGTCATGGATGTTTCATTGATTCATAATGTAAGAGATAAGAATAGATCTAAGATCAAAAGGGAACTAGTAGAACCCTTGGAGGAAGACCCTAAATTAGCTTTAACATCCATACCAGATGGAGTTTTACACTTAGAGAATGTTAGAATTTATTTGGGATGCAAGCTTGAAACCCTCAGTGATAGTGATTTTACCAAAGAATATGAAAAGCTTTACAATCAAGATATGTCATTAAAAGTAGGGTTTGAACACTTGAAAGATAATGAGATCATAAAGTATTCCTTATAGTATGAGTTTGATAATGAAGAATGCACTAAGATAATCCTAAGCAGAATTCACAATGGAAAGTTTTGGTTAGATGATAGAGTGATAGATATCACAGCTGACCTGATTCATGAAGTAACCGATTTATCTAAAACTGGAGTTATTCCATTGAATGAGAAGAACATGAGAAAAATAGTATTAGACAACACAAAATCATCTTACAATGGCAGAGGCATAGTGATTAGCAAGATACAACAGGATGATGTTAGATATTTGTGCAAGATCCTTACAACTAAGTTTTGTGCTAACTCTAGAGAAGATTACATGGTAGCAAGAATGATACATGTAGCCTACTTAATGTGTGTTGATAAAGTTCAAATTGACATGTGTGAAATTTTGAGAATTTGGAGAAGATAAAGAAGACCAAGAATTCCCAGTTTAGATTCTCATCATTGATCACTTATATGTTTTTTTCATTTGTTAAGAAGATTTCCATTTACAATTGGTGATGATTGGAATGATGGAAAGACCTCAATGGAAAGGATAAACACATTATTCAGGATACATCTTATTGAAAAGGTCAATGAGAGTGCAGTATTGTAATCAAAACATTTTAGAATTTAATAAAAAATAGATCAAGGATTCCAAAGTCCTTAGTTGAGAAATATAAGAATGATATATGTTTCATGGTTGATACTGACTTTACATTCATTGAAGCAGTAGAACCTAGAGTAGAATTCATAGACTCTCTTGGCTATGAAATTTTTGAAGCTGAAACAGAAGAGTATGTGAGTAGATTGCTTAAAGGCAAGTTGGATATTCATAGTAATAGATTTGGGACTTTTGAGGAGAACTTCAACTCCGCAAAGTCTATCTTAGAAGAGAAACAATCTAAGAAGAGAGTAGATAGTACAATAAAGAAGACTTTTAAGGACACAGGGATGACAGAACAAGAATTTGTAATTGCTAAGCAGACAACAGCAGCCAACAGACATTCAGGTTAAGATAGAAGCGGAGGAAGTTGAGAAAGATCAAGAAGTTAGGAAATCCACAAGATCATCCTCATCTACACTTGGTAAAAGAATAAAATAAATTGCTACTGGACCTGGCAAAAGGCATAAAACATTAGTACCACCAGTTCAGAGGAAGATAGCAGAAATAAAAGATGATGAAGATACCCTAGTGAAAAAGAAAACATGGAAACCTAAGATTGAAAAAGTGAATGAACAAATCATACAAGATGGAGACTTCTCTAAGATCAACAAGTATTATGCCCTTTATGACTATTTAGATAGATTGAATCTTGAAAATGCAGTTGTGAAACACATGATACAATCTAATACGAAGTTTGACATAATTCAGGGCAAGATACCTGATGACTTATATGAGAAATTAGTAAACAGAAAGAAAAGCACAACAAAAGAAGACAATAAGATCAGAGAAAATCTTGTAAGAAAATTAGAACCATTCAGATTATGGGAGGAAATTATGAAGAGATCAACAAAGAAACATAGCAAACCATAGTCAAAGTAATGACAGCTAGTGTTGAAAGACACTCTAGTGCAGCAGGACAAATGAAGCAAGATAAGAGAATTCCCTCTCCACCAGCTATAAACATTGAAGATGAGTCCATGCATGTGGAAGGAATGAAGATTACTTTAGATAGTGATGATAATCCTTTCAAGAATCTTGAAAACATTGTTGACAATTCAGCTTTTGAAGAGCAGGACAGTGTCAGAGAAAAAGAGAAGAGAGATTCAAGGATTGAAGAAGAAAAGGAAACAGAGAAATAAGTAGAAGCTCCTAGTCAAAAAGAAATTAGTCTTACACCTGAGATTGCAAAGAAATCATAGTTTGGATCTATATTTGAAAGTTTTGGAAAAGAAGTTGATGATGATGATCAGATGGAATTGATCACATCTCTGAATAAGATAATTGGGAAGAATAAGAAGGTGAAAAGCCTTGAAGTTTCACTGAAGGAACTAACAAAGAAGTTGCAAAGCATTGTAAATACACAGATAACAGAGGTAGACCCTCTTGAAAGAGCTAAGAAAATTGTGAATGTATTTGATGATGAGTTTACTAACTTATCTGACATAGCTAAAGTAAAGGCTCAAGTAGCCTATGAGGCCAAATTACTTCTAGACATAAGCCAAAATATCAGGAATGACATCAACAGCCTGGATATTTGTATAAAAGACTTAAGAAGGAACTTGGAAAGAGGTTAAACTTTGTACATTCAGTGTACAAAATCTAAGAATCTTGTATCATAATAAATTCAAAAGATTAAAGACAAAGAAGTAGAGATTCAGACAGAGGTAAATCTTCTAGCCAGCCCCAATGTGAAGATATTGGACATTGAGAAGAAAATCAGCAAGATTAACGATGAAATAAGGATTCTATTTGATGACAAGGACAAGAAATTAAAAAGATTAGCTCTTCTAAGAGAGCATATTTTCATCAAGTTAAGCATTGTTGAAGGACAATTAGAAGAATGTCTTTCATCAAAGACATCTTTTCAAAAGTTTAGTTTTGCAAACCTTCAAGCCTGTGAAATAGCATCTTATGGATTGTGTGCACTACTCACTATTGCAGCCACCATTAAGAAGGCATGGGAGAAGGTGATAGAGAGCATCAAGATAAATTTTGGAGATTGTGTTGCAAGCCTGCCGGCTCTGCAATATTGAATCAAGGTATACACATTTTTTGAGCATAGTTTTGGCACCCTTTTTTGTCATTATTGTCAAAGGGGGAGAGATATTTAGCAGAAAATTGTCATATATGATAAGAATGTATATTCTTAGGGGGAGTATAGGATATAGCTAAGATATATGGAGTTATAAGGACAATGGATATATATTTTTGTTATGGCCACAATTTTGAGTTTTTGAAGTGTTATGACTTAGCCAATTTTCTCATATGTTGCCACCAATGACAAAGGGGGAGATTGTTGGAAATTTGGCTGAGTTAGATACTTAGATGTTGTCATTATGGAAACATATGATCTACATGAAGATCACATATGATAGAGACCAAGTATGTATGAGCGCAAAGAAAAATTGTGTAAGTATGAGACAGTGTTTTTTCAGTGTACCCAGAGATAGTTTTGATCAGCGATGATGATTGGAGTAATTTCAGTGCTTGCACACTTAAACATAGATACTATGATGACTATAGAAGACTCACCTGAGAGTGCAAGTTAGTGCGGCATGTATGAAAGGAGTTATGACAGTTTTACCACAGATAATGTTAAGCTGATAGGACAGTATATGAAGATAGAATTGGTAAAGAGTTAAGGGATTATTTTGTTTATCAAAATAATGTCTTAACAATATAAAGGGATGAAATCCTAGATGATAACCCTTGGGTAAATATGTATTTTGTATAATACTTTTGTTAAGCCGACTATAAGAGTTATTAGCCTTAATAACTTGTATAAATATGAGGCATTTGTAAATGTGAAAGATACAAGAAATTGTAATGATATAGATGGTATAGCGAACATATAGCAAAGAGATATTGATGCGAAGTTGTGAAAGCAAGAAAGCAATATAAGGTTATGTACCTTTCCATATTTTGTAATCAGCTATCATTGTACATTACTTGTTTGGGCAGTGGGCTCATCTAGTAATCATATTTTGTACTACCAACTCTTAGTAGGGTTGAGGCTTCTAACAAGGCCTAAAGTCCCTTAATCAGGATTGAGACACTATATGCATGTAATAGGCTCCTAACAGGGTCAACATCCTTAACAGGATACTTTTGATTAGTGGATCTTTGTGGGTACCATCCCCACTAGGGTTTTCCCTTGGCCAGGGTTTCCTCGAGCAAAAATAATGTGTTATGAGTTCATTTTCTTTACTGTTATGTATATTCTTTAGTTTACTATGTTATGCATGTATCAAGTTAATATGTTATATCCATAATTGGGAAAAAGTAAAAGTTTGTAGAATAATGATTCACCCCCCCCCCCTCTCAGTATTCCCTATTTCTAACAGAATACTCAAATCTATTGGGGGCTTGATGGTTTCTCCTTCTCCTTAGTCATGATAAGATCAAATCTTGATTTTTGATCTACTTTACCATGAGCTTGAGGCAACTCATACTCCTACTAAAGTGGAGGCTAAATGTACCATCTTAAAATGGATGCACTCATTATTTAAAACCCTTTTAGCTCTCATCCTTTTCCAACTTTATGAACCATGGATGGATTCATGCTCGATCCTCCTTTTTCTCTTGTTTTTCCCATATCTTTTTCTTTCAACTATGCAGTCTCTGAGACCTCAAGGCGGGCTCCCTATGGGCCAACCTTGGAACAGGTCTACCAGGTTGACCTTTTCCCCAAGAATAGTTCAAACAGGTTGACCTATTTTAGAATAGGTCGACCAGGTTGACCTATTCCCTGGGGATTTTAAATCTTCGTCTAGTGTTGTCTCGGGGAATGAAATTGCAAAATCGGGTGACTCCATCAGATTACTTTATTTTCCCTCCCAAAAAATAGTGTGAAAGGAATCCTAGGTACCTCATTTTGACATCTATTAGTAGCCATTAACATCCATATGATCCATTTGACATCCATTAGAGATCCAACAATCACACAAGCAAGTTTGAGCATTCAAGCCTTTATCAAACATTCAAGATTCAAGGATCCTTTGTGAACATTTACTCTTCAAGATCTAGTGTTTTGTCATCCATAAAGGGAGATGATCTACATTTAAGGCATTCGTCATCTTCTTCATTGATGCACATTTACATCCATGGCTCCATGATGTGGTTTTGGTAAATCCATTGCATTTGTGGAGATTTGCTACATCCACCATTGCAAATTCAACATCTACAACATACAAGCATTACAAAATCCTTATTGACAAGGATTTCTACAAGCAAGGTGAATACTTACATTTTTCATGTTTCCTTTACATATTTCAATTTCAATTTCAAGGTTGATTCCTCAATCTAGGGCTTGACCAAGGCAATCCCTTATCCAACCAAACCCCAAAACAAGATTTTTTATGTGCAGGAGTAGGATGTCAGAATTACAACCACAGATCTGGAAACTACTCGCTGAGACATTTTCAAAGAAGTTAATTCAAATTTGCTACAATGTCCCAGGAACACAGTGACTTTGTGGAAAAGTGTCTAGAACATGTTGCACCAGGTCAACATATTCCAGGAGGTCTGAGGAAAACAACATTTTCTGGGTTTTCTATTGTGATCGCAAATCTGCATTTGGAATTTCTATCACAGGTTCATATTTTTAGTTTTCAAAGAAAAAAAGAATATTCCTCTACACATTCAAGGTAAGTACTCTATCATTCATTTCATTCCTTAGTCTAGACCTATTTTCATATCTGAATTGGGAGATCTATCTTACTTTTCTTATTAAAACAATTGGTTCAACTTCACATTTGCATTTACACATCTTTAATCAAATCCTACATTTCATGAAAGAGGACTTGCTTGCGTACTTCCTTGATATAATTTGGGTTTGGCATTGGCATCCCTTCATCTTCTTGGGTTTTGCTAATCTAACTTGGGTTATATTGAGAGTTATGTTTGGAAGCTCCTCTTTTTCTTGTATTTCAAATATTTAGTGTTGGAATGGTTCATTAATGAACTCATCTCACATAGCTTATATTGTTAGGTTCATTAGTATCCATTTCACCCCTAAACAAAGAAAAACTCCCAATTTAAATTTTGAGGCAAAAATTGTAGAACAAGTCGACTAGGTTGACTTTTTTCCACCTAAAAGCCTTGAAATTGGCCTTAGGGTTCTAATTGTAGAGAGGATGTCAGAATGAAAAGTGGAATTGATCCTAGAGTACTAGAAAATAATGAATGAGCCCATATGTGCTAAAATGGGCAAAGCTATGTGGGCAATTACATAGTGATGCAATTTTAGGATGGTACAGGTTTAAAACCTAAGTGGAATGTTTGATTGGTTTGATTATACCTTTATCACTGAGCTTCATCAAGTCCTCTAGCATTTTTGGAGATAAAGTAGGATTTATGAGTCTTTTCTTTTGTTTGAGGGGTTTAGCTCTTAGCTTCAATAGTATCTAATGTTGAAGTAAGTCTTCTCTATAAGATTTCAATTCATCATAAGGCCATGCAAAGGGGGGTTTAAATTTTCTAAGAAAATACATCAACATTGTCTAGATATTTAGATTAAGCTACTTCCCAATATATACCTTCTTTACACTATTTTCAGTACCAAGATTTACTTCCTCCAAATCTTGACTACTTGTTGGAGTAGATTTTTTAACTTGTTTGTCATTATTATCAAATTTTCTTTGTAAAGAAAGCAATCCATTTGGAATCTTCTCAGTATTGAGCTAATTTACTCCATACCCATACAAAGTTTCCTTTCCATCGAGAACCTCTGCAAAGTTCTAAAAATCAATCTCTTGACCATTATAATCATCAATGCATCACAAGAACTTTACCAAGAATTTATCATCATCAAATATTTTCCAATTGCAAATGTTGCCTGGGATTGAGGATCTTACTTTGGTTTCTACCTTAGATACATATGGTAATGTAACATCATAAGATCCAACAATAATATTTTCTAGAAGAAATCTACCATCACATTTCTGGACAATTCAATCCAGCTAATAGAAAATGCATCAAATAATTCAATAGTACCCATATTATAGATTTGTATTTTTTTAACCTCTTATTTTTAGATGCATGATTTCCTCTTATTTATGAAACTACTAACTCAAAATCACCTAAGACTCTAGACAACATGATTCCATGTTTCACAATAACATTCAAACAAAGTAAAAGTGGTTCATATTTGACTATAATATTTGAGCATTCATATTTTTTTTAAAAAGAAATTTATAATATTTACCACTAGGTGAAACAAATACAACACCTTCACTAGAGCCTTCCTTTGAACAAGCACCATAAAAGTACTATGACCATAAATCATTATCATCTTTTGATTTCTAATTTATTGAATTATAAGACCCTTCTTCACATTTTCAAATCGGATGGTAGAACCTGGCAATACTCACAATCAAAATCAACAAAAAATACTCATTTTGCATGTTTTATCTCCTAAATAAGGGTAGAAAATTTATCTTTGTCCAATCTAACATCTTTATGATTAATTCAAATCATTGCATAGGAAAAATCTAATTGCATACTTCCTCCAACTTGAGCAATATGGATCAACAACAACATCACATATTGCACAATGTCGTATCAACCACAATGACTTCTATAGTATATTTCTTTTTTGGAAAAGTAGAAATCACAAAATCAACATATTTGATGATACCTATTAAACATTACATCTCCATAATACATAGGAAAACACCTACCATATGCCTTGTTTATTTGTAAACCTAACTGATTCAGAATAGGTAAAAGCATGATATTAGAAGAAGCACCTAAATCTATCATGTAATTATTGACCAACATATCCTCTACAAGCAATGTAACATAAATGGGTTCTACATGAGATGGACACTTAGTTAAAGTAGTTCACAAATAGACTTTTGGAATCTCATGTAACTCATCTTCAATATCCTTGATGTGTTCCTTATTCTTGTTAGAGTAATGCTCAATTTTCATACTTGACATAGGGAATTCATAAATCCAATTATCAAGGTCAATGCTTTAATAGGGATGTGTTCCTTTAATAGTACTATTAGATACATTTATAAAAATCCAAGATCAATTTTATCACCACACTATTCTCCAAATATTCTTTTGAATTCATCCCAAGAATTTGTATTTGCATCAGGTATATCCCTATATCAATCCCTAGCTTTATCAATTAGAGATTACATAAAAATTTCATTATTATATCTTCATCTTCTACTTCTTAGTAATCCACAAGATTTTGAAATCCTTTCAAATGATCCTCATCGGATAGTGCACTATTTCCCAAAAATCTCACCAGTGCAACCCGAAGGTCATTTGGCATATGATATGGGTAACTAGGAATTCCATTGAAATGCAATTATTTATAACTATCAAGATGTAAGAGTCTCTTACCTAAAACACTTCTCATTTTTTGATTCCCTTGCATGTTCCGATTAATATTTCCTCAAACATTAGGTTGTGGATTTCCTTTCAAGTTTTTATTTATAATTTCTTGTTTGCACCTCCTTATAGATTATGTGCATTACCAACACCTTATCCTCCTAAACCCCCAATAATTAAATTGTTTAGATTTGGAAAAGCTTATGTTGAGGTTTTAAGGACACATTTATGTTTATCATAGGAGAATGAGTGCTAACTAGAATATAGGTAGTAGATGTATCTCTTAAGGCTTCAAGACTTAGTTTCATGTAATCCCTTATTTGTATGTATTCTAAATATTCTATCCCATCTTTTAAGTTTGTTACCTCTTGTAAGAAATAATCTTCTTTTGTAAATGACAATCATGGAATTAAAGCCTTATAAGACCCTTGGAAATTTTTCACATTAGCTAATGCATTAGTTATGGTATTAACTAACTCCATATATAGTGGATTTGAAAATAGATTTGCATGTGGGTTATTTTGGTAAAAATTAAACTGAGACTTTCGTCTTCCTGCTTCTTGTCTTTCAAAGGCTTCTTGAACCCATCCTTTGAAGAAGTGAAAGGCTAAGTATTGAATCTATTCTTTGAGAATGAGTTAGTTCCACTACTTTCACTATTTGATGAAAACATATTATGTTGGGCCAAAGGGTTTTTCATTTTCCATTTTCACTCCATTTTTTATTTGGCTAGTTATACATGCTATGAGTTACATGTCTATTTAGAGATATTCTTCTATCCATATTTAAGGAGAAATGATAACATAATAGTTAGGAGATATATCAAAGTTATCACCCAATGAGTTTGGATTTTTATTTTAATTTTATTTTTTTTATTTTTTTAGATTACAGGAATCAAGTTAGTACCCCCTTTGAACTGCAGTGCACTAGGTAAACATTATAATGTAACTGGTGATGTTGGCATGACACATCCTTTGGTACCACATGGGTTGGGGGGAGGCTAGCCCTCGTGACCTTGTGCTTTACTATAGGAATTTTTTGCCTATTGAACCAAGCCCCCAACCAATTTTTATTTTAAGATTTACATGACTAGATTATGGTTTTTTTCTCGACAACTCCACAAAACAATCACTAATTTGTTGGTGTTTCCAAATAATGGCCAGATTATCTCTATAAAGTAGCTATGTTTAGTCCTTATGATTCTCAAATTAGTGACCAATGAACAAGAGAAAAAAAAATTCTCCTCTACACTTTAGGTTTTGTTAGACCTTAGTGGGGAAGCCCCTATTACAATATTTGAAATAATAACCCTTCTATTTTTCTATATTGATCAACGAAAAAATGCTCCACAACTTTTATTAAGGTTTTGAAATATTCTTATCAAATTAGCTAGATCCTTAAGAATTCTTCAATTCAACACCTTGAGAACATTGAACAAAGTGAACACGTTATAAGAAATTAAAATGTTATTTTGTATTTTTTGAGATTTTAGACCAATAATACTTTCAAATCGGTACCTATCTAGGGCTACAGAGACAAACTTCACATTCAAATGTCTTCTTCTGATATTAGAACTTCCTACTCATAGGATTTTATCTTATCACTACCTTATAATGATATACCCAAGAAAGAGTATAATTTCCAACTCTACTTAGTAATCCCTCAATGCACCAAACATCCCTCCATATCTTATTTAAAGCATGTTTAATCCATCACTTAGAATGGGAGAAACAAACAAGATACACCATATAGGAAATGTATATAGATAAGCTTAAAAACCCTTAATTTCATTAATTAAAAGGAAATGCATGTATTTAAAAAGACTATAAGAATTTTCCTAAGACAAACAATAAAAGCCAAGATCTAAAAGCTCAAGAGATAGGAAAAATAATCAAATAATTGATTATAGCTAATTGAATTATTGATTACAAAGTAGGAGTGCCTAAATATATAGGCAATGCAATAATACTACATGATAAGGAGATGATAAGATATCACCCAAACAAGGTGGAATCACGTGTCCACCAAAGGTGGATCATCCTCCATTGTACATCAAAGTATGTGCAACATATACAACAATGAGAGGATGATAATGTGATAAGAGTACTAAAGGTGGATCTCACACACAAAGAGGTATGTAATAAAAACTATCACACCTAAAGTTGAAATTCTCCTAAACATGTGCTAAAATGAAATGCAAACTCTTAAGTGTCTCAAAAATAACTAATATGCAAATGCATTATCCTAAGTAAACTTAAGTAAGTGTAATTAGTAAATATTTAATTACACCAACACCCCCCCTTAAGTGCAACTTAGGGGAATGCACTTAAGCTCACAATGCAAGATGGGTCCCGACTACTAGGCCATGTTAGGTACCCATGTACAATATGCAAGTGAAATAGATAATGCAATCTCTCATAAAGTGGAGAAAGAGGGAAAACCTCATGGGAAAAACCCTCCCCCAAAAGAGAGATGAAAAATAAGATGCATGGATGGATGGAGTAATCAAGACCCCCCTATTATGACATACATCATGCATATACAATAAAGAATCCCCCCAAAGGAAGGAAATAAGGAGACATGATATCCCCCCCATATGAGTAATCTCCTCCAAGGATAGTAAGTGCTTGAAGATAAAACATAGTCCAATGCCTACAAACAACATTTCTCCCCTTAGGAAGAAGATACACTAAGTATAAATGTAAGAAGGCTTCTCATTGTGGATAAGAAGTAGGAAGGGGAATCCAAATGAAGTATGATGTCTCTGAAGTATGCCCAAGTGTCTCCATTTCCTTGGTTGATGAAGATGCCACGAACCAATCAGGAGAAAGCCTAATAGAAGAAGGTGAGAAACAAGGAACCAATGATAAATGATCCACATAAGAATTTGGATCAAACTCCAAAGACAAAGATACCTCCTCAAATGAAGTAGGAAGAGAAGCAAGAAAGCCCCCCCTCAATGTAGAATGTACACCCATGATAGATGCACCTGGATCAATGTAGAAACTGCACCAAGAAAACTGAATGATGTTCCTCCCCTTAGGAAGAAACAAGTCCATAGGTGGATCAATGAATCCTCCCCAATCTCTAGGAAGAATACTCAAAATGCATGATGTCTCAGGAAACTGAATAGGAATCTCCAACACATGAGTATGATCAACTTGAACCATGCAATGTTACATCTCAAGTGAAGTTTGAGACTCATGAAAACCAATCTCCAAAGAGTCAAATGTCTTCTCTGAAGTTAAAGAGACCTCCTCCAAATTTTGTATCAAAGTATCCACAATCATGTCACCCTCGAAAGAATGATCAAGTAGAGAATGAAGATGAGGGTCAGCATGCTCCCTCGCAACAACTAAAGAAGGATAATCCTCAACAAAGAGAAGATGAATGTCATCAATGAAGTCTCCCAAATCTGAAATGTAGGACTCCACAAACAAACTTGCAATGCCTGTGAAGTAGTCATCCCATGAAACTATAACTGGAAGACAAGGATAATCTTGTTGCATTGAATCACAAGATTAAATGTCTATAGGAAGACAAGCATCATCAAGAGATGTGATCTCAATAGGAGGATAAGGAGTTGCAATTGGAGGTTCTGGACCTTTTGGAAGTGGAGGAATACATGGATCTCCATACATTTCCCAAAGAAAAGTCCAAAGATCAGGAATATTTTATGTCTCATCATCATAGTCATCAAGGGAATCCATAACATCCATATCCATATTTCAATAGATAACCTTAATAACTTATGAGTAAGAATCCCAATCAAAAGAAAGATTTTTAGGTCTAAGCTCACACAAATAGGGCAACAGGTTATGCTCAGTAAGATGAGCAAGAACCAATTCACTCCATTGCTTATAGTTTCCTCTTGTCAACTTAATTAAACCATCCATGTTGTACTTCTCACATGAAACAATGAGATCAAAAAATCAATGCACCCCCCAAAATGCAATGAACCAAAGAACCCCTCCAAAATAGATGATTTTGGCACTTTACAGCTAGTGCGTGTACAATTGCCACTTGTCAAAATGGATCAAAATGGACTTCTGATTTTGATGATTACAATAGAAAAGTATGAAGCCATAGTAGACTCAAAAAAATAAGACACAAGATCTCTCAAGGATCTAACAAATTACAAGTGCCAAAAATAGGCCAAAATAGACCAAATTTTGAAAGTACTATGTCTACTTAGAATTTTTCCAACCTGATACCAGATCTGGAAAGTAGACAAAAAATCATGAACTTTCAAAAAAAAATAGCACTTGAAAATGTGTCTATATGAACCCAAACGAAGCCTCTAAAGTTGTAAAAATCAAGATTTTTTATTTTCAGAAAACATAAAAAATAGAGATTAGAAATCACTTGCACCATTGTGTAGATCATGAAATTCTACCCCAAAACAAAAAAAAATTCTCAAAAAAAGGAGTCTGGATGACTGAGATATCGCTGATTGAAAATTGTCTTTGAAATTATTTTTTCTGAATCGCCGCTGCCGAACCTTGAAAATTCAAATGGCTCTAGATTTGGCTTTAGATGTCTGATTTGGATGAAACAAAATTTGATTTAGGGGTTTTTGGACCTCCTCAATGTGATGTCAACCTTTGATTTGCACCAACAAGCTCCAACTTTGACCTGCAATAAAAATCTCTCAAAATAGGCTATGCAATGAAACTCTTATGGCTCTGATACCATGTAAAAATTTGCCTAAGGCAAACAATAAAAGCCAAGATCTAGAAGCTCAAGAGATAGCACAAAAGAGATAGAAAAAATAATCAAATAATTGATTATAGCTAATTGAATTATTGATTACAAAGTAGGAGTGCCTAAATATATAGGCAATGCAATAAGACTACATGATAAGAAGATGATAAGATATCACCCACACAAGGTGGAATCACATGTCCACCAAAGGTGGATCATCCTCCATTGTACATCAAAGTATGTGCAACATGTACAACAATGAGAGGATGATAATGTGATAAGAGTACTAAAGGTGGATCTCACACACAAAGAGGTATGTGATGAAAACTATCACACCTAAAGTTCAAATTCTCCTAACCATGTGCTAAAATGAAATGCAAACTCCTAGGTGTCTTAAAGACAACTAATATGCAAATGCATTATCCTAACTAAACTTAAGTAAGTGTAATTAGTAAATATTTAATTACACCAACAAAGACAATTGTCAAGAACACACACAGTGTTTTTCATAGTTGCTTCAATCTTAATAGAAAAATTGTAATACATAGTTGTTCACTTACATGCAAAATTTGTTATCTAAAAAATGAATTTCTTCCAATGATAATGATCCCTTTTACAATGTTACAAATTCCTTTTTATAGAAAAGACAAACATTTCTATCTAGGATCTAATATATTATATCAAAAACATACTATAATAATTAAAATATAAAGCTTGTATAAATATTTATCTTTAAAAAACTAAATTTTTTAAGTTCAATTGTTTTGGCTTAATAAAATTTAGTACTATTTTATTTATTTAACAATTTTTTAAATTTAGTTTAGAACTATCTCTTTTACTAAATTATTTATTTGACTAATTATGTTTATTTATTTATTTTACTCTACAATACTGTAGGGGTATAGAATATTGTAGAAATAGAACTTTAATGACAAAAACAACAATGACATACTTTAATAAATTAATATATTTATTTTAAGTCACTTGAAAATTATTTTATAATTTTCATGTTGTTACTATTCTAGAACACCTCTCAACATAATTACAAATAAATAAAACATATAGATGAGCTGATCTCACAATTTTGTGTGACTTGGGGTGAGGGATCAAGGATTCTTTATAAGATACGGTTAAGTTCCAGACAGAATGTACTATTGACTAAATTTCAAAAAATGGAAAAGTTCTTCATGATCTGCACATTTTGTGGTCCAAACTACAAAAAATTGCAAAAAAAATACCGTATTTTTACAAATCTGTAAAAAAAAAAGTTAATTTTTGCCTTTGGTACATTCTGTCTGAAACTTAGCAGGCGCCTTCTCTGTAAGGGTTGGTCAATTTTGTAGTAATAATGGAGAAAATTCATGGGATTTGACCAGAAACCTTTGTTGCACAATAAGCTTGATGTTTTTCAAATTCAGCTGCTCTAACATATTATTTCACTTTCTTTGGCAATTAAGCAAGAAAATCTATGTAAGCAAAACTTTTAGAGCAGATTTATTTGTGCTGTGTTGATCTCATGTTTTTTGGCGGGAAGAAGTGGTCTTTGTGAAGAGTACTAAGGAATTCTGTTTTGCTAGTAAGAATTTTAGAAACCTTGCACGTCCTGGAATTTTAAGCTCTTTGCTAGATCTCTGTACTTATCTGTTAATCCCCTAAAAATATTTCAAATTTGCTCTGTGCTTGGTTTGGGCTGAATTAAATGATTTTAATTGCTTACTTCCTTCAGAGTAAAAGAAACAGAGCATAGTGATGGCACCAGACTTACAGACTACAGAGACACATCTGCCATTCGTGGCATTCTTACAGAAGTGAACTGAAGAAACTTGATGTAAAGGAGTAGAAAGAAACTTCAAGACCCTATCAATTCTTCTTGAACGTGGTTCTTCTGTTATTGAATCTGTACATCTCTTTCAAATTTGTCTTTCTGTCATTGTTGAATAAAAAAGAAATAATTTGAAGTATGCCCCAGAAAGAAACTTCAAGACCCTGCCAACTCCTTTTTATTTATGTGGTTGTTATGCTATTGCGTCTGTTACAGTGCAAAGTATCTTATTTCACTTGAGGGGTTCTAAAAGTTGCATCAATCTTACAACGGATTAGCTGGCTTTATCTTCATATATAGCCAATAGAACTAAACTAAGTGTCTTTGTCCCAAGAGCATTGACTCTGAACATTTTTGCACCTTTCAAACTGCATGGTGCTTGCCTTAATGTCTTCTAACATATGTGCCTTTTCCCAAGGGAGATCGACTCCACATCTTTGACATCGCATGCTGTTTGGTGCTTGCCTTAATATCTTCAGATTCCCCAAGGCTGAGTGGGGAGGAACATCATCTACTTGGACGATAAGGAATAGATAGACATTGTTACATGTAGTATTTGTGGAAGTGTAAGCTGTTTCAAGTCTATATGTTTCAGACTTAAAAGATTGTTTCCACAGTTTCTTGTTTTCAAACACCTCTGGAAATACTCTGCACATCATCTTCAGTTTTCCTCCACAGATCGATTGGATGATTATTTTGTTGATTAATTAAATGATAAATAACAAATGACTCGAATAACATAATTAGCTTTGTTTAGCCATGCGATCAGATTTAAGTAGTTATATTTTCTCAGTATAATGTAGTTACTTAAACTCTAGATTTTCATTTTCCAATCTTTCTTCATGAAAAACTTGAAGATCCTGAAAACTGTACCAATGATTGAAGTTATTTTATTCTGGTTACATTTTAGTAACTTCTGTATTCATTTAAAAGTTTGTTCTTCTGTGATTTTTTAGCTTAGGGCATCTAATCGTGCAACATAAATTGGAATTTAAATGCTAATAAACTCTCTAGCTCGGTCTCCATCAGAAATTCTCAGCTTAGAATACTGTTGCAGCTGATAAATGGCATCCAAACTTCAATACTATGTAATAATCCTCGTCCTTATATATTGGTCTAATTTTGATGTTTGTGTTGAATTGTTATGCAGGGGTGCTGATTGACAGGCTTTTCCAATTGGAGTGTCAGATTTCTTCCCTGGGTGGGAATTCCAAACCTGAAATCCAATATGTCGAAGGAAGGAGAAGATCAGAATGAAGGCAGTCATGTCAATGATTCAGTATCCTTGAACATCGAGGAGGTTTCTGAACTGAACTCCAAGATGGCTCCAGAACAGGAAAAAGATAAATCTCATTCTAAGGTAGAGGGTGAGAAAAAGGAAGATAGCAACAAGCTTGTGCCATTTCACAAATTATTTATCACGGCAGATTCTCTGGATATAATGATGATGTGTATTGGTACTTTTGGTTCTATGGGCACTGGTGTTTCTGTTCCACTTATGACTGTCCTGTTCGGGAATCTTATAAATGCTTTTGGAAGCAACGGAGCAGACAAAGACAAACTGGTGCACGAAGTGTGCAAGATGAAGCTTTTTAACACTCTTTGAATCTTCTCTGTTTCCTTTGCTTTGTTTCTTATTTTAATTTAAAATCAAACAAAAGGAAAATTAATTATCAGGAAAAGGGCAATAACAAGTTGAATTTAGATGCATAGAAACCCATTATTCTTAGGTTTGGAAACTTGTCTTTAGGATTGTTATGTCCTGACTTGGAACCGCGGATAAAATGCTTGTTGTTGTGAGTTTGACTGACAAAAATCCTATCCATTTTTCTTTTTTGACTTAAAACTGCAGCAAATTGAAATTGAAGAAGCTCTTTTTTGACTTTAAATTGCAGCCAGTTGAAATTGAAGAAGCTCTCTAACTTCTTGTCAGGAGAAACAGAGTTGGAACACTTTAAGAAATACAGTGTACTGGGATATTTCCGGGTACAACTACACATTAAGAAAATGGTTTCTCATCATCATTTGTAGGGTTTTGAATTCATAGTCATACACCAAATTGGAACATTCCTTCTTTCTATTTCTTCAGACAACAAATGAGAGGCAGGGTTGGGACTGATGCAGAACTTTAAGTTACGTGCAGGACAATGATAAAAATCCGAGGCAGGTTGTAAGAGAAAACCAAATTCCTTAGCATGGATTGGTGCAACGCTTAGTGCTAAACAAAACTGTGGTGGTATTAGGCTAGAAGTGATAGCTCACCAGATCTTATTAGTAACTACTATGACATAAACAGTCGTGGAATTCCATCCTTACGCTAGTATTAATGACCCCATCAGCATTCATTTTATGATGTACCATTGGAACTACACAATTGAATTACATTCCTCCATAACTTTTATTTTCAAGACGTAGGTAGTGCAAAGTAACTGTAACTCTTATCTTCATTAGAATGGTCATATGAAATGAATCTTAAATCTCGAAAAGATTCTCTACAAATTTATGCTTAAGCGACATGATGTAAATTCAAATTACCATGTTGAAGCGAAATTACAGAAATTTCATTTTATTTAGTCACCTGTGAGAAGTCATTATTTGAAAGTAGTCTAGAAAAAATGTTAATTACCTTTTGATTCGACTGACTTCTGCATAAGGAAAGCAGGCTACAGCTTTTGATGCTTTCAAGTGTATTTTTATATTGAACTTACTCTTCTGTTGTTTGGGGTTGCTCCAGATAGCTTTGCAGTTTGTTTATCTTGCTTGTGGTTCAGGAATTGGAGCCTTCCTTGGTAAGATATAAAAATTACTGTCATGATTTTGCAGTGTATTTACCATTTTTTTAAGAAATTGTTCTCTTTGTATAGAATTATAGCTTAACCATTTCTAATATTGCAAGTCTACACATTTTCTCTTTGGTAACCAGCAGCAAGGTTAATACTTCATGATCTCACTTAATTTGATATTGGCTGGCAGGAGTATCTAGTTGGATGTGCACAGGTGAAAGACAGGCTGCACGTATTAGGGGTCTCTACTTAAAAACTATTGTAAGGCAAGATATTGGTTTCTTTGACATTGAAACCTCAACAGGAGAGGTTATTGAAAGAATGTCAGGTGACACTGTACTAATTCAGGAGGCTATGGGAGAAAAGGTCAGTCAATGTTTAGTATTGATAACTTACTTTGATCTCAACAAATGCATCCAGTCTGAGTGATTTGAATAAAATGTAGAACTAATGATATGCTATGATGACTTCAATTTTCCCTTGCCCAAACACTAAAGCTTTCAAAGCATGTGGATACAAAAAAAATATATTATAACTACCAAGCAATCAGTCCATTTGCTTTCTTAACCTCATCAGTTGCCTCTTATTTTTAGTAACCTTTTATTTGACCTCTAAACTCCTAGTTTACTTGCTTCGATCAGCAAATTCATTGGAAAATGACAATTACTTATGTCAAAAGGACTACATGCTTTAGTTTTTCCAAATATCATGTTAACAGAAGTCACAAAAATAGTTCTTTCCATATAACAGCAACCATCATGTGGCCTTCAATGCCGCTCCATAAACAATCATTGTCCATATTCGCCATGGGTTCTTGATAAATATGTAGCCAACAACATCGATTCCCTACTAAAACTGTTTTCCTTTCATTAAATTGGATTGGAAAATCTTCAAAGCAAAGTTGATTCTCTGGGAGCTGCAAAAAGTAACTATTAAAAGGAGAGCTGTAAGGATGGGCTTGTACACACATTCTGTCTCTGATATAAAACTGATTTTTGTAATTATCTGCTATCCTTTAACATGTGGACATATGGGTTTTATAGGTTCTGATAAGAATTAGCAAAACTGACTTCCTTCTAACGCTGTTTACCTTTATGCATATTGGATTTTAAAAATACGTCTTTAAAGCCAAGTTGATCCTCTGGGAACAAACAAAGGAGAGTTGTGAAGATGGGCTTGTAGACAAATTGTTTCTATAATATAAAAACTTACTAATGTGATTATCTCATATTTTTATCATGTGGATACATGATTGTCACTGTAAGACATCATTTGTTAGAAAAAAAAATAGCAATTTTAGCGTGTACGGTCCACAGAAGAATTCACACTTATATAATGTTTGTGTTTATTTGTCAGGTTGGAAAGTTCATACAGTTCATAACCACATTCATATCAGGATTTATTGTAGCTTTCATCAAAGGATGGAAAATTTCCTTGGTAATGCTATCTATAATTCCTCTGCTCGTTGTAGCTGGTGGCTCTGCAGCTATGGTAGTCTCCAAAATGTCAAGTCAAGGCCACCAAGCTTATGCAGAAGCAGCAAATGTTGTGGAGCAGACAATTGGTTCAATTAGGACGGTGAGTGTTTGATCAACAAGAGATTTATCATCTTATATGGGACACTGGGATTCATAAATTCTGGTTTGTTTTTCTGTATCTTAATAGGGGTACAAGTTGTATGAAAAGATCATAAATGTACATGATCACTTAGGGTTATTCATGCAGTTTGCTCTTATGTAAAATTTAGGTTGTGTCTTTTACTGGCGAGAGGAAATCCACAAGGGACTATGACAAGTCACTTGAGATTGCTTACAAGACTATGGCTCAGCAAGGATTGGCAGTTGGTTTTGGCTCCGGGGTTGTCTTATCAATCGTGTTCGCTGGATATGCATTGGCTCTTTGGTATGGATCACGGTTAATTCTAAATGAAAGTTATAATGGTGGCCAAGTGGTCAATGTCATGCTCGCAGTTATGATGGGAAGCATGTACGTCAAATTTCCACTGCTCAGTTTAGTGTTGTCTTATCAGATAAGAAATCCAGCTATCTGGAATTAAACTGAGTATGTTTGGTAAATTCATGTCTATAAATGAAAACTAAATCATTTGTCAACTGAATTTCAGATCTCTGGGCCAAACATCACCTTCTTTAACTGCATTTGCAGCTGGACGATCTGCAGCGTACAAGATGTTTGAGACTATTGACAGAAAGTCAATGATTGATATCTATGACAAAACTGGACTAGTCCTTGACGATATTCAAGGTGATATTGAACTTAAAGATATACAATTCAGATATCCTGCTAGACCAGATGTTCAAATATTTTCTGGGTTTTCTCTGGAAATACCCAGGGGCACCACTGCAGCTTTAGTTGAAGAAAGTGGCAGTGGAAAGTCGACAGTTATCAGTCTTCTAGAGAGATTCTATGATCCACAAGCTGGTGAAGTGCTTATAGATGGCATTAACATCAAGAAATTTCAACTTAGGTGGTTAAGGGAGAAAATTGGACTGGTGAGCCAGGAACCTGTCCTTTTTGCCACTTCCATTAAAGAAAATCTTTTATATGGTAACGAGGGAGCTGTGCAAGATGAACTCAAGGCTGCTGCTGAACTTGCCAATGCAATAAAATTTATAAACAAGATGTCTCAGGTTCTTACTCATGACTGTTGATGTTTGATAACATTTCCCATGCAGAGTTCTTGATTCGTTGGGATGGGACCTCGGATATTAAACTCCTTGCACATAATGTTTTCACATGTTGAGATTTATGCTTGTATTTTCAGGGTTTTGATACAATGGTAGGAGAGCATGGTATCCAACTATCTGGAGGCCAAAAACAAAGGATTGCAATTGCACGGGCTATCCTTAAAGACCCTCGGATTCTTCTTCTTGACGAAGCTACAAGTGAATTGGATTCGGAATCTGAAAGAGTGGTTCAAGAAGCTCTTGACAGGATTATGGTAAGTAGAACCACAGTGGTTGTTGCTCATCGTCTATCTACTGTCAGAAATGCTGACATGATTGCTGTTGTTCAGCGTGGTTCCATTGTCGAAAAAGGTCATTTTACGTATCTTTCCTTTTCCTCTCTTTCTCAAGAGCAAAAAGTTGATGATCTGTAAACATTGTTCTTAATTTTTAACTGGAATTCAGAAGGAGCTTTTAAATAAATGACTGTCTTTGCATTCATAACTCAACTGATTTAAATTTTGATTTAGTCATTGACTTAATAATATGGTTCTTCCTTGTGCCATTTTATTGACATCAATGGAAATGTGATATTCAGGTTCACACTCTGAGCTTGTCATGAACCCTTCCGGTGCATACTCCCAGATAATACGTCTGCGAGAAATGCATCAATCAAAAGAACAGAGTGTTAAGGATCCAGATGAACTGGAAAAACATCAGGATGGTTCCAACTTCCAAGGCCATTGGTAGGGTCAGCAGTCAAAGGTTATCTTTTAAGCGGTCTATAAGCAGTGGATCGTCAGGGATTCATGGAAACCGTCATTCACATTCATTTTCATATGCTTTGCCTACTGGAGTAGTCATCCAGGAAACTGGAAGTATTGAGGAAAGCAGTCAATTGAAGGGAAACGAAAAAAGGAAGGGCCTGATGAGATTCATTAGGTCCGCTACTCAGAAAGATGTAGAACGTGATCAGTCACATTCTGAGAAAGACGTTCCTATATTACGTCTAGCATCTTTAAACAGACCAGAGATTCCGGTGTTCATACTTGGTTCCATTGCAGCAGCTATTAATGGGGTAATATTTCCTCTCTTTGGTCTCTTGCTTTCGAGTGTTATCAAGGTCTTCTATGAACCCCATCATGAGCTTCGAAAAGACGCCAGATTCTGGGCCCTTATGTTTGTAGTGTTAGCAATTACGCGCCTCATTGTGTCACCTACACAGGGATATTGCTTTGCCATTGCTGGTGGCAGGCTAATCCAACGCATTCGATCATTTAGTTTTGCTAAAGTAGTTCACCAGGAGATTGGATGGTTTGATGAAAATGAAAATTCAAGGTGAGTGAGGAGGACTTTAGGAACCTCTTACTGTTTTCACTGGTACATGCAATATATGTAGCATTGTAGAGAATAGATACCAAAGATCTTACTTATTCCCAAGTTTATATTTTCAGTGGTGCAATAAGTGCAAGATTATCAACAGATGCTGCAACTGTGCGTAGCCTGGTTGGAGATGCATTATCACTCATCGTTCAAAACATAGCCACCATTACTGCTGGCATTGTTATAGCTTTTACAGCCAACTGGCAGCTAGCACTTTTAATACTAGCTATAGTTCCTGTTCTAGGTTTTCAAAGCTACATGCAAATGAAGTTTATGAGGGGTCTAGCTTCTGATGCAAAGGTGTGAATCCTGATCATAAAACTCGTTCTTTGGTTTTCATTTTTCCCTTCTAATTTTTCTTTATTGCTTGTATGGCTCGGGGATTGTTGTTTGGATATTTTCTTTTCAGTAAACTCCTTTTGCACTCATCTTGAGAATAAGTTGACAAATAATGAACCAACAATAATAACAAAATACAAAACTGCATCCAAAACATGAATAATTTCTTATGAACCAAGTTCTTAAACTGGTCAGTAATCTTCTGTCAAATAGAAAACTACCACTTGAACTCGGAAAAACTGTGAAATTTAAACCAGCAAAAAGTGAAATTCATTGTACTACAATTATGCCCTATATGAAACAACTTGCTAAGATTTCTGTGGCCTGTCTTTTGAGAATGAGCTACTACTGAATCTAAAGATCTGGAACCTGAATTTAACATCTGAATATGTATCTTTTATGTTTAATATAGAAGAAGAAGTTTCTCAAAAAGGATCTATAGTATGTGGACAACCAACAAAACCGTTATCAACATGAAATTAGTGCAAGGCGTCCAGAGTCCCCCCCTCCTCTAAGGCTTAAACTCTTTTTAAAACTTGCGTTTTTCTATGAAGGATAGTAGCTTCTTCTAACTTGTTTTTTATGACAATAGAAGTTGCAACTCCTTATCACAACTGTGATCAGTATCACCTAAGATCCTCGATTACTTCCACATTATTTTTGTTTTAAGTCTAGTGGCACATAACACGCTTTATATTTCCATAATTAGAATCATTATCTTTGTAATTCCATATAAAATGGCAATAATACACAAGCAATCACACTTCACCGGTGTCCAGTAGTCAGGCATTTTGATATAAGTTTGATCTATGAAACTCACATTTTATTTTGAAAACCTTGCACCCTTTTCACGATTTTTCATAAAAACTCTGTTGTGTTTTAGGGTTTAGGGTTTGAGTTTCAATTTACTGTGTTTTTCCCATTTAAATCTGTCTGATTGAATTCCATTTACACATTCGGCTTGCAGTGTCAATGTAGGATGACCATGATGCATCCAATATTACCTTTATAGAAAATGTCCTTCAGATTCATCTTGAGAAGAGGTTGACAGAAACTATACTATGAATAAAAATGCAAGAGAACCGTATCTGCAATATGAAGATTTTATTACGAAGCAAGATTGTAGGCTGGCCTGAAAAAGGCTGTAATAGAAAACTACCACTTGAATTCACAAAAACAATATGAAATTCAGACAAAAAAAGTTCTAACTCTGTTGCAAATTTGTAATAGTATTATGTCCTCCTGGAGCAACTAGATAAGACTTCTGCAGTCTATCTTTTGTTTGAGAATACAATACAACTGATTCTAAAGATCTGAACTTATATCAGAAAATCTATTTTTATATCGAAGATCGAATATGAAATTTCTGAGTAAGGATCTATAGTATTTGGGCCGCCAAGGAAACAACAAAAATTTGTTAAAGAATCCAAACAAAACCTTATTGCAATAGAAGTAAGATTTCCATGTGGCACATAAGATATTTAAATGAAATTTTCTAAAATGATCTAAAGTACCAAGTCAGGCCAAATAGCCTCCGAGTGCAACATGGACTTCTGCAAACGATTCTTATACAATCCTTCTGAAACATCCAAGAGATCCCCCTTTAAAAAGGCTTGCATCCTTTGTATGACCCTCTTTTCTTTGTCCTATGGTACATTCTTCTGGATTCTTCATCATGAACATTTGTTTTTATAAAATCTTGACACCTAAAATCATTTTTAATCCCTCACTTAAGATGCTCAATTAAATCTTCACATCTAAAACTTTTTTTGTAATGCCCACGACACCTAAGATGATTTCATCTGTCTCACAACTCTTTGTAACTCTACGACAAGATTCCTTCAGCACATCAATTATAACCTCTACAAATGAGCTCTTTTAAATTCCTTGTCATGACAAATAAGCTTCCTTCTCCCTGGGTTCAAATATCTGAATACACTTTAATATAGAAAGTAATTCCTGTTTTCATCCTATATACAATCAAGTATCTTATCATTATACCATTTTTTATTCTGTCTCTTGCCTTTTCCTTTTATGCTCAGAAGCAAATGAAAGCAATTTAAATTGCCAAAAAAGAAAATATTCTGATTGAAATTCTTGTATTCCAATGAGAAACCAAGATTTTTACCCTAAAGAATATAAATGTAAATATATATAGTTTTGTTGATAGCAAATGTAAGTCTTAGAATCTCAGTCGTATACAAAAATTGTTTTTTGTCCTTTCATTTCAAAGATTTAACAATGTAACTAATGCTTTCAAGTGGGCATGCTTCAGGTGGTGTATTAAGAAGCCAGTCAAGTTGCAAATGATGCTGTTGGAAGCATTCGGACTGTTGCCTCCTTCTGTGCAGAGGATAAGGTTATTAATTTGTACAATGAAAAATGTGCCACTCCCTTGAAAAGTGGAGTCAAGCAGGGAATTATAGCCGGAATTGGTTATGGACTGTCCAATTTTTTTATGTTTTGCCAATATTCACTCAACTTCTGGGTAGGGGCTCATTCGGTTAAAGACGGAAAGACAACTTTTGATAAAGTTTTCAAGGTAAGAGTGACCTGTTGGTAAGTTTACTGTTTTGCACTTTTTACGAATGAAAACGTAATAAGTTGTTTGCTTTACCTGATGAAAATTTTGAGATAAGGAGCTTGCAATAATCTAAATGCATTTTTAAAGTAACACATTTGACATTTTGAATATGTTTTAATATATTCTAGTTCTGTTTTCCATTTTTAAGCTTAGAATATTTGTGACAGGTGTATTTTGCTCTTACAATGGCCGCCACGGGAATCTCTCAATCGACACGCTTTGTCCCAGACTTTGCAAAAGTGAAAGTCTCTGTCAATTCAGTGTTCAAAATTCTTGATCGTTCATCTAAGATTGATGCAAGTGATGTCTCAGGGACTACATTAGACAGTGTCAAGGGCGACATTGAGTTTCAGCACGTCAGCTTTAAATATCCAACCCGTCCAGATGTGCAGATTTTCCGCGATTTATGTTTATTTGTCCATTCTGGAAAGGTAACTGTGTTAAATTCCACTCTAATTGTTTCGTTAAGTAAAACATAAGGTAGCTCGCAATCTGAGAATGGTGGATGCATTCTGAGGTCATCAATTAGGCTACCGGACAAATCCCTCTAGACTTACTGATGGATTTATCCTTTTGTTTTAATTCGAACAGACTGTTGCTCTTGTGGGAGAGAGCGGCAGCGGTAAATCAACAGTCGTTGCACTTTTGGAACGATTCTATGATCCCGATTCAGGCCGAATATTGCTAGATGGAATTGAAATTAAACAACTTCAACTTAAATGGTTAAGAGAACAGATGGGTTTGGTGAGCCAAGAGCCCGTTTTGTTCAATGATACTATCCGTGCAAATATTGCTTATGGAAAGGAGGGCGCAGTTACTGATGAACAAATTATAGCAGCTACAGAGGCTTCAAATGCTCACCAGTTTATCTCAGCCCTTCCCCAGGGCTACGACACAACCGTCGGAGAAAGAGGTGTGCAATTATCTGGGGGTCAAAAGCAACGAGTTGCAATCGCGAGGGCAATACTGAAAGATCCCACAATACTTCTCTTGGATGAAGCCACAAGTGCCCTAGATGCCGAATCAGAACGAATAGTACAAGATGCACTTGACCGTGTAATGCTAAACAGATCTACTATAGTTATTGCACACCGTCTTTCAACAATTAAAGATGCAGATGTCATAGCAGTGGTGAAGAATGGAGTAATTGCAGAACAGGGAAAGCATTATGATTTGCTCTCCAAAAGAGATGGGGCCTATGCATCCCTCGTAAAATTGCATCAGGCCTCTTCCTAGTATTTTCTTGAAACATAGAAATTTCAAAAAAAAACAGTTGTGAAATGAAATGAAGTGAAGAAGTTTTAATGACGTCTACCAGATCAGCGGTCTAAGTGACTACGAAAGAATCAAAGTTTAAAATTTGTTGAACTTTCTCTAAGTTCTTTTCATGTGGATCCTAGTTAGGAAGGTAGCCGTTTTGTGTAAGTTTGCCTCATCAAAAAGCCCAGTCAAACTGTTCCCTTGTAAGTTATCCTCATACTGACTGTGAATGTCGTCATAAGCAGCACACGCCTTGATAAAATGTCACTCCATTTCAACTACCCCTCTACTGCAAAACTTGCATGTTCTTTTGTCTCAGATACATTTCATTTAATGCCCTGGCACACTTCATTTGCATCAGGCAGAGAGTAGCAGAGCTGAAAACCTGCTAGTAAATATCTCTTTAGGTCCATTAATTGTAATCGAAATAGAAATAAAATGTCTATCTGCACTCTGCATTTCTCTGTAAGAAAAAAACCCAAGTAAATAAATAATTTGAGAATTCAATTATAGTGGAAAAATGCATTACGGGACAACCTGGAAGAGAAGCCGTGGTAGAAAACATCATAGCCAGAACAAGCTAGAAACTCCATTGAAACTTAATGAATAACAATGCAATGACTGTGAGTAAGATGTAGAACATACCGCAGAGGATTGACAAGACGAAATCGAGCATAGAAACAAACCTATATTGAAGTAGTCATAGATTTGTGATTTTTTTTCAATTGAAAAAAGAATAATTAAGAATCACATATCATGTTAGTTGCTGTTTCTTTGTAGTTTTCAGCTGTAACTTTCTTGCTTCAACAGCTGCTACTTCTGGTCCTCTGATTGGCAGGTTTTTTTAAAAAAAATTTATCTTCAATAAATTTTTTTTAAATTTATCTTCCTTTTTTATTGAAGGATGTAGATTTGAACTTAATTCATAAATTAATAAAAGTTTATTTTCAAGGATTTGTGAGAATAGATAGATATATTTTAGAATTGCTATTTTTTTCATTAATTTTGAATTATCTAGTTGAGTACACTTATTTTCTATTTATATTTTTCATATATTATTTTAAATTATTAATATGTAGTTTTTGTTATTAGTCTAAACTAGTTGTGCTTATGTGTGGGTCTTATTAGTTTTCTTTAGATTTATTTTATTTTAGTTTTCATTTTAATGAACTTGTTCACTTTTACACTTCCGTACACTTTTTTGTTTCATTTAAGATTTTCAAATATGCATTTTCTAAGATTACATCATATTTTTTCTATCTACCATTCCTTTCATATTATTTTATTTCATTGATAATCATTTTCTATTAGAACTTGTGTGCTTCACTACGATACAATTTTCAACCATCTTATGGCATCATTGTTGGCTACCACATTAAGGTTATACACATTTTTAAATAATGATTAAAAACTAATATTCTAATTTAAATATGCTTATAAATATTTTTAATACTATTTCTTGACTTCTCCTAGGATATTGAGCTTTTATTGCTTACTCTTGTGAACCCCTCATCTTTGAAAAGATCTGTGTTTTTATATCATGGATTGTCATGTTTCTCTACATTTAGCACCTACTAGTACTTATATATGATTATTTTATCCTTCATACACTCACATTTTATTATCCCATGAGAATCAAATTTTTCATGGAAACATTGTATCATTATATATGATTATTCTCTTCATTTACATATTTCATCAATGGAGACTACTAAGTTGAGTTTCAAAACTCAAATAAAAAGACACCCAAGATAATGTAAATGAAGACAAACAAAACAATGTAAATTGAAATAAACAAAACAATAAAACTTTTTGATTAATTTAGACATGCTTCAAGATAATATGTCGATGCTATAAGCTTACAAGTTATTAAATTTGATAACATAACAATAGCATTCATGGACTTGATGCAAATGGATTGGGAGAGGTTGATTTATAGACTTTTCATTAAGGATGTGAATGCTCTAGATTTTTAGAGGATAGAAGATTAAGATGCATTAATTTTTAAAGAAAATTAACTTCCTAAGGCAACTAATAGAAGAATAATCGAGATGGATAGAAAATGGATGGATGTTAAGGCTTTTTTTAGAGCTATATTTATTTAAATGGCTAAGACTTAATGATGTTGCTTCAAAATAAATGGTGGATATTTAATAGTTGTTTGACTTTGTATGAGGTTGTCATGGTGCTTTTAAAATTTGGATTTTATTTTGTGGATAATGTAAATGGATTAAATGACATGATTAATTAAATAATAAAATTAATTTAGTTAATTAGTAAAAATAAATTTATTTATTTATTTTGGATGACTAAAAAATTTGAACTAATTTTTAATTAATTAGTAATGGGTTGATGTCATGGTGCTAAAGATGCTATTAGAAGATTATGTTAATAAGTTGGGTTAGGATGTACTCAATTTCAAGTATCTACATTTTGTGCATATTTGAGATGGTGTTGCAACTAAGATAATTGGCATCATGTTAATGAATAACAAAAGGTTAACAAGATGGAGCTTTGGTGGTAGGTTGACTGAATATTTTGGAAGAATGGTGATGATGATGCATTAATGGTGATGATGGAAGATGCCCCAAGTCTTAAAGATTAAGGATTGAGGTTGATCAAATATATTTGATACAAGAATGATAAATATTGAGGGCAATGTAAGGATTAATTGATTTGTTTTTAAATGAAGATTGGATTTGAAAGACTCTTTGATACTTGTGATAGACTTAGATTTAGGATTGAGTTGGAGGATATGATGTGCCCTTGAGAAGACACATGAATTAAATGAAGGACATGAATGTGCTCTCAAAATAGTGGAAATTGATATTCGCAAAGGAATGAATAGATATTGATTTGGATGCTAGAAGATGAGATTGAAAAAAATGAAAGAAATGAGTTAATAAATGAATGTTAGTGATGACATATACATGATGTCACTATAACATTTGTGTAAAGATAAGCCTATGGTTTATTGTAGCATCGACATTATGAACCATGATATAAGGGATAGTGTTGATAGTGTTTCATGTACATGAATGACTGACATGAGAAAACACAATGTTACACTAGGCACATTGTAAGGGTACACCATAATATCCAGATAATGATGACAATTATGGTACTCTGTTGTATGGAGCACTAGAACTTTAGGAAACAAATAAACACAAACATTGAAGACCATAAACACCTAGAAACCATATGATCTATAACTTGTGCAATGTTAAAGTCAAGATGGTGGATGAGGCGATGGATGTGGGAGGTTCCAAGAATAAAGGTTTGGATGGAAGTAGATTTTTCTCTTGGCTATTCTATGAGCTAATCAATTGATTGAGTAAGATGATGATAGCTCTAAGTTATTGATGATAATAATAATAATGTACTTGGATAGAGTTGTTAACAATGAGAAGAACACGAGGATTAAGAACTATCATGTCTCAAAATAACTACATTTCCTAGAACTAATTTCATCTACAAGGTCAAGGTTGTCAACAAGAGAATGATATTAGTTCTTCATTAGAGCTACATTGGAGTCAGAGCTAACTTAACAAGAATAAGTTTTATCTTCTACACTTTGAGTTCAACTTAAACTTGGGAGGGTATTCCTAGCTATATACCTTAACAGGTTGAAATCACTTATAATAGTGTCACATACCACAAAGTCAAAGTATATTGATGCATAGTCAAGGATAATAATGGCATATGTATGGTTGTCATGCTAGGAAAAATAATATGATGTTATCACTCGATGAAAGGTGCTTAATAACATGGGAAACATGGGCATTGTAAAAAATAAATGAACAAAAGGGAGCACGATATGATTGTCTATAATACATTCAATTACATGTATGAGCATGTAGGGAAAAAATAAGGTCTTAGGTGCTACGAATAAATAGTTCTTGTCATGCCATTAAGATGGTATGGAATACTGACTATTTTGTCAAATTATAAATAGGGACAAATGACAAGGCATACATGAATAGAGAATTTGACAACCTACAATTGCATAAATAAGAGAAGAGGGCACATTTAAAAATAGATTATGGATGTCCATTAAGGCATTCAACAATTGTATATGCAAAACTGAATTACTTTTGATTGTGTCCTAATTGTACCACAATAAGAGCTTCTATAGATATCAAGACAAAGGGAGAGAGGATGAAAAATGTGCATGGCATAATTTGAACCATTATGACTCCTTTAATTTTTGTAACAACTAAGGCATATTGACCTAATAAAAAAAATTCTAGCATCAAAAGTAAAATATCATAATTATATAGTTGAAACATTGTCATTCATTATCCTATGAGCATGAAAGGAAATTGCATTAATAGAACCAAAAGAAGTTACCATATTCCACATGAAACTGGACCTATCAAATTCAATTTTGTTATTCAAGCAATGTAGGAAAATAATTTAATGTAACTCTAACTACCATGGAAGATAAGTAACATCATGATATTATGAAATGAATTAAGAATAGCATAAACTATCAAAGTAAAAAATATGTACTTGTTGTTCCATTCATGTGGTTCCATTCATAACTTCCATCGTCAATGGACAAAAGAATATCATCAAGGGGTTTTACCACCCAACCTTGGATCTTTTGATCATGACCTAACAATCACCTGCATAACTTCCATATTAAGTAGCGCAACCCTTCCTAGAGGCACAAGAACACAATTTTCATTTTATTTTTGTTTGAGACTTGGTGTAAAGCGTAACTTCCATAGACAATCATCCTAGAGATATCTTCACCTACTAGATGACCTTATTAGCTAGACATTGCACTACTGCCTTCTAGTGGCTGGGAAATGCTACTCATAGCATAGTACAACCTTGGCCAAGGTTTTAAAAGTATAAGCACAATCCCTATCCTATCAATGTCACCACTAGACTCTTCAAAGGTCACATAGCCCTATTATTCGAATATCTGCATCTTGATGTCTTTATTGTACATAAAGCATCATGTTTGCTTTTAACTCAATTTATAAGAGAGCACACCTCCCTATTCCCAAGATTGACCAATCCTATAATTTAAGGATTCATGAAGGTAATATTATGGTTGATGGCTCAATTATCTCAAGATTTAGTAAACCAAGTCCTCTAAATTCAAACCAAATCTACGTCATGAATGGTGGATATGTCTCTTACGAGCAATATATTTATCTATTAAGACAAAAGTGCTTCGCATAGTATTGATTATCTATACACAAATACTTAAGAAACAAACAAAGGCCATTAAGGACAAACTTGTATTGTTCCACATTCCCTTCTCTCACATGTTGATCAAATTTTCAACTATTAACAACATAGTTATGAAACCAAGAAGATTTACTTCTATTGTAGTACTCAGAAATGCATGCAATTTCAATGTTTCTTTTTTATTGACAGTTTTAGATATTGCATATAATCAGCGTAACATGAGGACTCGCACCCCCCACAAAACCCCCAAGTACCAGGTGCAGGGACGTCCCCGAGATGGGTACTCCACGCACCCGAGCACCCCCACCGATGGCGGAGCTCAGCCGCACCCCAGCCGCACCAGTCGGGTGTTGGGGGTGTTGGGTGCGGGTATTGAAAACATATTTGATATTTTAATTTCATATTACTATGTTTAAATGATTATCATTATGTTACTATGTTAAAAACTTGAATGTTTAATAGTTCTAGTTCGTGTATTTCAATTTGGTATGTAACTTAGTAGTTCAATTTGGTATGTTAAATGAAACATCTTTTCATAATTAAGTTATTAACATTTCAAGTTATATATGTATAGTATGCAGTCCCCCCCATCCCCCCCCCCCCCCCCCCCCGCCGTACCCCCGCCATCCCCCCACCGTCCCGAAATTGAGGCCCTTTTTTTTTTCCCGCACTCGAAACTCATCCCGGCGTCCCCCCATCCCGACGTACCCGTGTTTCACTGCATATAATTTAATCTAATTTTCCTTCTCTACATGAATGATGGAGGTTAACGTTTGCTTAAACAGTTCTAAAGAAGAGCAAGAAACATTTCAAGTAATAAGTTTCCACATAACTGCTCATTTTCAAAACGAAAGGAAAATGATATACATATATATGGATTAGATGATCCATCATATTTTGACCCCTTAAAGATATTTGAGGATTATTATGGTCCTCATTCTTATATCCAAAATAATAAGAAGTTGGGATCATTTTTTATCCTAAACAATACAATCATCTAAATATTATCATGGATCGAGTTGATCCACATTTGAACACTAAATAAGCAAGAATAAATCCCAGGTTTGTATTTATAACCTTACTAAAAAAAAATTAAGCAAGACAACACTTAGGATCATATGATCCAAAACTTCAATCAAATACAACGCATTTGAAAACGATAAACTCATAAAGAAATTGGCATAAGAACAAGAAACTGTATGTGTCCATCTAATACACATTGAAATGTAGAGAATTCTAAAATCGATGACAAGATGGGGTGAACCTACAATAGTTTTGATCAAAACACACTTTCAATCACTTTCAATCAGAACCCTTTTGGGCTTTCGACCGGAAGTTTAAAAGAGAGGGCTTTCAATTGAAAATGGGTTTCGATTGAAACCCTTTTTTCTTATTTTTTATTCGTAAAAAGGGGGTTTCGATCGAAACCTCCTATTATGGGATTTTAAAAAAAAACCAGTATCATTTTCATTTGGATGATTGGGTTTGTTGGGTCAAAGTTAGAAGGAGGGTTACGACTATGAAAACGACAATTCCAAGTTCCTTTCTTGACATTTTTCTGTAAATTTTGATATGTTTTATTGCAAATAATATTTTTTGTCATATATATATATATATATATATATATATATATATATATATATATATATATATATATATATATATATATATATATATATATATATATATATATATATATATATATCTGTGTGTGTGTGTACATATATACACACATATACACACGTGTATATATATGTGTATATGCATATATGTATATGTGTATATGCATATATACATATAAATATGTGTGTGTGTGTGTGTGTGTGTGTGTGTTGTCTTAAAATGGAAGCACTTCCATATTGATAGGTTTAGCACCCTCTTTTAGTGCATTTTTCATAATAGACTTGCATTTAGGATGCATTTTGCACTTGATTCCTTCATTCTAGGTGAAATTAGGGTTAGGATCCCGAGGATTCTCCTTAATTTTCCTCTTCTATGGCTCTATTTTCTAGGTAGGACTTAGAAATAGGTCCTCCTGGCCTTCATCATATTTATCATAGGATTTTGTGCCTCTCCCTAGCACTCTATCCTATTCTGACATCATTTCTAGGTCTCTGGGCATCCCCGGGACCTCCTGTTTCTCATTCTGGTTGGATCTGGACTCTTGGGTCAAGGATGAGGTAGACCCTGACATAGGTCAGAGTCTAGGTCATCCCTGACCTAGGTTAGAGATGAGGTCATCTTTGACCTCCTTCGGGATTTGACTCCCCCTTTTCAAATTTGGTCCCGGAGGGCCCCGAAATTAATGTCAGGCTTTCGGATCCAAGTGCGGAAGGGTTTTAATTTGAAATTCATTTAATTTTTTTCCCTCCTTAGTTGTTTATTGTGATTGGACCATAATTCAAGGTGAAATTTGAATTATGGGTCATCGCATTACTATAAGAGCCTCACCTTGAAACCTCTATATAAAGACTCTCATTTGCCTTCATTTTCACATAAGGACACCAAGAAATTTAATGATCAAGAAATCAAGTGAAGATATAATTGATGCAAGCAAGAAAGTGATGGTGAAGTGAAGATGCAAGATTGCAAGAGGATGATATAGAAGATTAAGCCATTGTTGATATCAAGCATTTTTTAACACACCATTGTGAACATCTATTTGGAGCAAGAGAGATCCTTTCTTCCTTGATCCATCATTATCAATATTCAAACATTCAAAGATACAATCATGGGGTAGAAATTACGGATTATGAGTTTGGTAGGAATACTTTAGCCTTGAGGGCTTGGTATGCTTTCTTATCTTATTCAAATCTATGCATTGCTTTCTCATACATATTCATGCTAGGGTTTCAATCTAGAGGATTAGATCTTGGCATTACACATTCAATACACACACACATTCCATTACAACCGGCTATTCGTGGAGGTGGAGATCACCAAAATGGGGGTTTGAATAAGGCAAAACCCTATATAGCCACCCCAAAACACCATTTTCAAATATCTACAGTCATTGTTTCAAGAATTGAAGTGTAGATTTGAGTACCCTTTTTGGCGAACTTCTAAGATCTATGAACAAAATTTCTGGCGGAGCTATTTTGGGTCAAGGAAGACCTACAGTGAGGGGTAGGATCATGCCCCAGGGTAAGACCTTGCCCCACCATCTGGGTCAAGGATGACCTGCTTCTAGAAAGACAAAAGTTTTTTGAGTTTTCTCTGTTGCGGTTTTCTAGTCCCGAATCTGGTTGCAGAATTTCCTGAGACAATGCACATGCATCAGAAAATAGCTATTTCCAGATTTGTTCCATTATGAGGTATGTATCTTATCTTGTATGATTTTCAAGAATTTCCAGATTTACATTACTTGTTCAATTCCAACTTAAGCATACAAATGAATAGTGAGGAATGTTAGATGCATTGTCAAATCTTTCCATTTTCCAACCTATTCATTTTGGTGAACCCGTTTACGACAACTCTTTCTTTTTGGTGTTAGATTTAGATCTTACATGCTTATAAAATTACATTTCTTGCATTTATATTTCAAAAATACAAAAAAATTGCAAAATATCTTTAAAATACAAAAACATTTACATTTTCATGCTTTGAGAATTTCTTGGTATTCAACATGTATGATTCTTGTTTTGAGTACTTTGATGAGGCTTTATTATACAAGAGGATAGATTCCCTAATGAGGTACATGGTAGTGAGGATGAAAATGGTCCAGATAAGATCTCCATTGATCCTATTCCTATTTCACTCTCCTCCACAACCTCTCCAATTGACCTTTACCATAGGGTGTGTGCATGGTTACCTTCATGTCCCACTATTTGCAACATTGATAAACCTAAAATGATATATCCTACACCTTTAATGATTGTAAAGGATGTTCTCGCATAACGATTAAGGGTAAACCTAGAGATCCTTTAGATTTCTTTGATAACACTGATTCTGTTTCACATGCTTATCATACACACAATAACCCTCATCCTACTGTTCTGGTTTCTTTACCTCCTTCTCAACCTATGCTTCCTTAAACACCTAGGTTTCTTTCTACCTTTAAGGAGTATAACTTAGTTGACCAATTACGTGCTACTCCTACTAAGATATCTTTATGGGAATTACTTCAAACCTCCCCGACATATCATGAGACATTACAAAAAGCTTTATCCACTCTTCCTGCTTCACCTCTTAATCAAGAGAATATTCATTCTATTTTAGATTGCATGCATACTATGCCTTCTGTACCTCCTATTGTGTTTTTTGATAATGATTTACCTTCTCTTGAGGTGCATAATCAATATGATGCTCTTATGGTTGTTGTTTCTATTAATCAGAGTATCATTCGAAGAACGTTAATTGATAATGGATTTGGACTTAATGTTTGTAGCATGGACATGCTTAAGGCAGTTAAAGTTGATCTCACCACTATTCAACCTGATAATGTTCCTATACGTGGATTTGACAATATTGCGAAGAGAACTTTGGATATTATTACCTTACCTGTTAAAGTTGGTCCAATTATCTTAAATACACCTATTCATGTTATGCTTGGACCTCTCAATTATAACCTTATTTTAGGAAGACCTTGGTTACATACTATGCATGTAGTTCCTTCTACTATTCATCGCAAGGTTAGGTTCATCTATAACAACTTAATGTATACATTACATGCGGATGATGCACCAAATCCTTGTCTAAATGCAGAATATGCTAAAATCTCTGAGCCTCTTCAACCAAGCAAGGAGATTGAAAAACAACCTGAGATACAACAATAGGAAGCTCCATCTTCTTCTCTGACTGAGGATGATTGGGGGACATTGGATTTTAATCCTACTTTCATTGGAGAATATAAGGTCTCTTACTTGGAATTCATGAAGCAACAAAGAGAATTTGAGAAACAAGTTTTTACTCCTTCCTCGCTTTCTAAGGAACTAAAAAGTAATTTTGTTGTCACTTCAATTAATGAAATGATTGAAACTATAAAGCTTGATTGTTATGATATTGTGACATATGCTGCTCCTTGGACTCCGTCTAATGTGACTGATCGATATGGTCCTGGTTATCATTTTCTTAAGAAATCAAGATTTAATGGGAAAGGATGTGGTAAATATGAACAAGGTATACAAGTACCTTTGGATAATGAAATTTATGATCATACATATGGATTAGGATTCAATCCTTATAGACAACCATCGACTTTTCCTCTTAATGCTAATCATATCTGCGATGGACAGTTGAAATTCGTTAACCCACTCCTTATTGACATTAATCAAGCACCTACTTTGGATATTTTTCCTAAAGATGAAACCTTAATGGAATTTTTAGGGGTTTATGAAGATTTACCTAAGTTCCATCACAAATGATAGAAGTCTTATTGTTTAAGTACCGATGCTTACTTTGGGGAACATGATGAACATGATATTTTCCCGTTACCGATCGATCCTCCGATATGAAGTGATTTGTTAATAACTAAGACTATTGATATTCAAATGGATGAGAATAATCCTAAAAAGATGATAAAGATTGGAAAATGTTTGAATCAGGATGAACGTGATCAGTTGGTTTCCCTTTTACTTGAATTTAAGGACATTTTTGCTTGGACATATTCAGATATGTTGGGTATAGATTCTAAGATTGTTACTCATAACATTGTTTTAAAACCAAATATGAAACCTGTGAAGCAAAAAATTTGAAAGATGAATCCACGAATTGTTTTATTGGTTAAAATTGAAATTGAAAAGTTATTAGATTCTGGATTTATCTGTTCTATTGATTACTCAGATTGGATTTCAAACATTGTGCCTGTTTCAAAAGGAGAAAATAAGATAAGGATGTGTACCGGTTTTAGAGACTTAAACAAGGCATCCTTAAAGGATGATTTCCCATTACCTAACATTGATATGATTGTGGATTCAACAGTGGGTCATGCCTTGTTATCTTTTATGGATGGTTTTTCTGGATATAATCAAATTTTTATTCCTCCCGAAGATCAATTCAAGACTGCATTTATAACACCTTGGGGAATATTTTGTTGGGTCATGATGCCTTTTGGATTAAAAAATGCAGGAGAAACTTATCAACAAGCTATGACTTTGATTTTTCACGATTACATTCATAAGATCCTTGAAGATTATGTGGATGATATTTTAGCGAAGTCTGTACAAAGAGAAGATCATGTTACTATTTTACGACAAATATTTGGAAGGATTAGAATTTACAAAATGAGATTGAATCCTAAGAATTGTGTCTTTGGAGTTGATTTTGGTAAATTATTAGAATTTATAATCTCAAAGTGAGGCATAGAAGTAGATACTGAAAAGATTGAAGCTATTGTTAATATGCCTCCTCCTAAGAATATTTCTCAGTTATGAAGTTTACAAGGAAAAATACAAGCTATTTGTCACTTTATTTCTAATTTAGTTGATCGAACTATTCCTTTTACTTCCTTGCTTAGAAAGGATACCACTTTATCTTGGAATGATGAATGTAAACAGACTTTTGAGCAATTTAAGGATTATCTTGCAAATCCTCCTATCTTGCAACCGGCTAAATTTAATAAACCATTCCATTTGTACACTTCAGTGACTCCGAAGGCCATGAGTGCGTTGTTAGCTCAAAATGATACTGATGGTAAAGAAAGACCTATGTATTACATTAGTCAAACTTTACTTGATTACGAAACAAGATACATATAGATTTGGAAAGACAATGTCTAGCTGTAGTTTATGCATGTTAAAAACTCATGCATTATCTTATAAATGTTGAAGTCAATATGATTGTTAAGTTTGATCCTTTGAAACACCTTTTCTCACAAACTGATCTCTCTAGCCGTCTGGCAAAGTGGGTGATGTTACTTACAAAATTTGATCTTAATTTTATTTCTCAGAAGTCTATTAAGGGACAAGCTTTAACAGATTATTTAGATGAAGCTCCTTGTCCTCATTCAAATACATGTTCTACTTCAATGGAATTCCCTGATGACAATATTCTAGCTATTCAACAGGATGATATATGGGAATTATATTTTGATGGGTCTAAATGTAAGACAGGTTCTGGTGTGGGTATTATCTTGATCCCTCCTACGAAAAAACCCATCCCTTTATCATGCAAATTAACCTTTCCTTGTACTAATAATATTGTGGAGTATGAAGCTCTTATAGCTGGCCTACGAGAAGCTTCATCCCTTGACATCAAACACTTGCAAATATATGGAGATTCACAACTGATTTTTGAACAAATTAAAGGAGGTTATCAGACTAAGAATGATAAAATGACACAATATAGAGATTTAGCTCTTGATGTGATTTCACAATTCACCTCTTATACGATTCAAACTTTACCTAGGAAAGATAACCGACATGCAGACACCATGGCAAGTGCAGCTTCTTTGGTCTGTCTTGAGAATAATGCTGAAAACTTTCAATTTACTATACAATCTCTTAAAAGCCCTGCAATTTCTAAAAATATTACCTCTGATTGTTTTAATTTGCATTTGGATGAATGGTATTCTCATATTTTTCATATTTTGAAAGATGGTACTTTTCCTGAATCAACAACAAGGAACACGCGTAATCATATTAGGAAACTTGTAGCACGTTACATCATTTTAGGAGATATGCTTTACAAACGCTCTTATGAAGGATTATTATTAAGATGTCTCAATAGAACTGAAATCCCGGTAGCTTTGGCAGAACCTCATTTTGGTTCTTGTGGTGGGCATTTTGGTGGAAAATCTCTGGTTAATAAATTGCTTAGAATGGGATATTATTGGTAAACAATGGAACAAGATTCTTTCATGTTTGTTAAGAAATGTCCTCAATGTCAACAACATAGTAATTTGATTCATGCTCCTGCTTGTGAGCTTCGTAATCAAGTTTATCCATGGCCATTTAGTATTTGGGGTTTTGACCTTATTGGAAAAATCTCACCAGCTTCTTCTCAAGGACATACTTATATTCTGACTGCTACAAATTACTTCACAAAGTGGGTCAAAGCTATCCATCTTTGTTCAACAACGATGGATGTTATTTGTGATTTCATCCTTAATAATAGAATAAAAAGATTTGGTATTCCTTCTACGAGAGTTTCGGATAACGGTACCTCTTTTAAAAATAAAGAAGTTGCAAAATTCTTGGAGAAATATCGAATTCAACATAGATTTTCAACTCCTTATTATCCTCAATCTAATGGACAAGTTGAAGCATCAAATCAAATAATTGAACAAATTTTGAGAAAAATAGTTAGTAAGCATGCGAAAGATTGGCATACTCAACTGGCCTATGTTTTATGTGCTTATAGGACTAGTGTTCGTACTGTTACAGGTACTTCTCCTTACAATCTTGTTTATGGTACTGATGCTATTATGCCTTTGGAATTAGAAATACCTTCTCTAGACCTGTTTCATTTCATGGGATAATTGACAAGGATACTTTTTGTAAACAATGCTTACAAGAGCTAGAAATATTGGATGAACAATGAATACATGCATTAGAACACATAAAAGCTTATCATAAATCTCTTCAGAAGCAATATAATCATAAGGTAATTGAATGGACATTTTTCAGTTGGTGATTTAGTCTTATATGAAAATCAACAAAATGTGAATGCTTTACCGGGTGAAAAAGGAAAGTTTAGCCTTAATTGGCTTGGACCTTTTGTTGTTATTGAAGACTTTGGATCAAGTGCTTATAACTTGCTGATATGGATGGTGTTTCTTTTAAGGAACCCATTAATATTATGCATCTCAAATTTTATTATCCTTAATTTCATTCTTTCTTTCCTTGTGCATTTATGTATTCCTTATAAAGTTTGTTTTATAGGTTATGTAGTTCTAGAAAAATTGCATATTGAATATATTTATGCACTTTCTTTCTTTCTATTAAGTTTTATATTGATGAAAACATAGTAATCAAACATAGAACTAATTAGTGGAGAAAGTTTTTCATTCATCAAAATTTTTTCAAGTTCTAATACATATGTAGCCAATGGCCCTATTTATCACTACGTCTATCACTATGCTCTGATGGCCGATGGCTTCTAGATCTCTCTAGCCTATGATAGGAAGAGGTAGATCTGTGTGTCCATGTGTGGCTCCTGGATATGCTCATACCATGTGAACATCCTCAGGCACTTTGTAACTTAGCTATCAGCTTCTACTCCCTTTCTCTGTACAACCTCAGCTCTCGTTGGACACATGCAAAGATATCGGCATGCCTACCGGGATCTCTGTAGCCAAGAGAGGATTCTCACTCGCTCGATGGTAGTCAGTAGGATATACATGTATCCTTCAGAATCTCAAATACAAAGCTCCTCCACTCTGCTACGCTAGCTGCAGAATGACAATTACATTTATCAATTTCATGCTCTTTCAAATCAAATTACACATTTAATCAAATCTCATATTTTTATACCTGGGTCTCCCTCCTGGACGTCACTAAAATGTCTAGATGGTGGGGGCATGGAGTGACTAATCTATCCATGCTCGCTATGTATAGGCCTCGTCAGTGGTGTATCTATGTGGGGGCATGGAGGCCATCATGATCTAAGTGGTGATGCATGAAAAATGTGTACATCCACACTAGTATCACTAGCTAGGGGAATCTCCTCTGCTCTCTCTTCCGCTCTCTCCTCCTCCATGGGATCTCCCTCGAAGATGTGCTCCTCCTCATCTCTGACATCCTCATCCTCCTCTATTGTACCACTATCCTGGTGTGTCCTCTCTGAAAGACCTATATCACCTGTAGGATAATCCTCAGGAAAGATGGGGCGGGTCCCCTACAGACTCCAATACCTGATGTAATCTTGGCTCATGCCTGAATAGGTCACATTTGATGGTACCTCTCTATCCTCTGTCTTATCTACATCATTGTCCTCTATGTCTGCTATCAATGGTCGGCGTATGTAATACCCTAAAATTGGCACCTAATAAATTCAACCAATTTTGGTGCATTTTCTTCAATTTTACATCTCCAAAGTCCTAGTTTCCTAGGCAATTTTCTCTCTCCTACCTGACTTAACTCGACTTGATTTCAATTGCAAAGACCATAAATTTCATTAATTAAATATCAAAATTAATTCCTAAAAGTCCTTGACTTTAATTAGCTAAATTACCCCTATGATAATTCAATTTAATCCTACAGTCTTAAGTGCTTAGAATTAAATTAAATCCACCCCATTTGGCTAATTACCCATAAAAATGAATTAATAATTGCTTGATATTTGAATGGACACACCTTTTTGAATTAATAATTCAAGATATTCGAAAGGCCACCTGTGTGGCATTTTCCATTCTTTTTATTAAGTAATTCTTGCATTTTTTGTCTCAAATGGAAATGAAGGGTCGGGAGTTTCAAATCAAGAACCCCTTCATTCTCTTCTCGAGCTTTTCTATTTAATGGACCTCATTTCTTCATTTGAAAGGGGGAATTTTTTGAAATCATCTATACTATAGTCGGTTTTAGTCTCCATTATTACATTGTTTTCAAAGCTTTATTGCATTAATTAGCTTAATATCTCATTTTAGTTTAATATTGCATCTCATATTAGATTAGAATTTGCTTAATTGTTCTTAGATTAATATCATATTTATTTCAATGTCCTTAGATTAAAATTGCACTTCAGCTTTATTTCAAGCTTTTAGTATAATTGCATTTCTACATTTCTAGATTAATTGCACTCATTTCTAGATTAATTTCATTGATTTTTCATCTTAGCTTTTGAAAACCCTCCATTGTAGAATTGGTCTTATGGTTGTTGGCTCTCCAATCTGAGAGTAATTAAACACCCCATCTACATAGGAGGCAACAGGTCGATTCAATCGATGTTGTGAGATGGACAATTCATGTTCATACTCGCCATCTCATGATTGAGCAATGACTATGTTGCGTTTGTGCCTGATTTAGAGGTCCACATTCAGACACATATTTTGGCACCCACCGTGGGGCAGAAAATCTAATTTCTGGCCTCATTCTCATTTTTTTCTGATAGGAATTCAAGCTCTGTCGTGCATCTGTACTGTCTATGTACAGATCTTCACGCGAGAATCTAGAGCATCCCGCATGAGATTTTGCTCCTTGTAGCACTTCCTCGCGCTAGCTTTTACACCTTCGCGTGACATCCTATACTTTCTCGCACGCCATGAGGTACTTACTCGCGCGAGACTGCAGGACAGTGTTTTAATTTTTTAGTTTCTGTCTTTCCAGTTTCGGGGGCACTGAAGGTTAGCGTGAACGAAAGCCTACTAAGAACTTGTCGTAGCTAGTGGCCTACCTGGTTCACCTCTGAAAGGATTCATAATCTTTGCACAGGGAGGGGGAAGAATCTCTCCCATAGATTCCCATCATAGGCATACACCTAGACGTTTGGAGGTGGTTGCGACACTGGCCCCTGCTACAAGGGTAACCTTTGAACATACACTATTAAGTCCTTGGAAACACCAAAAAAATGGGCGCCCTCTAGGGGGTGACACGGCTATGTGAGGTGCACATATGCGCATAAGCAATGGGGCAAAGGTTTTGGCTTCTCACCATTTTCTTTGTAGGACTAAGCTATGTGTTTGTTATCGAGTCTTAAACATTGTCCAATTCATTATCCAACAAAGACTCCCCTGATGCTATCAAGTTGCTTTATCCTTGATAGGTCTATTAATGACCACTTCTTATTTCACAACTGCTTGATTTGAACCTTTGTGTCTTTAAATGAATGCTTGAAATCCTAAAACGAGCTTATTGATTAAACTATTCTTCAAACCTATCAGGAAACTGGATTTTTTGTCAGACATCAGTTCAGACTGTACTTCAAGATTCAACTTTTATCTTGAAAATTGTGCCAAATTATTAGATTTTGTACCTTTCTCGCATGAGGTTTCACACTTCAGAGCACTTTCTCGTGCGAGACCTTGTTTTCTCGTGCGAAGACTAGTGTTCTCTCGCGCGGCCTGGTACTTTCTCACGCAAGACTGTAGCACAATTTGCAAAAATAGAGACCTATTTGCTATTGACTGTTTGACTTTTTATCTGATCTACTTTTTGTCTGAGGTCTATTTTTCTGCTTTCCTGTTGTTCACTATCAAGAAACAGGTTGTTTTGAGTTAGGAATCGATCGATCTTCTCTTTGACTCATTTTGTCTCTCATTGGTTTACCTTATCTCTTTATGCCTTTTGTATCTCATGTTGCGATAGTCTTATCTTGGTTGTTCTAGCCCCCTCTTTTGATGATTCATACTAGATTCATCTCACATCTTGGTTGTTCTAGCCTTTATCTCCTTTGCATTGTTCTTAGAGACCGAGTCTAGCTTTATCCTGAGTCCTCTCTCATTTCATCTTCGTTTATGACTATCACGACTAGAAGTGGAAAAACTTATCCCATTCATAATACTGGTCAAGATAGAAGTGAATCTCCTAATCAAGAAATAGGTCATCTCGAATCTGTTATGAAATTTGAACTTTGTGAGAGATCCTCACATTCCTCCTCATTCCAAGAGTATTACAATCCATTGTTTTAGATACAGTCTGACTTATTATTTCAAGAATATTATAACCTGTTGTTTCAACACCAGCAAGGCTCTGAAAGGTCACTTTCTAGAATCGAACCTATCGACTCTTTCGATCTTATTTTCATGACCTCTCAAAATACTACCAACAAGATGGGAGATCCATTCCTCTTCCCAGGGGGAGGTAAATTTAGCGATAGTCATGAGAAATCTCCAAACGACCAAGGTCATGGTCAGTCTCGAAATGACAAGAGTTATGATCAATCCCACAATATTCAATATCCAGTCAACATCCGGGACCTTTGCAATTTGAAACAGTGACAAGGGGAGCCTCTCCTAACATTTCTCCAAAGATGGAGACAACTATGCACGAAGTATCCGCATGAATTACCCGAATCTGAAAAGCTCAATATCTTCTTGGAAAATCTTGTCCCAAATTTTGGATACCAAGTACAATTACAAGGTTCCTCACTTTTGACAATATGATTAGGCAAGCTATGAGGATAGAAGCGTTTATGGTCAAGAAGGGAGGATTGACTTTGAACAAAGGAAACAATCAAGGACCTTCTCCCTCAAACAAGGATAAGGGTAATATTGTCAACAAAAACATAGATATTATGAATGATGGGGTTGTTGACAATATGATGCCAAAACCCTCAAAGTTTGTCTTTAATCTCAGCTCTAGTATACGAGTGGTCAAGACCACTGAGAAGGCTACGATGAAAACTCAACCACCTTCAAGATTCGCTAGAAACAAACCTTGGATCTCTCAACCCAAGCATGACTCCAATTCCTTGGGAGAACCACTTGATGTGGTTTATAGGACTTTGGTGTAGAACTATAACAAGAATTCAAATCATCAGGAATTTAAAGACTCCTTTCCTCCTCATGGAAAAAGTGAATTATCCAAGTCTAAAGGTACCAACGATGTGGTCAACTATATGTATGATACTAGCAACATTGTCATCAATGAGATTGAACCTGTTGATGTTGAATACTACGACATGATCATTGCTTCGGGGAGCGAGAATGCTCCTAAACCCAAAGTTCCATTTGTCTTGTGAGGCCCTTCACCTCCCTCTTGTAACCCCACACCGTCTCCAGCTTGTGCGAATGCTATCACTCGATCCTGTGCGAAGATTGTTCTCAAAGGTCCCAAGCCTTTGACATCTGGACCAAAACTATCTACGAATAAAGCCCTCACCAAGGCAAACGTCCCCAAAGATCTTGACCTTGACCAGTTTCAATCTATGGTGGGTCATTTTATCTCATCTCATCACTTGCCCTTCTCCGGAGAAGGTGATCATTCCTTGAGCCATAATGCTCCCCTGCTCACTTGCAATATGCCCCTAGAATCTAGTGATAGCCTTTCTCTGACCAATGGGGAATTTATAGAATTTTGTAATGCTAAACTCAAAGAGATAGAAAAGACCCTTTAGATCAAAGATATTGGCATGGGGGAATATCAGATGGATTCCATCTTGTCACTAACATCTCTTCCTCCATCTCCACATTCCTATGAAGAACCCTCTGAAGATAGATTTGGTATTGGCTATCAGGGCCATGAGCTTGACCAACCTCACTACAACTTTCACTCATACAAGGATTCAGATAATGAAGAAGCAAAAATCCAGCCTATGACACATGGAGGGTTCTTGAATATTCAACATCCTGATCCTGGCTTCCAGGGCAAGTCCTATCTACCTTCTCAAGTGCCTCAAGAACATGATCCTAGTCCTCACTGGGAGGATTTTATCCACTTTACTGAATAAACTTCTACTACTACTGACTCTAATGGCACACATAATGAATGGGGGAAACTAACCGATGTCTCCCTTATCTTGGGTATGCCTCAAGGTATGCCTATTCTAGATTACTCCACTTCTGCTACCGAGCAAGATCATGTTGTTGAAGAAACACTTCCTATGATAGATGATAGCAATGAAGAAAATATGCTGCCTACTATATCTCTAGCTGATTACATGTCAAATGCTACTACAAAGATACCAGTTGATGCTATACACAAATATGCTGCTCCTACCAACTTTGAAAGAGAAGAAAGTTCTAATCCTCTAGATCAAGAAATTGATGATGATCCTTTCCACCTTCCTGTGGAGATCATTCCTATGGCTCCTAGGCCATCTACTCTAAGCTATACTCCTACTACTCCAGCAAATCATGGGTATGTAAGACCCCATCCTGTTATAGTTTCATGGAATATTGGTAGATCCAGAATTGAAATGGTTCCTGTTCATGCACTCTTACCACCTAAAAGGGGACCTAACTCTTGGAATAGACCATCTTGGTTAGGCTCACATAATATTCCTCCAAACTTATCTGACTCTTCTAGGATAACTCACAATCGACAATGTTCTATGGAAGATTAGTTTCTTGATCTATCTAATGCATTCATGAATGATGAGGATGATATTGATATATTTTCACTTGAGCCCATCCCATCAACTTTTCTTCCCCCTTCATCTCCCAGAAAAGTGGCTCATCCACTTCCATTTCCACCTCTCCACCTGAACCAGTCATATAAGCCTCTTTCATCCACCATTCCTGAGTCTTTTGGAAGTAACTTGGGTGTGCAGCATAAAAAAATAATAATGAGAATCCACTTATATCTCAAGGTCACCATGTCCCATCTAATCGACATGTGACTACAAAGAAAGAAAAGAAATAGAGGTGTTCAAAAGACCACAAAGGTCCTCAAAAATAAGAAGACAATCAAAAGCCAGAAAATAAGATAAAAAAAATGGATCTCGAAATCCGTTCTACAGGCATTGTCATCAAAAGCACCTCAAAGTAAAGATGAAAAAATTCAAAAGCTATGTGGATTCCAAAGAAAGGAAAAATCAAAGTTGTCATTCAAGCTTCCAAAATTCTCATACTTCCCTCTATTCCATCACCCTTGCCTCTCATACTTTACCCTCTTCACTCCATCTTGCCTTTTCCTAAAGTGCATATTAGCATCTCCTCATCCCTAATGACATGATTAAGAGAAATCTAGAATGTAATCCCCCTAAGCATTTAGAGCGTGGAAAATCTGACAAAGAGTTAAGATGTGTCCACGAGGATATTTGTGGGTCTCACTTAAGTGACCTTTCCTTGACTATGGATCTCTCGACAGTTGGATAATACTGGTTCTGATTCTACAACTTCTTAGCTGACTACTACAAAATACTGTGTTCTTAGAGATACTACTGAAGGAGAGAAACTCAAAGAGCCTATCAATGCTCTTCATCTGAAGAAATTCTACAGTTGAGACATTCTCGGCATGCTCATGTACATACTTATTGGTCCTGAAAAAATCCAAAAAAAATGATATATTGCAAAAATTATAAAAATTGCAAAATGTCCTAAAAAAATGATCATCTTAGTGAAAACCTGGTAAACAGACGCTTTGATGTATCTATTATCTTGGTGAAAACCTCGTAAACAGGCACCTTGATAATAATAAAAAAAATAGAAAATTTGAAAAAATACAAAAAAAGTGAAAAGATCGAAAATACAAAAAAATGAAATATTCAAAAATACAAAAAAATAAAAAAAAAAGAGAAAAGTACAAAAAAAGAGAAAGAAGAAAAATGTGCCATTGATGAAAACCTAGTAAACAAGTGTCATGGTAGCAAAAATAGAATCTCTACCAAGATGGTGAAAACCTGGTAAATAGGCGCCTCTTGTTTCCTAAAGCTACATCTCATCTTAGCGTCGCTTGGCTTTAGTTTCTTGCTTTATTTTGCTTTCCCGCTTTCCTGCTTTAGTTTGTTTCTTGCCTTTAGTTTGTTTCCTGCTCTAGTTTGTTTCTTGCCTTTAGTTCATTTCATGCTTTAGTTCGCTAGCTCATGCCCTTGCTTTCAGTTGTCTTCAAGTTTTTCCTCAACTCTTCATGGATTGGTACTGGTTCACACTTGGGGGCATCTCCCTAGTCTGGAAGGCATTATCCTATCACTTTTGGAAGTTTTGTTCGTGCATCAATCACCAGTGGTTCTCGCTGCGTCTGCCTGCTGATGCCTAGCTACTTTTGAGATTTCTCTCCTTGAGGATCTCTTGTGTATCGATTGCTAGTGGTTCTCACTATGTCTACCTACTGATACCTAGCTTTCATTCAACTCCTCTTTTTTGGGATCTCTTCCTTACATCAGTCACCAGTGGTCCTCACTATGTCTGCCTGCTGATGTTTCGCTCACGTTTTATTCTCTCTTTCAAGAATCTTCCTTGTATCGGTCACCAGTGGTTCTCACTGTGTTCATCTACTGATACTTGGTTCACGCTTCGATATCCTCTTGAGACTTTGTCTCTCACGACAGTCACCAGTGGTTCTCATTGCATTTTCCTGCTGTCGCTATCCCATTGAGACTTCGAATGTTGTTTGCTTCCGATTCGACTTCAATCTGCTTGAACACAAACATAAACTGAAACTAAAAATTGATTTTGTGTTCCTCTGAAGCATGCTGAGCTTTTCATTTGCTTGTTTGTTTGTTTACTTTATCATTTCTCCTTGACCGAATCTAAGACATCTTTGTTGACTGAGAAACGCGAAGACTGGGGGCATGATGTTTTCTTTGCTTTCTACTTGTTGGTTTAGCTCCAATGATCCAAAGAATCTATCTAAGAGGGGTGTCCATCTGTAAGAGCCTTCATCTCGTATTGGATGGCCATGTGTACCTCAACTCCTTTTATATGAACGCTTTGGTGAGGTTGGTTCTTCTCCTTATCTGTTTTGAGTGACTTCTTTCTGCTGCAAGTAAAATTGCTAATGCTCATCCTGCTAAGTGAATGTAAGGGTCACTGCGAGCACTCTTTAGCAAAAGAAGGAACTCTTGCATGTCTGGTGTGTTTGTTCACAAGAAACATTTAGGTCATTCTAGCAATTATGCTTTGATGCTTATGTTAAATTTCTAAATCAAAAGGAATAGGTGTTCAAGTCATTCTGGCTTCTTATGCCTTAATGCTTACACCTCATTCCAACAAATCTAAGACTTATGTCATATTCATATTCTCATAATTTCAATGCTAGTGAGGATTGTATGACATGTTTCAATCACCCCGTGCTTAAACAAACTCAATGATGATAAATACGGTGAGTCCAACAACCAAGTCCTAGGGCTTGCATTTTCATTCTAGGCTTGCATTTGTATGTTAAGCTTGGATTTGAGACAATATCTTGTTACTCTCTTAATTGCTTTCTATTCATCGAAGGTTCTCATCTTTTATCCCAGTTTCATCATGATTGCACAAGTTTTCAGGATCGAAATCAAAATCTGACATCTCTAGATGGTTCGAAATCACATTTTATATTCTGGGACCCTTTGGGATCAGACGCTTGTGCAGTCAGCCTTCTGGCGTCATCTTCCTGCCAGACCCTCATCTTTACATCATGTTCTAAAGATCTTTGCTATTTTCATCAAAGTCAAATCTAGTCAACCATGGTCAAACTTGGTCAACAAGACCTCTGCTTTGCTCTGATTTGCTTCTGAAGTTTCTCAAATCTAGTCTAATTGCTTTTTCTCTGCAATCCCTTGTCAATCATCTTTCGATTTCACTCCCGAGGGGGCAGGATGATTGCATCATTTGAATCTCGTCGAATCAATTCTTGAATCAATCTGATATGAATCACTAGTTCTCATTGCTAGGGGCATCTCGATGCCTCATATCTTGCTATCTGGTCATCTATCTTTTAGGTATCTGAGCAACCTAACTTAGATCCTTGAGAACCAAGCTTCATTCTGGAGATGGTTCTCGAAATCTTTTAGGTATTGGGGTAATCTAACCCTAATTCCTAGGAGTCAAGCTTCATTTTGATGATGGCTCTTGAAATCTCTCTTAGACCATTATCTAGCAATGTAACCTGGGTCTTGAAGGGCTAAGCTTCGTATTAGGGCAATCTAACCCTGATTCTGGAGACAGTCCTAAGTTTTCATCTGAATCTCATTCTGGGCATTGGAGAAACCTAACCCCGATTCTCATCTTCTCTCAAGACCGTTGTCTTCGCAATCTAACTTAGACTTCGAAAAATCTTGCTTTGATTTGCTCAGTGTCTTGGCAACCTAACCTAGATTTCTGAATTTCTTGTCATCTATCACTTCAGACTATTCTTTGAATCAACGCGTTGTTCACACATCAATTCAAAGAGGGGCAAATGTAATACCCTAAAATTGGCACCTAATAAATTCAACCAATTTTGGTGCATTTTCTTCAATTTTACATCTCCAAAGTCCTAGTTTCCTAGGCAATTTTCTCTCTCCTACCTGACTTAACTCGACTTGATGTCAATTGCAAAGACCATAAATTGCATTAATTAAATATCAAAATTAATTCCTAAAAGTCCTTGACTTTAATTAGCTAAATTACCCCTATGATAATTCAATTTAATCCTAAAGTCTTAAGTGCTTAGAATTAAATTAAATCCACCCCATTTGGCTAATTACCCATAAAAATGAATTAATAATTGCTTGATATTCGAATGGACACACCTTTTTGAATTAATAATTCAAGATATTCGAAAGGCCACCTATGTGGCATTTTCCATTCTTTTTATTAAGTAATTCTTGCATTTTTTGTCTCAAATGGAAATGAAGGGTCAGGAGTTTCAAATCAAGAACCCCTTCATTCTCTTCTCGGGCTTTTCTATTTAATGGACCTCATTTCTTCATTTGAAAGGGGGAATTTTTTGAAAGCATCTATACTATAGTTGGTTTTAGTATGTATTATTACATTGTTTTCAAAGCTTTATTGCATTAATTAGCTTAATATCTCATTTTAGTTTAATATTGCATCTCATATTAGATTAGAATTTGCTTAATTGTTCTTAGATTAATATCATATTTATTTCAATGTCCTTAGATTAAAATTGCACTTCATCTTTATTTCAAGCTTTTAGTATAATTGCATTTCTACATTTCTAGATTAATTGCACTCATTTCTAGATTAATTTCATTGATTTTTCATCTTAGCTTTTGAAAATCCTCCATTGTAGAACCGGTCTTATGGTTGTTGGCTCTCCAATCTGAGATTAATTAAACACCCCATCTACATAGGAGGCAACAGGTCGATTCAATCAATGTTGTGAGATGGACAATTCATGTTCATACTCGCCATCTCATGATTGAGCAATGACTATGTTGCGTTTGTGCCTGATTTAGAAGTCCACATTCAAACACACACAGAATATGGTGTTGGGTCTCTAATAGTACCTCATCGGATGTGCATAGCGAGGTACCACTCTAGGGACTCCCTGTAATAGGCCAAACTGTCTCATCACCCAATCATAATAGTATGGCATCACTATATGATTCTGATGACCCTCTAGCAACTTCTGTCGCTGTGAATATCTCATCTAGAATTGTGTATCTGGTCACTCTTTCATCTGGTAGTAGGGTCTCCATATCACATTGGTTCTCAGAATGTGGTCTAGACATACCCTCCAATAGAGGATATCTTCAAACTACCAGGCATCTCTCAAAGGATACGCAAAGACTCAGTGTACTTGCATCTACCTTCACTGGAACACCCTGTGGACATGTACATGTGAAATTCTCAAACAACCAAATCTGCAAGAGTGTTCATATCGAAAGACTCTCTCTCTGGTATCTCACTAGCTGAAATAGCTCATGGTATAGTTGGGCTAACATGTTGCGACCCAAAGAGAACATGGTCCTCTCAATCTCCATCTTTTGTACAAGATGGGTAAGAGGTGTAGAAAATATGGTACCCTTTGCATTGGGTAACACAACCAAGGATACTATACAAAGCATCACCCTCTGTACCAAAGGTGTAGGGCCTGACAGTATGGATGACAAAAGGACCTGATCTAATCGGGTTCACATCTGTCGAACCCATCATGTGCAATACTCCTTATCTGCAAGGCTCTCCTCACAAACTCATTGTGCTCTAGGTTTGATGGTCTCACCTCGAACTAGAAGCTGCAGGATCCTGTAGACATCCTCTAGTGTCACTATAATCTCTCCTAAGGGAAGATGGAAGGAGCATGTATCCTCATCCCACCTCTCTATCAGAGCTGATAGCATGGCTCGGTGTAGTCTGATATGTGGTAGGACTGATACCCAATATAGTCCCACATCTCTTAGTAACTGCATCTCGTCATCATTAAGCTCGGATAGCCACTCTCTGACCATGCCTAGCAACTCTCCAAAGGGATGCTCTCAGAGATGGACCAAGTCCTACAAGCGTAAACAAACATCATATCAGTAATCTACATCATCAAATCTTCCAGTCTAACTTGACTAGGTCAAGGTTGACCTCAATTAGGTCAGGGTCAACCTTCATGGGTCAAGGTTGACCTTTCTGGGTTTGGGTCGACCTTGTTGGGTCAAGGACAACCTCATCCCAAAATAGGTGGAGACCTTCCAGTCAATGTCAACCTTCTTGGTTTAAGGTCGACATAGCTGGGTTAGGGTCAACCTTTAAGGGATAGGGTCGACCTTGCCTAAAAAATTCAAGAATTTGGAAAATATAGGAACAAACAATGGCAAACTCACCTCAGGAAGTGACCATCCAGTAGCTAGGCTCTGTCTCAAAAGATCCATGTGCGTCGCTCGAAGTTCTTCTCTCCTCAGCATCTTGCTTCCTCTTTTTTGAATGTATAAATGGTAAGAATGAGTAAGTATGTCTTCCTTTCTCTTATTTATAGTTAGATTTAGGGTTTTATTAGGGTTTACTCATGGTAAACTCAGATTTCCCTTCTTATGCATTTAGATAGGCATCCACTCTTTTCATCATAACTTGAGTTCAGTAACTCTTTTTTCAATGTTGTCAGCGGAATTTAGAATTTTGATTCAGATACCTAACCCCTTGAATTAGTTTAGGAAGGGTAGGAATCCTTCTAATTGGTTTAGGAAAGAACTTTTCAACAAATTGCATATCCAGTGTATAGAGTTATCCTTATCACCTTGTTTCACCCTTCGGAAGTAGAAAGCTAAAACAGGGGGGCATAAGGGGCTTTATGCACTTCTCAAATTGTCATATAGTAAGCTCTAGGTGATTTATGGATTTTCATTAACCTTGTGTTTTTCAGGTTCTAACAGTTTCTTGTAGGACCTCTACATCGAGGACTTGACTATATCCTTTTTATTTACTATGATGTTTTCTTACTTTAGCTTGCATATTCACGTAGTGTCATATCTAAGATAAAGTGGGGGCTAAATGTATCATCTTAAAATGGAAGAAATTCCATCTTGATAGGTTTAGAACCCTCTTTTAGTGCATTTATCATGATAAACATGCATTTAGGATGCATTCTACACTTGATTCCTTCATTCTAGGTGAAATTAGGGTTAGGATCCCGAGGATTCTCCTTAATTTCCCTCTTCTATGGCTCTATTTTCTAGGTAGGACTTATAAATAGGTCCTCCTAGCCTTCATCATATTCATCATAGGATTTTGTGCCTCTCCCTGGCACTCTGCCCTATTCTGACATCATTTCTAGGTCTCCGGGCATCCCCTGGACCTCCTGTTTCTCATTCTGGCTAGATCTATACCCCTAGGTCAAGGACGAGGTAGACCTTGACCTAGGTTAGAGTCTAGGTCATCCCTGACCTAGGTCAAAGATGAGGTTGTCTTTGACCTCCTTCAGGATTTGATTCCCCCTTTTCAAATTTGGTCTCGGAGGGCCCCGAAATTAATGTCAGGCTTTCGGATCCAAGTGCGAAAGGGTTTTAATTTGAAATTCATTTAATTATTTTCCCTCCTTAGTTGGTTATTGTGATTGGACCATAATTCGAGGTGAAATTTGAATTATGGGTCCTCGCATTACTATAGGAGCCTCACCTTGAAACCTCTATATAAAGACTCTCATTTGCCTTCATTTTCACATAAGGACACCAAGCAATTTCATGATCAAGACATCAAGTGAAGACATAATTGATGCAAGAAAGCAAGTGATAATGAAGTGAAGATGCAAGATTGCAAGAGGATGATAGAGAAGATCAAGCCATTGCTGATATCAAGCATTTTTTAACACACCATTGTGAACATCTATTTGGAGCAAGAGAGATCCTTTCTTCCTTGATCCATCATTATCAATATTCAAGCATTCAAAGATACAATTATGGGGTAGCAATTATGGATTATGAGTTTGGTAGGAGTACTTTATCCTTGGGGGCTTGGTATGCTTTCTTATCTTATTCAAATCTATGCATTACTTTCTCATACATATTCATGCTAGGGTTTCAATCTAGAGGATTAGATCTTGGCATTACACATTCAATACACACACACACATTCCATTACAACCGGCTATTCGTGGAGGTGGAGATCACCAAAATGGGGGTTTGACTAAGGCAAAAACCTATATAGCCACCCCAAAACACCATTTTCAGATATCTACAATCATTGTTTCAAGAATTGAAGTGCAGATCTAAGTACCCTTTTTGGCGAACTTCCAAGTTCCGCGAACAAAATTTCTATCGGAGCTATTTTGGGTCAAGGACGACCTACAGTGAGGGGTAGGATCATGCCTCGGGGTAAGACCTTGCCCTGCTATCTGGGCCAAGGATGACCTGCTTCCAAAAAGACAAATTTTTTCTATGTTTTCTCTGTTGCGGTTTTCTGGTCCTGGATCTGGTTGCAGAATTTCCCGAGACTATGCACAGGCATCAGAAAATAGCTATTTCCAAATTTGTTCCATTATGTGGTATGTATCTTATCTTGTTTGATTTTCAAGCATTTCCAAATTTACATTACTTGTTCAATTCCAACTTAAGCATACAAATGAATAGGGAGGAATGTTAGATGCATTGTCAAAGCTCTCCATTTTCCAGCCTATTCAATATATATATATATATATATATATATATATATATATATATATATATATATATATATATATATATATATATATATATATATATATATATATATATATATATATATATATATATATATATATATATATGTATATGTATGTATGTATGTATGTATGTATGTATGTATGTATGTATCTATCTATCTATCTATCTATCTATCTATCTATCTATCTATCTATCTATCTATCTATAATGAGTTTGGTAGGAGTACTTTATCCTTGGGGGCTTGGTATGCTTTCTTATCTTATTCAAATCTATGCATTGCTTTCTCATACATATTCATGCTAGGGTTTCAATCTAGAGGATTAGATCTTGGCATTACACATTCAACACACACACATTCCATTACAACCGGCTATTTGTGGAGGTGGAGATCACCAAAACGGGGGTTTGCCTAAGGCAAAAACCTATATAGCCACCCCAAAACACCATTTTCAGATATCTACAGTCGTTGTTTCGAGAATTGAAGTGCAGATCTGAGTACCCTTTTCGGGGAACTTCCAAGATCCACGAACAAAATTTTTGTCGGAGCTATTTTGGGTCAAGGACGACCTATAGTGAAGGGTAGGATCCTACCCCGAGGTAAGACCTTGCCCCGCTATCTGGGTCAAGGATGACTTGCTTCCAAAAAGACAAAAGTTCTCTGGGTTTTCTCTATTGCAGTTTTCTGGTCCCATATCTGGTTGTAGAATTTCTCGAGACTATGCACAGGCATCAGAAAATAGGTATTTCCAAATTTGTTCCATTATGAGGTATGTATCTTATCTTGTCTGATTTTCAAGCATTTCCAAATTTACATTACTTGTTCAATTCCAACTTAAGCATACAAATGAATAGGGAGGAATGTTAGATGCATTGTCAAAGCTCTCCATTTTCCAACCTATTCAATATATATATATATATATATATATGTATGTATGTATGTATGTATGTATGTATGTATGTATGTATGTATGTATGTATGTATGTATGTATGTATGCATATGCATACATATATATGTATGTATGTATATGTATACATACATATATATATGTGTGTGTGTGTGTGTGTGTGTGTGCACATACATACATACATATATATGTGTGTGTGTGTGTGTGTGTGTGTGCAACATACATATGTATTCATACATGCATATGTATGTACACATAGATATACATATGTCTATATATACATACATGTACATATGTAGAATTTTTAATTTATTGTTCATTTTAGTGTACATGTACATTTAAATTTAGTAATTGATTAGTTTGAATATAGATCCAATAATTGTCTTTGAATTTTAGAAATAATATGTATACTTCAACCTACCTTGCTTGACATTAAATTATCTTTCAGGTACATAGAGCTATATAAATCTATACATATATTATTAGACATCATGGTAGATCAACCAATGGGCTCTCAAGAACTATTTTCACGAACTAATCAAGAGGTTAAGAGATTGAGTCTCTTGATCAATAATGCTAGTAACATGAGTGTTTATAGGAACACTTATCAGTCTATCCTTGATAGCCTGATTAGTATTAGGGATGAAATTCAGATTACTTGCCTATTTAGAAAATTCTATAGAGCTTATTCTTTCCAAGAAGAGGCAAGAGGTCTCTAATGTCTTGTCTTTTACTGAGGTTCAGGGTTTAGTGCCCAAAGAAACCCTAAAAGATTAATGTTTCCCCTCATACATGGGAAATAATTTGGTGAAGGGATACTGGGTGACTAGAAGTTAGGATCCCACTATGGCTTCTTTGATATACCCACACTTTCTTGTTGCTCATGGTCCTTATCCAAATAATGACCAAATTTCTCTCAATTTTACACAATATTTTTATGTCAAGGTTCGTTTAGGGAAGGTCGTGAACTATACATATTTTCCACCATATCTTGAACAAGGGCATGGTAGGCTTGTTGATAGAGATTCTTATCGTCAGTTCGATCGATAGTTACCAACACATAGGGCCATTCTTGGTCAAGAGACACCTTCCATTTTTCCTATGTTAGGTCCTATGGCAGATGAGTTTTTTCATAGCAGCCATCTTTGAGGAGCCATTGATAGAGTTGGCGACATTGCAGTAGTGACTGCTTCGATATCTAGTGATCGAATTGGTCAATCTCTGATGAGTCATCGACACTCTAGATCCTAAGGTGGAGCACACTCTTGCAATACCTCAGATGATCCCTATAGTGCAGTGGGCATCCCTTCACCTGCTATTCTAGAGGGTCTTACAAGAGATATGACATGTTTTATGATGTTCGGTTTGGCTAAGGATCTAATGGATGCATATGCATTTATTGCAGTAGATCGTCATATCCCTATAGTAGATGTTAGAGGTTGTGTGAGTTCCATCAAATATCTTGAGACACATTTAGGGTCTCATCATTCTTACCACCTAGACCATGGCCACAGTACTAGTGCCCATCATGATCCACCTATCGACCAATCTTTTGCTACATAGGGAGAGGCATAGGGTATAGACCCTTCAACAAGTGCAACACATCAGTCTTCTGATCTTGGCCTTGAGGATTTTGATTTTAGTATGATGATGAAAATTTACATGGATTTGTTGACACATTCATATTTGTTCCATGCCATCTCAATTGCACGGTCTTCTACATTCATCATTATTGGGACATGTGTTGATTAGTCATGTTTTGGATGCAAATTTAAGTCTAGACGAGGCCTAGCAGAATCTTGATATTTTAGTGGACAGGATCATGGCTAGAGATTCTGAGTACTATTAGATGCCACCTTCTACACAGGTAAATTTGATTTTTAACAATTATGCTCATGCTACAAATTTTTAAAAATTTATAATTTAAATTTAATAGAGATTGACTAGAACAGTCATGTATGTGTCTTTGCATTGAGCTTTCCATCTTTCATACCGCATTTACTGTGGGATTTTTTCATTAGGGTTAGCTTTTAGTATGGCTCCGACCAACTTTGGCCCAGCAGTTGATGCTGGTGCGTGAGTTGAAGCTTCAGACAGCCATGGTGCCTCCTCTGAACAAACATCCTCGCAAGTTCATCCTGAAGGTCTTTCATGAGGTAACCCTGATATTGTTCTTAATTTACAAAAATTTGATTCTGTATGTGAATGGTTAGAAAAGCATACTCTAATTGGATATTTTGTGGGTCGCACTTCTCCTAAAAGTATCCTTAAAGATTTAGTAAACAAGAGCTGGACCCCTCATGGGGTTCGCCTTGATGGTGTGCAAAACCTTACCAAAGGTTTTTTTCTTTTCCATTTTGCTAACCCTTCCCAGACAAAAGCTATTTTTAGCTGCGGGTCTTGGATGGTTAGGTCATCCCTACTTGTTTTCCAGAGATGGTCTCAAGACTTCACCATCTTGGACGACAAGAAACTTAGGGTCCATGTTTGGGTTGAGTTTCCTGGTCTCCCTTTTCCATGCTGGTTGTTTATTGATTCTATTGTTAAAACCCTTGGTAAGGTCATTGTCATGAAGCATGACAAATTTTTCAATGCTCGAACCTAGAAGCGTGTCTGTGTTGAGGTCGACCTTTCCAGGGACCTCAAGGACACTGTTGAAATATAGGTTGGTTCTCTCACCATCTCTCAAAAAGTGCTTTATTTGAATCTTCCAAACACTTGCTATAGGTGTCAATCGGAAGAGCACAAGATTAAGGACTGCTCGCTAGTTACCCCTCAGGTAAAGCCATCGCCAAAGGAAGCGTCGGTCAAAAATTTGGACACTGGAAAAAAAGAAGAATGGACTATAGTTTCACGAAAAGGTGGGAATGCCTCAGGTTCTAAGATGGCACATGCTACATCTATAGTTCTGTCACCTCCGAAACCACCGGCTAGAGAGCCTTCACCTCCCATCGAAGCGTCGCTGCTTGTGCTGCCTACTTCACACCCTATTATTCAGGGGAAATCTTTGGTTGTGAGGCCTTCCACTTTAGAGGTGGTGCTCATGCCGCCAACTATTTCTTCAGTTTCATCCCAGTCTTTGCATTGGTCTCATAGTTCTGATGGACGCTCAGACAACCCAGAGAAAAAGCGGTTTATCTCTTCTGGAGATTTAATCCCCAGCTTTGGCTTTGTACCAACTTTCTTGCAGAATAGTTTATCCTCTCTTGGGGACGAGGAAACCATGCAAGAATTTTTATGAATTTTTTTTCATGGAATGTGCAAGGTCTAACTGACCTCTCCAGAAAGTACTATGTTCATGATACTTGTCACAAACTTCACAGTTTGGATTTTCTCTGTCTCTAGGAAGTTAAAATTTTAGGTTTCCTACTAAATTCTACTTGTCGTGTCATTTAGCCGGATGGCATTGTTTTCTCTTCTCAGCATGAAGCTAGTAAAGGTGGTGTCATTACTATTTTGTCACCTCCCCTTCATTCTTTTGTTATTGCTCATGGGTTTGATCCGATGCAGCGTGTCACTTGCATTTTGCTATCTTTTCACAACCATTCTTTTGGCATCATTAATGTTTATGCTCCCAATGATGATGTGGAAAGATCTCAGCTTTGGTGTTGGCTAGCTGACAATTTGCCTCCTGCCACTTGGGTTATGTGTGGGAACTTTAATATGGTTGAGCTGGCCTTTGACAAGGTAGGGATTTTTCTTTTTCAATGGACAGTTGGGGAGAGAGATACCACATGCGCAATAAATTGGGCCTTTTTTATCCCAACATTAACCACCACCAACAGGGTGGGGTTTGGCATACTTGGTCTAATTTCAGAGCTGGTTCTGACCGTATATTTAAGAGATTAGATCATGCTATGATAAGGGCTCAATATTTTTTCTCTTTTTCTGAAGATCGAGGCCTACCTGTCATTCCTATGACAGATGTTACCTTGTCAGATCACTTCCCCATTTATTTTTCCATCACTTGGAATTCGTCTGCCAGGCGGGATGCTCATACGCAATTTTACCTCAACACGTCAGTGCTAATGCATGCTTCCACTATTGCTCACATTCTTCAAGTTTGGAATTTAGAGCCTCGGCCCGATAATCAACTTGGTTGGATTCAGTGGTGGAATGATGCCATCACCCATACTACGAGATATCTTCGCATTTATGGCCACTAGCTTGCCTACTATACGAAGCATGCTTATGAAGCTAACACTAAGGCTCTTTGCAATGTTGTTGATGTGCTTGCATTGAACCCCTTTGACTCTGAGCTTCAACTTAAGCTATCCCAGCTTCGTCATGAGAAGCAAATTGCAAATGCCTATGCTACTCGTGGAGCTCAAATCAAAGCACGCCTCCACTGGTTGGAGGTGGGCGATAAAGCCTCTAAGGATTTTTTTCATGCTCTCAAAGCCCGACATACCAATGTTGGTATTTAAAAAATCAAACAAGGATCTGAAACCCTTACTGAGCTCCCTGCCATTCTTCAGGCTTTTGTTCAACACTACGAAAAAGTGTTTGCTTCGCAGGGCAATTCTGTTGCTCGGGAGGAGGCTCTTAAGGCTTGTATTGTTGTTACTCCAAACCGCGTAGCGGTTGAGCAGTGGACCTTTTGTGAGAAACTACTTACCATCAGTGATCTCAAAGAAGTGGCTTTTATATGGCCGATGATAAATCTCTAGGATGTGATGGCTTCCCTTGCGAATTCTACAAGCACTTATGGGATGCTATAGGTCCTGACCTGCATAAAGTTTATCTCGAGGCCTTTCATAATAAAAGTTTGGGTGCTTTAATCAATAAAGGGAATATCAAATTCATACCTAAGTCTAATGATCCCGAGGATATTTTCAATTGGAGGCCCATCACCTTATTGAATGTCTCCTACAAGATAATTGGTAAAGCTTTAGCTCTCAAAATCAGACATCTCCTTCCTCTTTTTGTTCGCCCTGAGAAAATTGGTTTTATTAAATCCAGGTACATCCTTGACAACATTATTGTTGTTTTAGAAGGGATGGAATGGGCTCATCAGTCTAAGCAGGCCACTATATTCCTTAAAATTTATTTTGCTAAAGCTTATGACCGCATTGAATGGCCTTTTATCCTTGACATGCTCCAAGCTCTTGGGTTCGGTCCTAACTTCTTGCAGTCTATAGAAATGCTTTTGGTGATGCCTCTGCATGCATTACTATCAATGGGTCTCAATCTGATACTTTTGGGATTTTTAGACCCATCCGACAAGGTTGTTCGCTGGCTCCTGCATTATATGTGCTTGTTGCTGAAGGCTTTGGGTATTTTCTTGCCAATTTTATTTCCTCTGGTTTGGTTCATGGCATTTCCCTTCCTGAGTCCTCTTCTTAGCTTGTTAATGGTCATTTTTTTGATGACTCCTTTCTTACTTTTATTGAGGATGAGGAGAACATTTCTAATGCCTTACAGTGCCTGGACACCTTTTGACAAGCCTCTGGATCTGCTATCCAATGGCATAAGACTCTCTATTTCAGACAGTCTTTCCTTCCAGCTCCTCCTTGGCTTACTAAGTTTGACTTGAAATGGGTTCAGTATGGGTAAGTTTTCTGCTTCCTGGGCATTCCCTTTTCTTTCCATGGATCTTTTGTGGAATAATGGAATGCTATGATTGCCAAGATTGAGAAAAAGTTGCAATATTGGATTTGCAAGCCTCTCTCCCTTGCTGGGAAATTTTAGATTTGCTCCAAAGTGATGGCTGCTACTCATGTCTACTACTCTTCTTGTTGGGCTCCTTCTAAAGCCTCCTATCTCAAGCTGGAGTGCCTCCTCAGAGACTTTCTTTGGGCCTCTAGAGCTGACATCCATGGGTTTCATAGGGTTGCCTGGGAATATTGTTGCCTTCCTCGTGATTCTGGTGGCCTTGGCATTCTCTCCACTCAGAAGCAAGGTCATGCTCTCTGTGCTAAGTGGATTATTCGAGCTCTTACTAGTGATGAGGCCTAGAAGATTCTTGTCATGCACTGCATCTCTTCAGGATTCCCTGTTCATAGGCCGGCTTGGAAGGGCATTGGTCTTCAGACCTTGCTCACTATGAAGGAACCTATTCAGATTCAAGGTACTTTCATCATCAAGAGTATTTGGAAAGCCTAGGAAGCTATTAAGCCTTGGCTTTGATGGGATGGTGATGCATTTTGCAATGGGCTTTCTTTTAATCAATAGAACCTCTGGTGGTCCCCGTTGTTCTCTATTCAAGGCATCCCTCTGGCCAAGATCCAAGGGGCCAGTGCTCTACATTTTTTCAAACGTGGCATTCAGACTCCAAAGGGCCTCTTTTCTAGGGCCACTATGAGTCTCCTCTCCTGGGAGGATATGCAGGTGCAGTACCATTTGGCTCACACATATCGTCATACTTTTGATGTACTAGTTTCTGCAATTCTTGATAATTTGATTCATAAGCTTGGTATTTAGGCTACTCGGCCCTGGTGGAAGGATTGGAAATGATATCCTGTCACTCCTTTCAGCAACTACAAGCCAAGGCTGGGCTACAGATGGTTGTCTCCCCGTCTTCCGATGGTGGACACTCTTAACCAGAGATGGCATCTTCATTCTTCCATTTCTCACTGGAGCTCTTGCTTTCAGACCATCTGGGCTACCATTATGGAGCCCAAGATGGCTCTCTTTGCTTGGTGTTTACTTTTCCAAGGTCTTCCTGTGGGACCTAGGCTCAAACATTTTGGTGTTCATGACCCTCGATGTCCTTTTTGTGGTCACCCTGAGACATTTTTACACATTTTCTAGTTCTATAGGAGAGCTCAATAGTACTAGTAGTGGATTCATGATTTTTTCAAACCTTTTAGGCCCAAGCCTTTCTCCTGGCATATGATTTTCTTAGGAGATTCTCCTGGACTTCCTTCCAAGTTTTCCCAGATTTGGCATACTTTTAGGATGGAGATTTTTTTCACTTTGTGGAAAGATAGGAATGTTGTTATTTTTTCTCACAGCTTTCTTGATACAAATGTTTCTCTGTATAACAAGGCTTGCATATGTAATAATGTCATGATGCAGATTCAAGTTCAAGCTAATAAAGTGGCTCTGGAGGTGGCTCACCCTGCTCAATCACTAGGGTAATGTCCCCTACACTGTTGCCAGGGTTCCTCTAGGAGTCATGTCTACTGAAGGTACTCCCCCTAGAGGGCGTTGTCATGGGCACAGCTCTTCAGCTCACCGCTCTTGTACCCCACGGTCTCAAGCTCCCTGCCACCACTCTCCTAGAGGTGGCGACGATGGCTGGTGGCACCACTTGACTTCTCCTCCTCACCGTGCTTCTGGGTGGTCTCCAGCTCTAGCTCAGTCTACCCCTCTTGATGCTTATGGCACTCGTCGTGGCTTTGATTGGCATCCTGCCACTTCCTCCAAGTTTCCCTGCCTGGCACTCGCCATTTCTCCGCCCAGGGCGGAAGAGAAAGAAAAGAAAGAAGCTGAAGATGATGGTTGGTCTCTCCCTGACCCTCCTATTAACCCCAATGATGTGTGGGGTTTTGATGATAAAGATCCTCCTTCTGGCACTGCTCTTGTTGCTTAATGGCTTTATGCCTATTTTTTTATGAATAGTTGTTAGTTATTTCTGGCTTTGCCATGTGAACTCTGCGGGGTGATTTTTATGTCCCCTGGCCCCTTTTTGTGAATATGTAACTTTAATATTTTATTAATAGAAAAGGCACTATTCATCAAAAAAAAAAATAGAGATTCATATCATTGTATGTGTGTGTGTGTGTGTCTGTATTGTAGGTGGAGATGCCTCTTGTTACTCCTTCCTTGAGGTCTGATCATGTACGTTGATGAGACTCACTTGATGATGCGTGCACTAGTGGAGAAGTGAGTTTTAAATTTATGCATGCATGCACATACATACTTTCTTTTAAATGATTATAATTTTTATATATTTAATGTTTAGATACATATATATTATTTTCTCTATAGGGATTGGTACATCCTTCAAAGCATGATAGTCACTTCGAGGAACACTTAGTGAGGAGTTGTCATGATGAGTCCCAGGGTTCCAAGTAATCTAGCTAGTCATTTGATGGTCTATTTTATAGGCGTATAGTTTGACCTAGACTTTATATACTTGACATGTTACATTTGATTTTATTTGATCTAGACTTTATATACTGGACATGTTACATTCGATGTTATTTGATCTAGACTTTATATGTTTGACATGTTGTTTGATGAATTATGTACATACATGTGATTTGAAAATTAGATACTTGATCTATGATTTGATGATTAGATGCTTTATGTATGTGTTTTATGTTATATCTATGTACATGTGTACACATGTGTTTGATGATCTAGTTTATATGTTTGACATGTTGTTCCATTTGTTATATATATGTATACATGTGATATGATGATTGGATACGTGATCTATGATGTTATACCTATGTACATGTGTTTGATGATCTAGTTTATATGTTCAACACATTGTTCCATGTGTTAAATATATATATATATTGGATACGTGATCTATGATGTTATACCTATGTACATGTGTTTGATGATCTAGTTTATATGTTCAACACATTGTTCCATATATATATATATATACATGTGATTTGATGATTAGATACTTGATCTATGATTTTATGATTAGATGCTTTATGTCTGCATTTGATATTATACATGTGTACACATGTGTTTGATGATTTAGTTTATATGTTTGACATATTGTTCCATGTGTTATATATACGTATACATGTGATTTGATGATTAGATACTTTATGTACATGAATTTGACATATGATACATTTGATGATATATTTTGATGTTATGTACACATGCATGTAATGTATACATTTGATGATCTATTAAATATACATGTTTGAAATTTAAAACCATCCCCTTAAGACATGTATTAACTAAACAACAATGAAACTTTCATAATACAATATCATGCATACATTAATGATATAAGATTTTAAATCATCCCCTTAAGACATGTCTTAAATAAACAACAATGAAATTTTCATAATATAATATCGTGCATACATTAATAATATAACATTTTAAATCATCCCCTTAAGACATGTCCTAACTAAACAATAATGAAATTTTCATAATACAATTTAAATCGTCCCCTTAAGTCATGTGTCTTAATTAAACAACATCCCCTTAATCCATTTATGCAAGATAGATTGATACTCTCATCCATACCAGTAGAATGAAGCAATGTTGACCCTTCTCGAACATCCATTGCTTGAACTACACACAAAACAAAACAAAATAACTCTTTAGGGGAAAGATTAAAAATGCATATTCACCCAAGAAGTTAAAATCACATATTCACCTAAGAAGAGAGAGAGAGAGAGAGAGAGAGAGAGAGACCTACTCCTTCCTATGATATATTGCCAATTATTGTTCATGATGTCTTTGTTTATGTTCAACTGAATGCTTTCGTGAAGTCTTATTTGACCTTGCCCATTGATTTCCCATCTCTTTCCTTTGAAAAAATGCTTTTTTAAAATTTCAAAACAAAAAAATACACTTTGAAATGTCTTCCTTCTGAAAAATGTGAATTATCCTTCAAATTTGATGTTTACAAAATGAAAAAAACATATTTATTTATATGAAACCTTTAATAGCAAAAAAAAGATCAAATTGGTCGACTAGGGTTTCTGTCAAAAGTTGTAAATTATTTTCGATTGAAAGTTCCCAAAATAAATATTTAAAATTCATGAAATTGCAAGGGGTTTCTATCAAAAAGGTGGGGGGGGCAGTCGATCGAAACCCCTTTCTATTGAAATTGGTTTCTATTGAAACCCCTTGCCCAAATTGCTCCGACAAAAGCCATGCAATTTTTGCATTTTTCAGGCCTTGTGAGCTCAATGTAAGGGCTCAAATGAAACAATATTGACAAACCCATATGCATGACAGAAATCCTTGGAACGAGCTTTCCAATGATTATAATTTTAATATATTTTGAGTTTATGATGCATTTTTTTAGATTAATTAAATATAGATTTCTTACCAAACAATGACCTTTGTTTTCAATGCTTATGGAAAAATAGTAAACAAGTGAAAAAGAATTCTGAAAATTATCTATGCACTAGGTATAGAAGTCATCTTTCTAACAAAAAAAAAACATTGAAATTGGATACATACACAAGTTACAGGTTAACAAATGAATGTATGTCATAATTACAGTTAAGTCAACTTTAAACGTTAATAAAATATGAGATACTAAGGATAAATTCATGAAACCAATTGCTAACATTAGATATGGATGTTACAAAACTAAATTCAAAAGAATCACATTCATATCTAATTTAGAAAAGAAAAAAAATGTGTTTACAAGTGACTGTCACTTGTTAAAATTGTTGTTTACAACAAAAACTAGTTTTTGAGGGAGATAAAAAAAGGATTCAAATCAATTCCAAAAAATTGAAAAAAATATATTTAGAATATACACAAAAAATGCTAAAAGACTTTAATTTACATCATCTTCAAATTTGTAACAGTTTAGCGACAGTAAGGGTGTTCGAATGTGAAGATTTTTTTAGAATGTACATTTCAGTGTCAAAGTAGGCAAAAAAGTGTAACCCACTATTGTGGGTTCACCCAACTCAGATAATATTCATGCCTACATAGATAGTCGATGCCAATAAATGATGGAAAATATAGTATGAGTGAATGCAAGAGACCACAAGAACAAAATTTCAAACATCAAAATCGCAGACCTCGTCTTGCTTGAGAAAAGAAATAATAATGAATACCAAAGCAAGAACTCCCTTCTAAGGAGGATGACAGTAGGAAGTAACTTCTTACCTGCAATGGAAAGAGGGAGTTACTCCTTCCACCTTGTCTGAGACCTTCAACATGCTTCTATAGTCACCAAGGAACAATACACACAAAATATATATATATATATATATATAGTCAGTAGTGAGTGGGAGGTTTTCCCTATAGCCCTTCCCAGCATATCATTTCTTATATCACAGATATATCTCTCCCTACCCATAGCCCTACTATTCTAAGGGCCCCTTTTTTTCTATAATTCTATGGGGCGACCCTACGAGGCATTGGATAGACATTTAAGAGTTGAGTATAGATGGGTGGAATATAGGAATGGTGGGGCACATTGAACTTGCATCATGACTAAAAGATAAAGAGATTGAAGCAATTCTATTCTGGGCAGCTGGTTTGCGGTCAACTGTATGGTCAATCGATTAGAAAATGCAACAACACCTGTAGAGTCTACTTCTCCCGGCCAATATGTTGTTCCCCTATTAGAAATTGACTCTTATGTTGCGAGAACTCTACACCACTAATCAATTTCTCTATTTATTACTTTGGAGAAAGGAAGTCGATCTAAATCATGCCCCTTACTATTTTAAGGGCCTCCCACCTTGTTGACCCCTTAAAATAGTAGGGATAATCTACCTCTTAATAACTATGCCCCCGGTTCATCAGGAATTATAGTTCGGTTGCTAGCCCAATTATAGAAAAAAAAAAAGGGCAATTATAGTAGTTGGGTTATGTGTATATATAAAGAGAGATAGAGAGCTTCAAATTCATCGATAGATTTATTAACAATAACTTCTTCCAAAACATAAATAACTACATAGATCATAACACAAAACATTGATATGCACAACTTTCACACACAAAGACGATTAAATCTACAATTTAAATATCTCTAAAAAAATCATTGCAGGATAATAATATTGTAATTATATCTAAATAATATTAATAATATATAGAAAAATTTATCTCTTGCTAGTCAAAGTTTAAAAGAATAATTGAATTTAGACATTCAAGGAATTTTGTTTTCCTATTTCGCCACTTGTAAATGCTACATACCATTATGACTGATTCTTACAACTTAAACACAAATATTTATACTTATTTTAAAATTTAGGTGTTTTCTAAATATAAATGGACTATATAACTAAAATTCACCAAATTTTACACCTTCACCATTCTCCATCTCACAACCTCGTCACCTACACATCTAATACTTTCACCAACAAACTAAACTAACCTATGGTAGGAACATGACACTTTGCGACCCTTGTTTATACATGCTGTGATATTCATTTTATTTTTTCAAATAAATTTTTTTATGTATTTATGTATTTTTAAGTTATTTATCATTTAAGTTTAACTTATATCTTGTTTTAGAACTATTGTACACTTGTAAGGGTGGTCTTGTCCTTTGCTAATTTGAAATTTGAAATTTATTTGAGTAACTTCCTCAATATTTCTTTACCTAGATTTGACTATACATACTTTTGACATGATTTAATATTATGTGATTGTATTTAAAAATATTTAGTGTTTTCATTAAAATCATCTCTCACCTTCAAGAACACCAAGTGACCAATCATTCTAGAACAATTTATAGTGATACATTTTGATATGATGCAATAAAAAAGAGGAAAAATTTATATTAGACTTTTGCCTATTGTTTTCAATGTAGTTTCATCATGACTTTATCATATGAAAACTCTATTAAGCTACTTTTAAATACCTCCAAACTTTATTTATTTATTTATTTATTCATTTATTTTTTTGGTTGGTGATAGTTATCCATAATTAATACTACCTAACACTCTAGTCATTCAAACATGCATAGGCATAAGCCTGTGAACACAATGGTCTAGCTGGGATTTAAACCTTGGCAATAGCTTCACCAATGAAACATTTTAACCGTTTCTCTAAATGGATCACCCTAAATACCTCATGTTAATGTTATTGTATCTATGGTCAGATTCCTTCAAGCAAACATAAATGTCTAATTGGCCTATGGGCCCTAGAAATTAATATGAGTCGATTCATTAAATATGAAAAATAAAATTAATATGTTGACTTGCATATTCGATTTGTTAAATACTAAAAATTACTTAATTAATGGGGCCGACTTGGAAGTCCGCCAACCTCTTTTTGGGGAGTGTTGACCCTTGGTGAAGGGGAACTACCGATAGGTATAAAGGAAGATTGAATCTTCCTTCCTTTGCATTTAACATACACACAATCAGTAGACCAAATTCATCCTACAATAGATCAAACTCCATCAACAGATCAAATCCCTTCATTCATTCATATCGTCCAATATATATACAGTTGTCTATCACTCACATCCATCCTATTTTACATAGCGGTTTGATTATACATAGGAGATCGATTTCATATTGGAGTTTTATATTCATAGAAGAGATTGATAATATTGTAAGATTGATATTGTAGACTGATTTTAGAATTGTGTATCAACTTTCAAATAACATAAGAAGATATTGTTGGGCTGGGTTTTTCTCCCTCAAGAGGAGGGTTTTCTTAGGATAAGAATACTATGTTAATTGTGTGAAGTTATTTTTATATCTTTGATCATAAATTTAACATGGTATTAGAGCGGGTTTGAGAAGATAGTGATTAGATTTCCTTATAGAAGCGAAGTTTCCTTTCATCTCTCACCTTCAAGGAGCAATATCAAAGCCTTGAAAATGGTGTATGATCTCAAGGTTGAAGATAGACTTGAAGGTGCTTCAAACTTCACTTCATGGAAGTTTAAAGTTCAAGTTACAATTGAAGAAAATGATCTACTTCAATTTGTGGAGGAAAAATATTTTTATGAGCCAGAAGATCAAGCGGACAAACTTCAATTCAAAAATAATGGCATAAAAGCAAGAAGATCTTGATTGACTCAGTAAAGGATCACTTAGTGCCTCTCATGTCAAAAATGAAAAATGAAAGAGCATGTTCAAAACCTTGGAAGGTCTATATGAGATCAACAACACTAGTAGGGCCCTTGCATTGAGGAAACAACTTCACCAAGTTAAAATGGAGAAAGGAGAATCAGTCATATCTTTCTTCACAAAAATCTAAAAGCTAAGGGATCAACTAAGCACCATTGGAGATCAAGTTATGGATAAAGGTCTTGTCATGTTATCATTGAATGACCTTCCTCATTCTTGAGAGCCATTTATTTAAGGTATAAGTGGGAGATCCAAATTTCCTAAGTTTGATCATCTTTGTATTGATTGCATCCAAGAAAAATCTAGGTTGGTTGTAAGGGGAATTATCAAAGGTTCTCAAAATGAAGACACTCATGTTATTGCCACCCAATATACTAAAAAGAAAAGAATAAATCAGAAGAAAGGAAACTTCAAGAGGAATAGAGAACAAAGGCAAAAATTTGCACCTGATTCAAAGAAGAAGAAATATCTCTCCCACATTTAATATTTTAGATGTGACAAGTTTGGTCACTATGCAAGAGATTGTTTGACAAGGCCTAAGAAACAAGTGGCAAACATTAATGAAGTCTCAACTCAAAAGAGAGCAGAAGACAACTCTAATGGATTCCTCTTCATATCTTCCTTATTAAGTATTGTTTCCATAGATAGTGACACCTATTTGATTGATAGAGGAGCTTCTCGACACATCACAAGCTATCGAGAACATCTTTCAAATTTGGTAGAAAGAGATTCTAATATTCAAGTGATCATTGGAGATGATACATGCTATTCAGTGAAAGGATTTGGCACTACATCACTCAATCTAGAATATGGGATTGATCTTCATCTAAGTGATTTCTTATTCATACTAGGAATCAAGAGGAATCTTATGTCTATATCAGCCTTGAAGGACAAAGGTTATCAAGTAGTATTTTCAAAAGGGAGAGTTCTTGCATGGCCAAAGAACTCCAACATCAAGATTGCATGTGTGATCAGTAATCGGCATGAGAGTTTGTATAAGCTTTCCAACATCAAGATTGCATGTTAGATGCCAAGGGAGGAAGATGCAATCTTCCTTTATACCTATCGATAGTGCCTCTTCACCAAGGGTCAACACTCCCCAAAACAACACAACCCAATGAGAAGGTGGCAGATTTCCAAGTCAGCCTCATTAATTAAGTGATTATTAATTATTAACAATTAGAATATGCAATTCGACATATTAATTATATTTTTCATATTTAATGAATCGACTCATATAAATATCTAAGGCTGATATGCCAATTAGACATTTATGTTATCTATGTCAGCCTAAAGGAATCCAACCATAGCTACAATAACATTAACACTCCCTCTTAGCTAGGGAGGAATCTTTCTCGATATCTGAGTCATGTAGTGATATCCACCATGGCTACTCTCAGAAGGTGGGTCCATCATGGCTACTCCCATGAATGGAAATGAAAATGAACACAAGTACTCAGTCATGGAGCCTCTCACATGACATCCACCAAGGCTACTCCCAGAGGGTGGAACAGGGGCTTTCACCTCAAACTTTTCTCTCACATAGAAGAATGCAATATAGTACATCTTATGGAATCATTGATGTTGAGACTCCCTCTCATCAAGAGATTCATTATCCACAACTCTAAGATTGTCTAAAAAATGCACAAACTTCACTTTGGCAAGAGGGTTGGTGAGAATATCATCCATCTGATCATTAGTGCTAATGTACCTCAATTGAATAGCATTACTTTGTACCATATCTCTAATATAGTGATATTTGATCTCAACATGCTTAGTTCTGTCATGAAACAAAGGATTGATAGAGAGCTTCATACAACTTTGGTTATCACAATGAATAACTGTAGGATCCAACGATTGTCCAAACAATCCTGCAAGAAGCTTTTGAAGCCACATTGCTTCTTGTGGTTCCATACAAGCTGCAACATATTCATCTTCTATTGTACTTTGAGCCACACGTGACTGTTTACTGATGCACTAGGAAATCATAGTAGATCCCAAACTAAAGCAACAACCAAAGGTTCTATTTCGATTAGTAACAATCCCTACCCAATTAGAATCGTAATAGCACTGTAGATTTAGGCCCACACTGGAAGAATAGTTCGAGCCATATCCAACTGTGCCACACAAGTATCTCAAGATATGCTTGGATGCAACTAGATGTATCCACCTGGGTTCACACATGAATTGAGGACTAAGTGCACCCACTGCATAGAAAATATATGGTCTAGTGTTAACTAGATACATCAAGGATCTAATCGACTGTCTATACATGGTAAGATCCACAAGATACAAAGTAGCTGTAGATTCACTCAAATTCTTCAAGTTTGTTTCCATTAGCGTAGACATAGACTTGCAATCTAACATTACAAATCTCTTTAAGATGTCAATGGTGTATTTTCCTTGACTCAGAATGATCTCATTAGGCCTCTACCACGCTTCCAAACCTAAGAAGAAATGCATAAGTCCCAGATCCTTCATCTCAAATTCTGAAGCCAACTCCTTCTTACATCTAAAGATGAGATGTTTTTCTCTAGTAAGAAATAAGTCTTCAACACAAAGAACCAAGATTAAAGCTTTACCATTGACAATCTTGAAGTAGAGATTTGGATCAACATCATTCTTGTAGAAACCCAAACTTACCAAGTATCGGTTAATCCTTTCATACCATGCACAAGGAGCTTGCTTAAGACCATATAAATATTTCTTTAATTTGCATACATGATACTCTTTCCCATGAATCACGAAGCCTTTAGGTTTCTCAATGTAGACATATTATTCAATAACACCATTGAGAAAAGTTGTTTTCACATCCATTTGATGTAGCTTTCATCCCTTAGCTGTCGCAATGACAATGATGGTCCTGATAGAAGTATACCAAGCAACTTGGGCAAATGTTTCTTCATAGTCTATTCCTTCCTTTTGAGATAAACCAAGTGCCACAAATCTAGCCTTATACTTCTCAATGCTTCCATCAACTCCATGCTTAATCTTGAATAACCAATTGGAAGGTACAACTAACTTTCCTTTAGGTCTAGGTATAATATCCCAAACATCATTATTAATATTGGATTGATATTCTTCATCCATAGCATCTTTACATACTTTCTGATTTGAGGCTTCCTCAACATTGGAGGGTTAAGTCTCAATAATATTACACATCAATGCAACATAGATAGAGAATCAATGTGGTCTTTTACTTTCTCTAAATGTGCCTCTCGGATATATATATTCTGATTTTTTTCCACTTTTTCAACTATTCATCTACTAAAATCATTGATTATAATTTTATTTGAAAAAACCTTTTCCATGTAATATGTTGTGAATACAATTAATTTCATGACATCTAAATGTATGGTTAAAGACAATATAAAATAATTAATTTGATGTACTCACTACTTTATAAAATATTTTTAAAAAAAATTAAAATAAAAATAAATGGAGTCAGCCACAGGCCTTAGATGTTGACAACGTCTAAACAGCAAACTAAAACGCATATCTTATCCAGGAGACACTTGATTTTTTTTCCAAACTTTCGTTATATATTTTATAGTTTAGTTTGGTATAGCCACGGGTTTAGCTTTTAATGTTCAATTTTTTAGAGACATTAGTTAAAATTAATTAAAGTCGAATCAACTGTGTCTGCTGATTAGATTGATGGTATGCCAACACATAAATTCTTCTTGCACTTCAGGTTCAAATTCATCACCTCACAAATAGCAATTTCAATCTTTTTAAACATACCCCTCTATATGACTTTATCATTTAATTCCTCAAATCGCACCTCAATAATACCCTTTTCAACAAATATATTTTTGGTTCAAATTCATCACCTCACAAATAGCAATTTCAATCTTTTTAAACATACCCCTCTATATGACTTTATCATTTAATTCCTCAAATTGCACCTTAATAATACCCTTTTCAACAAATATATTTTTGAAATGTTCCACATTCTATATGATTAATTTTTGTTTAATAAAATGTAGTCTCTTTATGAAGCAAAAAGGAATCCCATTGAAAATATTAGTGTTTGACCACCAAGTCCATGGGTGATCCACAATAGATGCATCCTTCCACCACATATTAACAAACTTGAAAAACCATTTCTTACGTCTTACACTATTTTTTATTTCTAATAAAACTGGAAAATGATCTGAAGCAGAGATGAGCAAATGGGTGTTTCTAGATTAATTGTGCTTATATGTTAGCCTTATGTTGAATTAGTCTAGGCTAAACTCTAAGAAAATCTTATCTTTCTTTTCATTTTAGTGAATTTGTCTAATATGGCATACCCTAACCTTTTTGAGTGTTGTATTAGAATTGTAATATTTCTATTTTTTTTAAGATTAAATCTCATTTTTAGATCTACATTTCCTTTCATTTTTGTTGTGCATTATTAATATATATATTTTATTAAGACTAGTGAGCTTTATTGTACTATCATTTCCAACCAAGTTACCCTACTCTTGTCTAACACACATATATAATTTGTTAATTCCTCCTAGGGTTTTCAGCCCTTATTGGTAGTCTTGTGAACCCTACATCTTTGGATAAATCTTTATTTCCCACAATCCCCTATCCTTAGCATATATCCATGCTTCCCTTACAAATTTTGACATGTGATACTTTTATTCTTGATAAACTCATGACCTTTTACGATGCAGAGGGGATTCTATGAAAGCATTGTGCTATCATATACATGCTCATTCTTCATCTATGAACTTGATCATCACTTTCCCTTCTTGATTGGATACTCATACTTCACTCCTCCAAGATTCTCATTTATTACCCACTTTTATTGAAAGTGAGATCATGTGCTTGATTATAATTGTTTTTTATCTATGAGCATTTCTCCTTCATGTAATCCACGTTGATGCCTCTATTGTGAGAGAGGCATGCAACCAAATTGTACCTTCTATTTCTTTGGGTGATACATCTAATGAGGGTTTAAATCCTCGTTATATTGACACCTTATGATGATTCTCCTATATGTCATGATGATTCTATAAAGTTGTCCTTTTAATATGCTAGCTTCTTTTAAACTTGTTTATGTATTTTATGATATTCATTCTTCCATGTCTCGTGTGAACTTGATTAATATTTCAGACTAACATTTTACATAGTGATATTTTCCATGATGATGGCATACTTACATGGCTATATAATTAGATTCTTACATGTGTACTGGTGTTTATTAAAAAAATCTATTAAAAAGCCAAACATACAAAAAAAAATGAAAACTACAACATAGTCAATATATAATAATACTAGCAATCGCACCTATGTGTGCAATGGGTATGCCGAAGAGGTGTGGAATTTTAATTAGGAAAAAATCAATCTCTCTTTGTATATATGTATGTATGTATGTATGTATATCACTTCTTTTCTATAGATTGAACTATTTCCCCCCCCCCCCCCCCTCTCTCTCTCCCTTTCTCCATCTCTATTTGTTGATATCTACTTCTCTCTATCAATGTATTTAACTCTCTCTCTCTCTCTCTCTCTCTCTATATATATATATATATATATATATATATATATATATATGTATATATATGTATATATATATATATATATATATATATATATATATATATGTATATATATGTATATATATATATATATATGTATATATATATATATACATATATATATATATATATATACATATATATATATATATACATATATATACATATATATATATATTCATTAATATATAAGCAATCCCTTTTCTTTCTCTCTCTCCAACATTGAAAATCTTTTGAAATTAATACTAAATCAACTATTATTGACCAAAAATAAATTTAAAAAAAATAAAAAATGTTATTAATGTTTTGATTAAGTAAAAACAAGCTTTGAAAGGATCCGAAACCTTGTACAAAGAGCATAGAAAGATAGAACATTGAAGGATCAAATAACAATTGTGGAACACCACCCAACAAACTAGAGGAACTAATCGTAGTTCCTAACAAAAAGGCCAAAAACCAGCCCAGCTAAACACAAAAGGACCATCAAGATTTACATTTTGGCCCATCCTTATGAGAACGTAAAGACATATCAAAAGAAGATTTGGAGGATTTGACTTTTTTTCCTTTAACTGATGTCCATCCATCCTTCACATTCTCAGTAGCCTTCTGCCAATCCAAAGATAAACCTGAAGAGCCCACTAAATGGCAGGCAACATCAGCAATCATAGAAGGGACAGGGGTAGCACCACCGCCAACCCCCAAAACTCTCTCAGACGAAACATGAGCATCAAAACCCACAGCAATAGGAGATAAGACAGCAAAGCCAGAGACAGCCTCACTGTTCTGGACAGAGACAACAGTAACAGAAGGGGCAACATTAGTATTCTGAACCAAAGTTGCCTCTGAGACAGCACACGTAGTATCAAGGACAACATCAATAGAATCAGCCAATGTATGATCAGTCTAAGGAGAGCAAGAAACCACACCCCCATCCTTGGAAGCTTTTTGAACCGTATAATGATGGTCAGAAACCCCCAACCACCAAGAAGGTGATTTCTTCGATCTAACCTTATTAGACAAACATCGTGCAGCAAGATGGCTAGTCTTATGACATTTCCTGCATCTAAAAGGAATACCCTCATAATCAAGATTCTGGGTCCAAGATCCTTTTGAAGAAGCCAAAGTAATCTTCTCAAGGAGACCCTTAGAAATATCAACCTCCACAAGAATACGAACATACGTCGTCTTAAAAACATTAGAAGAGTCTAAATCAACCATCTGGAAATCCCCAATGGCCTCCCCCACAGACTCCAAGATTGAATCTAGCCAAAGATGAAGGGGAAGATTCGACAATCTTACCCATAAGGGAATCTTATTAAAAGATTCAGAAAGAGGATCAAACCCCTGATACCAGGGTTTGGCCATCAGGGGGAACCGCTCCTCCCAAGAAAAACAATTGTTACACAAAATAGTATTCCTATCTGCAGCATTTTCAAATTTCACAATAAAGAAACCCCTTGCCACAGGGTAAATCTGAACTATATCAGTTATGATGGGCTCCCAATGTTTGGATATCCAAGCATGTAAGTCAAGAAGAGAGGGACAGAAACCCCTAAAATGAAAAATAGCAGCAGTAGTAGAGAAATCCTCTGCAGTTTTCAAGATCTCATCCATAGTATCTGAATCAAGATTAACTACGATGGGGGAACTTACCAAAACAGGCAACACCAAAGGACGGGATCCCCCTCTCCTAGCAGAGGTAGAACCATAGATACCTACTTCAAAAACAACCACATCAGCATATGAGATCATTGAGCTTTCCTTAGCCACCAGAGACCCTAAGAGAGTTGTCTGGGAAGACCCTGGCAAAGACAGCCCAGCACCAGACGCATCAACAGCAGGAGACTGCCCAGGAACATACCCGCAAGCCAAGTGCCTCCAAATGCAACAGCAGGAGAAGGCCCTAAGAGAGTCGTCTGGGAGGACCCTAGCAATGACGACGCAACACCAGTAGGAGACTGCCCAGGAACAACACCTGCAGGCCAAACGCCCCCAGACACAGCAGCAAGAGAATGGGCGGGAACTACATTTTGAACAAGCAGGAATGGAATGCGACATGATGTCTTTGGATCACTTTTGCATATTATGTGTAAGAATAAAATGTTATTAATGTTAATAATAAATAATAATATTTTTAATTATCTCTCTCTCTCTCTCTCTCTCTCTCCCTCTCCCACCCACTCATGTTTCCCCTATCTACATCTCTATATGTTTGTCTCTTGCTTTGTTTTCATGTCTACTTCTATCTTCCTCTTTCATATCTCTATCTTTTGTGTCCCTCTTTCTCTCTCACTTTATTTTCCTTTATCCCCATACCTTCATTTGCTGCTTTGTCTAATGCCATTTGTCATGAGTATTGTGATGTCTCTTATTTTGATCTGGCACACGTACACCAATCATTTCGCTGACAAAAATAGTGTTTTTAATTTGTATTGGGGCTGCCATTGGTAGTACCCACTGATTGGCATTGGTTTTGTAATTCTTTTCTCATCAATTTGTGCTTTGGATTTTGGCATTTAACGTTGTCCTTGGATGATTAATTGGTGTGTAATGCTATTCAATTAGCTTTTGAATGATTAAATTGATGGTTCTTTATTTTTTAATGAAGTTTTAATTGTGGATTGAAAGGTAAATCAAAATATATTATAATGTAAATTTGATACCTATTCATTTATTAGTAATTTATGAAGCTATTATTTTAATGTAATTTGACAATGTATATATTATTAATCTATGCTAAATACAAGCTAGGTATAGAAAGTGGTTGGAATCATTTGTCTTGTTTATTCTCATAGAGGTGTTTGGTTTTCTTGTGTGTTGGAGGAGTTTTGGGGGTTATCAGTTTGGGTACTAGAGGTTGTGGGAATGTTCCTTTTCATTTTATTGTCATAAGATCATGTTGGGGCTTGGATGACTTGTTTAATTGATGTTTCTTATTAATCCCATTTCTTTCTAGATATTTCATTGTTATTTTGGGTCGTGCCGTTGATGTAATCAGTGGACTTTATGTCTAAATTTGGCTAGAATATTATTAAAAGAGTAATGGAACTATTATGTGTTCTAGGGTTTTTTCGTAGTTAGCACTATATTTACTGTTTTACCTTTGTTATTCAATACTGTAGTTATTCATGAATATTTCACTTGATAAGTGCATTTTGATAAGGGAGATAATGCAAATACCCAAGGAAAAAAACACCATAGAAAGATGTCATTATTTTGTCAAAATTATCTATTTTAATTTTGATTTTTTTTTATTGTAAATTTTCACTGGATTTTTTAATCTGTATCTTATGTATTACAATCTAAATATAAAATTAATGATAATTTTTTAAAAAATACTTCTAAACTAAATTAAACTATCTCATATTAAAATATATTTAATATTTATATTATTATTTAATATAAACACAAATAGTTGCAATTAAATTTCATTTGATTTTAAATCACATTTAACAATTTATAATGGATGAAATATAAACATAACTTCACATGATTTTATATAAAAATAAACTTAAAAACAAATACATTTTTAAATATATAAGTTTATTATCTTCTACTTAAAATATTTTTACTTATTACCTTATAGAAAAGTAAAATGAGATAGTTTTAAATTTTGTTACTATCCCTACTGTCAACACTACCGTCACATTGAGGGTAATAGGCTGTTGCGGAGGCATTTCTGTTTTTTGTGGAGAAGGTTTTCAGAGGTCTCATCCCCCCCACTACTCTCTTGACATAGAACACTGATGCGTGGGATTTACTGTATGCAGCAGCTAGGGAAGTTATGAGATTGGAGATAGAAGGTACGAGGCAGATACCTACATCCCAAATACATGCCCAAGGCGTCAAGGAGTTGTTATACGGCAGAACACACCTACATCCACATCCTTCAACTCTTATATTTGTTAGACTTAATTGCAGACAAGGTTTGCGGAAAGTTATAAAATATCATCCACAATAAAATGAATAACTATAATATCAAAGTCCCGAAAAAGGCAAATGCAGGTTTTCCTGAATCAGAGCGAAAAACTAAAAGCTTCAGAAATCTTGTCCACCTTAAAAGGATTGGCAAGAATTTCCTTTACATATTTCCACTTTATAATACCTATTTATATAAATTGTATTGTTGTTGATAATATTTCCTATTGAATATCCAGATCCTTCTGTAATTACATACATAAGATACATACCCAGCTGAAGCTCTGCTATTCTATGGGACAACAAAAGCGGATAATTGTACCGCCACCCCCTATATTATTCTATGGGCTCCCTTACTCCCCTTGTAAGAAAATATGTGAAATTTCAATAATTTATAAAATTTGTGTTGCGATAACCGTAGATAATGTATGATGCAGATTCAATTCTTTTATAAGTTCATAGCAAGATTTAATGTTCACTGAAAGTGAATTTAATCCACTTAATTATATGTTTTTTTCTTAACAATTCTCTTAGGACAGTTAAGTAGAACTGCAAAAGAGGAGGATTACATTAATAATAGAGAATTATGGCTGCGCCAGCTGTAAACTCCAAGATGTGACTATGTTTTAACATTGAATAAAAAGATGAGAAAGATGTAAACTTCCAGTTTGTAATATTAGAATAGTGCAAAAAGAATTAATGTTGACAGAAACTACCCGTCTATGTTAATTTTATTGACTAGTCCATTTTAATCCTTCATATTGTACAATATTCTGATAAAAATTGCCTATTAATATTTTTTTATTGAAAGAAACAAAACAAAGAATTAACAAGTCAGTGAGAAACATCGTGGATATGAACAGCTGATGAGTAACAGCTGCAGCTACATAGAAGTGGCTCTACTTACCAGAAAACTACAAAACATTTACTGTTATCACAGACCTACCAAAGATATGGATTCAGTCCTCATGCTAAAAATTCTCGAATAGTAGGTGTCAATCCTCATGCTCAAAATTCTCGAAACTTAAGGGGTGCCCGTCAAATTGAAAGATATATTGGTGTTGCCATTTGAAAGTCTCATTATGTGGGTCAACACATCGCTGTTTACGTGAGGATTTTGTGGCCATTTATTTGGGGATTGTGTGACTGGTTATTTGGTGATCCAAGTCTCCTCATGAACAACCTTATAAAATCTATGCTAAAATATTAGATTTTTTTAAGTTTCTAATATTCATAATTCCATGAAGTCCCACTGCCATTCCATATAAAACAGAGTAATAACAAATTCATCAAAGGACTAATTTCATCGAAGGGCTACTCTCATCCAGCCATTAAATAATAAACTATAATCTTTAAAATACTTTATAACTATAAGCCGCACTGTACATCCATCCTCAGCACAAGTGTAGGGATAAGTCAAAGCTGCGCTCAGCCAGGTTTTCACATCCTCTGCACTCTGCATCCAATTCCGATCCGTCAATACTGACAGACAATCATCAAGTTCGCCCATCATATCATCCAAAACTTCCACGCAATCTTCAATGGCAGCGCAAATGGCGGCGCCCGTTTCATTCAGGTCCAGAGTATAATCGTATAGGCTCTGCGCCTCGTTAAGGCTCACTTCTGCAGCAATTCTCCCAAATTCCCACTCGCGAGCTTGATCAGATCCAGGATATGAGGACAAAGACGAATTGCAAACATCAAAATACAAGGTTTTGTTGCAGAGGTTTTGGATGAGATTTAAAGATCCCGTCCCCTCAAGCCCAGTTTCTTCTTTTGCTTGTTGGGCACTTGTTGGAGGAAGAAATGCAATGCTAATGCAAATAATTGAACACATAACGGAGAAGAGAGCCTCACGGGCCCTCCATTGTTGCGCAACTCCAAATCTCTTGGAGCGCTTCATATTCTGCATATTGATCAGTCTGCGAAAAAGATGTTGAACTTGTAGTAGTGTATGAGGACATAAGCAGAGAGTCCCTGTTATTTGTTTTTATCGACAATGGCATCCACAAAATATAATACATGTGTAGAGTGCGTGGAGTGAAATGCAAGTCATCTTTGTCGTGGCGTACAATCATGTTCAATCGTGGAAAATATCTAAAATCAACGTGTAAAGTGGCAGGCAATGAACGCTTTAGATGACTTCAATGGTATTCATTCTGTCTACAGAATTTCTAACCGTTGGATGCAAATTTTAGCTTGAACCCTTTCATAGGGAAACACCTACGGCGTAAATAGTAATAATGAAAAATACATCAATTCATGAAATAAACATTGTTTAGATAAATATTAAAAAAATGATATTCACGTAGAAAAATAAAACAAGGGGTAAAATAAAAATTGAACGTTATTCACTTATCTTTTTAAAACTATTAAGAATTTTTTTATGACTTAAGATTGAGTCCAGTAGCTAGCCAACCACAATCAAGAAATTTCACTTTCACTTTCCTGAATTTCATAGCTATACGGAAGCTTACCATTTACAGACCATGGTAAACAGAAGTCCCAATCAGGAATGTACTGGTAAACCAACAATTATTCAGTAAAAATGCCGAGTAAAGATGCACAAACTGCAGAATCACATACATATGACAAATGTAAAAGCTCCCCACAACTTAAAATCATCGGAATTTTCAATGAATGACAATCCTTGGCTCTTCCATCTCAAACTTGTTCCAGAAATCAATTATATTATTGCCTAGACATATTCTCTGTATCTTCAGTACTGTTGAACACCTAAGCAACAGCTGATTTCACATGATCTTGAATACCACACACCATATTTGCAGGCACAGCCACATCAATCATTTTTGGATAAGCAAGGCCAAGATCTGCAAAAGAATGTATAAAGTCAGAAGCAAAACAACAAGTCCAGAGTTTCCATAACTAAATTTCTAGAGAGGTGTAAACTTTCTTGGCATGTCAGTAAAAATATGCAATTCAAAAAGATAAATTTAAGTAGAAACTATACAATCCACTAGGGAAAAGGGTAGACTCACTGTCCATAATATTCTTGAATGTTTCCTGCAAATCATCCAACATACACAATTTAATATTAATATTATGTCTAATAGTTTTCCCATATCCAAGCAAACAAGATTCTAAGAATATGAATGCAGCTTTACCACATCCTTTGTAAGCCGGGGATTATAGAGCAATTCTTCTCCTACAGTGGTAACCTGCCAAGAAAATTGAGACGTGTTATTTTAACTTTTTGTTAGTACTTCTTGGCCAAAAACTGCAGTTTCATTGCATTCCTTCACTTGCTGAAATTCAAATTAATTAGTAGGTGTTTTCAGAGTCGCATGCAAACAGATATGGTATCAGATATAGATACGGCGAATTTCAATATCCCCAAATACGGATATGGCTGAATATGGCAATTTTATAAAATAGACATATATCCAATTATTTACATGTAAGGATGGATGTGGGTGAGTTTTATAAAAATTTGCATTTTAGCTTATAATATTGAGTTTTTTTATTTTGTGTTTATGGCTGTTATGATTTAAATATGGGTGCCTGGTGTGCATGTGTGCACAATTTTTTTAAAGGTTTTTATAAATCCTGAATCAGATACTGCACCAAACAGTGTAGTGGCATATCGTATCAGATATGGCCCAAATATTGGCTCGTTTATGAATGTGTCTGAAATTTGAATACAGAATCCGTGCCAAATCTGGGAGTATAGAGTCCATACCCTGTACCCAATACACACACGGATACATATATCCAGGCAGAGGGGGAATATCCGGAATCTCTGGGTGTTTTCTTCTCTGCATCTGTAATTTTAAAGAGCAACACTTCATCAAGTATATGCCATACTGACATTCACAAAAATATCACCAAGTGTGAAGAGAACTGATAAGGCTAAAATTTTAGGGCCCATGCAAGGAGCCCATCATCATGAAGTTGAACAAGATGTTCAAGCTGATAATATTAAGTAGTGGAATGTCCTCATTGAGGCTGCAGAAAATACGAAGAAGAAGTGGAGACTTGAGCAAGCAGTGGTAGCAGATATGACCTCAGACATGGGAATGGTTAAAGCTTTGAAATCCAGTATTTTTCTCTCTATTATGTTCAACTTATGATTCAAATATTAATCAATGGTTTTCACTTTTTTGAGCAAGACTTGTGCTAGCCATACGGTTCATAATCCAGGCATCTCTGGAAATTATTGTTATTCAAGGTAAAAAAAAACATAGAGTAGTATTTGGAGGAATGAAGCTAAGGCATTTCACTTCTCTTGCTAAATTATTCATATTTTGTTCCATTAATTTCTTTCTTTGTCAAATAATATATTGTTATAATTGTGGCCCAACAGATTCATCCTTCTCACACCAATCTTAAGATTTATAGAGTAAACTCTGCGGCAACAATATAAGAAAATATGCAATGATGCTCTACTTATTTAGCAGTACGCTGTCCAATCACTGTAATGCAACAGTCATGCAATGGTAAATGTTATTAAATCTCTTAGTGGAAATTTCATTAGACTAACTGAAATCTCATGACCATATTCAACTATTTAGTAGCAAACATGAAACAGACTGCAATCGAAGAAAATATTCAGAACTAAAGGAAAGATAGAATCATGTACTTATATTTTCATCTTCACTACAAGTTACAACCTACAGCTTAAGCATAAGTTCCATGATCCATCAAGTCAGAACAACATTTCAAAGCCTTGGAGGATTTGAGGCTTAAAATGCACCAGTATGGATTTCAAAACATTGTAATCTAACAGTTTTGTATACCCACAAATATGGCATTTGCCATACTGCATCCAAATTTGTAATACACAATGTTGATAAATTGTTTTCTAATATTTTATTGAAGGTATTGTTTAAAGACAAATGGATTTCAGATACTTACCGTATGCCCTTTGTAATCATGGGCAGGAAACAGCAATGTATCATTTGGTAATGCGAAAATCTGAAACATAATAAAATACCCTCTAATGAGAATAGAACATATCATAATTAATAATTACCATTGGTTGGTATAAGTTTCTGTTGAGATTTATTATTACTAAATGTGCTGTTAGTTTGTTTGCTCACCTGTGAGTGTACAGAGTTGTAAAGTTGATCTGCACTTCCTCCCTGACATGAGATAATCAACGCTATCAGGAATTCCAAACATTATGGATACTAAAGAGTTAAAATAAAATGGATACGCGAAAAATATGACAAAAATGCATGCTAAAAAATTACCGCTCTTAACTTCAAGACAAATGTGTAGGCAAAGGCATGACAGATTAACCAGAAGGATGACATAACAGATTTGCCACAAACCCGTACTATCAAAGATAATCAGTACTTACATCTCTAGAGTATAGCTATTAAAAGGATGAAGATAAAATTTCACTAAACATATTTACTTGAAAAAATATTTAACAAAAAGAACAGAAGACTGAGGAGAAAGTTGTGAATAATATCACTTCAGCCCTTGATTTTCATGATTTACCTTTCCACATGGAAGTGCCAAGGCATGGTCACCGAGAGAAAGTTACTTGAAGCTATTTCGTAAACTACAAGCATTTCCAGATGCACTTAATGATAACCATCAATGGAAATCAATCATGTCCATGAAGACCAACTACAGTGAGGATGTTCTCTGCCCTGTGTATTTTATAAAGAATTGATTTTCATGTACACGTTCTTGGGGTCTTTGGAGGGATCAGATTAACGATTTCTAAATGGGTTCATCTCACAATATTTCATGGGGAAATAAGTAAATAAAATAGAAATTTGCATGATAAAGCAAGCAATCTCATACCAATGTTATGTTACATAAGAAGCTATCATAGAAGTGCTTGTATTTTGACAAGAAACATGGTCAAAAGAGTTCAATAAGTATATAATGATAATGAAAAGATAGTTGATGATCAAATTTGTTTCGTTGACTGAAGTATGGTCGAACTTGTCAATCTCTGATGATAACATGATCAAAAAAATGTAGCTATATAATGACAAGTGTCTTGAAAAAGAGAATGATCAATAACTACAGATACTACCCATATTACGTGATAATTCTGTTGAATCCAAGAATCATGTGAACTTGGCAATCAATTTTCAAACATGATACCAGGTGTAATTTAATTTGCAAGGAGATATAGAACATGGTCCTCAATGTGGAGCAGAATCTTCTTTGACCTGGGTATTCTCTATGAAGCCCCAGGTAGAACTAGATTCTTTCAAATATGGTGGGAAAGGTACCAAGAACTTGAATAAAATAAGTAAAAATTAAGGGGGAAATATCAATCATGCCATACAAAAAAAGTAAAATAAAACATATTAATCCTAGAGGTAAACAAATCCTTTCCATCCCCTTCCAAAACTACAATTGTGCATGAAACGTTCCCATAAATGGACACGAGGACACATATACATAGTTGCAAATGGACAACAGAAATCCAAGAGTTTATTCAAATATGCTGTCACAAGTAGAATTTACAAAGAAGCTTCACGCATAGTCAATAGTGTTTTCTATCTCTTATATCATGGCCTCGTGATCCATACCATACTACTGAAACTCAATCCTATTATCAATCGCAAAAAATTTAAAAAAGCCGCAACAAAACCCACCTGAAAATCAGTCCGTCCACAACCACGTACCAAAAGTGCATCTCCAGTGAATGCCATTCTGGGATTAGGCTGACAAGGACCTTCTCCTGTTACATATGTCACACACCCTTGTGTGTGGCCAGGAGTAGGTCGAACCTGCAGATCAATAATGCATGAAGTGAATATGATTTTCTGTGGTTATGTTGCATATTAAGACATTATCAAACCACAAATAGCATTCCATTTCTTATAATAGTAGATCTTCCTATTTGTTTTGATTGCTAATTTAGGCATGTTTAAGAGAAGTTTGTGAGAAACAAATACATGCTCTGCAGGAAAGGTTCAAAACCTTTTGACATTGCACCTGAGAGTTGCTTTCTATTTAACAATGATATCCTATCTTTCCATTCAAGATGGGACTTAAGATATTCTGAACTTGAAGACAATGAATTCCAAAACATGAACAACTAATTCACAAATTGGGCAAAAGTTTTAAAAAGGGTATATTGATGAAATAAGCGACATTAAACATGGATCAGCTCTATACTCTACACACCAAAGTTCCTATGTGTATTTCATTGAATCAAATTTCAAAACAGAAAAAATAAAACAAGTATGATCTGCTTCTACATTTAAATTTTAAACAATTTTTTCATCAACATGATACAAACTGCTATCAATGCCAATACTAAAAAAATCACAGTTATATATTGCAAATGTCTATATTGGCCTAAAGCTGATGGTGTGGATTTGTAATCCCTTATAAGGTTGAAGTTGGCCCAAGGCTGACAGGGGGTTTGAATATCCTTAGAGTGTCAAACTTAGCCCGAGGCTAATGGTGTAGATTTGAAACCCTTATTCATAAAAATGTGGATTACTATTAGCACAGTGATAAAAAGTAATGTTTATCATTTTTTTAAACGCCAATTTCAAACCTAGTGTAATCCTTGACTACTAGTCCTCAACTAAATTAGAGTAAACTAAGTGAATTTTCGTTACATTTGTTACTCCATTGACTTCGTGACGTTAAAAGATAGGCTACTCCATTTTAATGTCACTCATTTTGGTGTCTTCCTCTTAAGTACCATTCTATGAGTGTATGATTCAACAAGTTGTTTCAAAGGGACATTAAAGTGTGATGCTTCAAATTTGAAAAACTTTACATGCCCTACTACTACATTTGACTTGATGGCATGTTAAATTCCTTTTCTTTATAGTAGGGACAACCTTCTTGAGTGAGATGGATACATTTCTCTTCTCCATTGTAAAACCTCTGCGAAAATGTCTCCACATTTTGCTCAACAAATTTTTAGCAAGATTAATGAGAAACCAACATGTCATGAATTGTTAAATAGGAAATAACAATCAAAACTAAAGTAAGCATAGGAAGTTCATGGGTATGTATTTTAGAGAAAGAGATCTAAAATTTACCACCTTCCACTTCTCTTGTTTAATATCATTTGAATTGTTTGACTAGACAACATCTCATGGTTAACTCATCCTTTTTTAGCAAAACTTACCACACTTTCTCTTCTCCATATCAATCTCACCCTATTAAGTAATATTGTAATATTTAGCTTATAATGGTCATTAAAAAGATTTAGTTAGTTTAGTTAGTAACTTTCTATTCTGTCTTTAGTTCTCAGTCGATTCTGTTATGGAAAGATATTCTTATAATCCACTATATAAGGAGTATTCCTCTCCTTTGTTTAATACAACAACAATCAATTATCAATTCACACTCCTGCTGTCCATCAATGTGTTCCAAACTCATTGTGATAGCAGCCACATAGGCATGCTTAAGGAAATCCATGCCAAAAGCAGTCATAAAAATAATGCAATGATATGGTGAGCAACAAATGCACGAGCATGCAATCTCAGCACTAGGGTATCTTTCGATTCTACCATGTCTTGTCCGTGTAAGATGTGGTATCTCAGCTTTGTACTTATGAAATGAAAGTTACTCTGGTGCAATGACATGGGATGGATACAAGTCTTTGAGCCATGTCTCCGTAGCAACTCTCACACTTTGTAAAGAAGGTTTGAGCACCTCAACGGCAAAAAAGACACATTGCAAAAGCAACAAACAATGAGAACTACTACAAATGACTTAAGGTCATGATTGACAGTGGTGTTATTTTGAGAGCAACACGATGGTCAAAGGAAAAGGCCACAACATTTGAAGGACTCAGATAAGATTTAAGAAGCAAATATTTGCAAAGTGGTAGAACTTTCAAGATAAATCAGACTCAACAATTCTGAAATTCCCTGTCAGAGAAAACTCAAAGAAGCAGAGGTGTTAAGCAAAGCTAGCAGCTTCGTTTCAAACAAAGGCTTCATTAAAGGTAACGGAACTAAAGAAAGTGTGTGAGACACTAAGTAATGAAAATCAGTTTATATAGTTAAAGCAGCACAAATAGAGTAAGTTGCATCGACGGACAAGAGCAATTGTTAGCTGGTGAAGATTAGCATATAAGATGAAGAATGGTGCATCAACATGCATATATAAAGTGTTTGTTTCAATGGAGTACCATGCTCACATTACCTTGAATGGACCAAAAAGAAGTAGAGATGGACATTTGAGTTGCAGACAGTTTCAATACCTGGAGCTGCTTACACCAAATAAAGTGTGGCTTTTAGAAGTTTCAAAGTAGGGCATGTTTAAATTAAAACAATAAACATTAATTTGACAGGTTCAAGTATTGTTTGGAGGCACCATAGTTTGGTAAAGCCCAGACTAAGCAAGTCCAAATAGGAACATTGGATCCTAAAGTGTATAACATTACTTGCACAAAAGAAGAATCTAATAGGAAATTTGCTGCAAATACTTGAGAATAATAAGCCATTTCAATGGAGCAAAATTCTTCAATAAGAACAAAACTCACAATGTAATGATCAACTACTACTCGCTACCCCCTATATACACCCTACTTATGCCTCAAATGCCAACCAAACTACCTATATAATAATAAGACTATATAAATGTTTATATAACTTAATTAGGGGTTATGCTAGTCACAAGTCAGCTAGATATGTCTCAAAATAATTAATGGTTTAAGTGTGTAGCATGGCCCCCTCTTCAGAGAAATATATCAACTATGGAGCTTTTGCACAAAATCTTAAACTTCCCAGTTAGTATTTTTAACTAGACAATTCTCTCACTTAATCAAATACTCTACTATTTCCTTGTCTACAACTACTTAGTGCATGTTTGAAGGATTCCATCAAGTTCCAAAGTCATTTAGCTATACATAAGCTCTAGTAACTCAATTCGGGCTGAAATTCTTTGTCCAATAACCTGCTTCAAGTTGACAACATGGAGGACCGGATGTATTTTTGTTGACTTAGGTAACTCCAATTTGTACGCCACATTGTCAATCCTCAACAAAACCTTATAAGGGCCACAATACTTGGGTGCAAGCTTGTTATCCTTCTTTTATTGTTTTAGTAACATCTTCATATATGGTTGTAATTGCACAAAGTCCCTATCTCCTAATTCAAAAATCCTTTCAAGACAATGTTGATCAGCTTGTGCTCCATTCTATTCTATGGTATTGCCAAGTTCTCATTGAGACAAGAGGGTCTTGCTAGTGTTGAATGTGTTCTTTGACTACTCTAACATTTGGGTGTACTCGCAAGGAAGAGGTGATTGATGGTGGATGGTACCCATGGAGTGCCAAAAATGGAGACATTTTGGATGAAGTGTGGAAAGGAGTGTTATAATACCATTTTGTTAATGGCAGCCATTGTACACATCTCTCTTATTTAACTAAAAAAATAAATCATTACAGATAGCACTCCAAGAATTTGTTGACGGCCTCAATTTGTCCATCTTTGGGGGTGATATAACAAGTTATGAGCAAGCTGAGTGCCTGAACATGAGATTAAATCAATCCAAAAATTACTTGTAAACATAGGATCAGAATTGCTTACTATGATTTTTGGAGTCTCGTGCAGCTTCTAAATGATATCCACAAAGGCCATCACTATAATACTTGCTACCAATGGGTGACTAAGCACAAAAATGTGCATATGTGGTTAGTTGATCCACAACAACCATGATGACATTTTTTGTTTAGACCTTTGTAAACTTGTGGTGAAATCCAGGCATATCTCTTGCTACCTCTCACTTGGAATGGATAGGGGTTACAAAAGACCTAAAGTCTTAATTGTCTCCCATTTACTTTGCATACCATGCAATCTGCTACAAATTCCTGAGCATCCTCTTTGAGCTCATCTCAAAAGAAATCTTGCTTGATTATTATAAGTCTTCAAGAATCCCAAGTGCCCACCTGCTGCAGAAACATGTAGTCTTTCCAAAGCCCTAAACCTAAGGGTTGAGATCTTACATAGATGCAACCTATCCTTGTACATGGAGCCTTTCCTTTCCATACAAATTTGTTGGACACACTGGCATCATGTTGGGTTGAGATCTTACATAGATGCAACCTATCCTTGTACATGGAGCCTTTCCTTTCCATACAAATTTGTTGGACACACTGGCATCATGTTGGATTTTTTCAATGAAAATCTGAGTATCCATGTCCTTCCACTCTTCTCATGCCTCATATACCCAATATGCCTACAATATGGAAATAGCATATAATAGTGACTGTGTGGACTCATCACTCCTAGATAGAACATTAGCCACAACATTCTCCTTTTCTTTCTTATAAATGATATCAAAGTCATGTGACCCTTTATGTTCTTCAAATGACAACCTCCATTCCAAATGTACAGGACTATGTTGATTTGTAATGTCTCCCTAACCCTAACCTAATTGAGGAGATATTATGGTACTGATCATGCTTTAGATGCTAGATGGTTGAATAATATTAATGATTGCAGAAGGATATTTGGCCCTTCTTTGCCTTGAGTGTGCTTTCAATCTTGGGTTTGGTGGAGAGTGTTCTCTCATTATTGTTTTATGTCTTTTGCCTATTAGTATTGTTTCGGCCATGATGAAGTGAGGTGCTTCCCTAAGTTTGAGGATCTTTGGGGCTATGGATACTTCAGATCCAACTCCTTCGTTACATGCACATGTCATGGCACATTTAAACATAGTTTCATCTAGCAAGGATCCATCTTCCTTTAAGGGATTGCACAAAATCAAAGAAGTGAGTGGTTGTTTGGAGAGATGCCAAGATAATCCTATAATAGTGATTTAGTCGAAGATGATCTCAAAGGATGTAACGTACATGAGCAATCATGCTCTTATTTGTATTAGTAAGCAGATTTGTCTTTTTGAGATGAAAATTAAAAATGACCCCTTTAACCCAGAATTAAAGATAAATTATGACTAACAATTGGAGAGATCACTGTTGTGTCAGTGATCTTCCTCTGAATTTTAGAGGTACAACTCCCTCTTCTGATGTAGCCTGATTTGGGGGTATGCTTTTAACCAGAAAGAAAGAAAGGCAAACTAACATATGTGCATAACCATGACACAGATGTGATGACGAATTTAGAAAGAAGGGGAATAGAGATACTGACTCAAAGATCACTTACTCAGCACTCGCAAAGGATGATCAAGAAATGAGACAACAATTTCTTTAGATTATAAGAAGTAAAGAATAACTAGGACTCAAAGATCATATGATGAACACACCCACAGTTTGATATAACAAAGTGATAAACATCAAGGAGTAATTGCAAAACACAAAGGAAAATGACAAAAAAAAGGAAGTGCAAATGAATGCAAAGATTCATATAATTTCCTTTATTTCCTTGACAAAACTAGAAAGTTCAAAGACTCTCTTTCTCTGTTACAACAAAATATGTCTAAAGAAAATCACTGCCATATCTCCCTTCAGAATGAAAATGCCCACTTTCTGATCGATACTCACTCATGCCTCAAAAGACAAGGGGGATCAGTAAAATCTCCCTCCCATGCTTTCTGATTACAAATTTAAAGAATAATTCCAAGAGACTTTTCAGTTTCGTAACCTCCTCTTCTTTGAAGGAATGCAATAAATATATATTCGGAACCTTTCAATTTCTTTGTAACTAACTCTTGAAAATCTTTAACCAAACTTTCACTTTCCCTATAAGTTTTTGCATCAGTGCTTGAGGCATGCTTCCAAATTAAGAAACATATGACTGCTTAGTTTCCCTTCCCTCTTAACTTCTTCTTGGATATAGAATTTGATTAGACATCAAGTTGAATGCAAACCTTCGAAACAATCTACTTAGAGTCGGGAAATATCTATAAATATTATTAGAAGTTTTTTTTTAAAGCAATAAATCCATGTTGGGCTCCTCTTTGAGCAATATCCCTATTTTATCCATATACATAACACAAATCAAACCATGAAATAACCTCACAAAAGCTGCTGGTGCATTTTCAAGTCCTTCAGTAATATCTTCAATATAAATTATCTTTCTTCCTTTGGTATAATTTATAGTGTAACACGGACACTGGGGGACGTCGGGACGTCATTACAGGTTTCAGAGACGGGGGGAAAAGGGCTTCAATTTAGGGACGATGGGGGGATGGAGGTGGGGGGCCGAGGGGGGGTGTTGTAATATACTATACATATAGTACTTGAAATGCTAGTTATGAAATGATGTATAATAGTATAAAAACTAATAAATTATAATACCAAATACTTAACATAGCAAAATTGCAACATGAATATCAAAACTATCATAAAGATGATTACAATGAGTAGCATAATATCAAAACAAGTACAAAATCATGTACATACATTCATAAATATGCATATGTAGTGTGTGTGTGTGTGTGTAACAGTGACCTTTATGGTAGCTAGTAAACCCCCTTTCTATCACATGTGTTGTAGCTGCAACTTTTGCTTGCAGAAACCCCTAGCGACGAGATAGTAGCATGAAGGCGATGATGGGGAGACTTGAGAACACCAAGGCCCCAATGTGAGGACGTCCCTGACCCGAGTGCATGGGGGTTTGGGGGGGGGGGACGCATCCCCATGTTACACTGATAATTTATCACCTTCTCAAGAAACTGAAATTGAGGGGTCAGCTACACATAATCAAAGTGAAGAAAGCCTTCAAGCCTTGGGCATTTAAGAATAATCGTAGTATTGTTATGTATGACTCATACATTCTGAAAACTGTATTGAGAGATAATGCCACGAACAATAGTATGTGTTGTTTTTTTGGTTTGCTCGATTATCCATGGGCAATAACTCTTATTGCCCTCCCAACCATAGACAATATATTCGTCTCCCCTGAGCACACTAATATATTTGATCTGCATATTATTATTCAATATTATATGAACATATTGAATGAGATCACACATCTCATTATATATACGTGAGAGGTCTTTACAGCAAGGGTTACCACTCTTCACATGTGGCCCCATTAATTAATAATTATATTATTATAATTATTATAATATAGTTATATATAATAATTATATCATCTAATAATAATTATATTGTCAATATTATTATATCACAATAATATTATATTATCACAACCTTTATGATAATTATGTCGACCTATGGATTCCGACCACAACTACAATAAAATCAACATTCCCTCTTAGCTAGGGAGGAATCCTACTCGATATCTGAGTTATAGAGTAATGTCCACCATGGCTACTCCCAGAGGATGGCCCATCATGGCTTCTCTCATGAATGGAAATGCAACAAACACAAGTGTTCATCACAGAATCACTCATGTGATGTCGTCATCTCACGATGACGTTCACCATAGCTACTCCCAGAGGGTGAATCAACACAAGTGTTTAGTCATGGAGTCACTCACATGACCTCCACCATGGCTACTCCCAGAGGGTGGGTCCATCATGGCTACTCCCATGAATGGAAATATAAATGAGCACAAGTGTCCATCATGGAATCACTCACGTGATGTCGTCATCTCACGATGGCATTCACCATAGCTACTTCCAGAGGGTGAATCAATACAAGTGCTAGGTCATGGATTTTCTCACATGACATCCACTATAGCTATTCCCAGAGGATGGAACAAGGGCTGATACCTCAAACTTCTCTCTCAGAGAAGAATGCTACAAGGGTTGATACCTCAAACATCTCTCACTAAGAAGAATGCATTAACAAGGGATTGCACCTCAAACTTCTCCCTCACGGAGAACTCATTAACAAGGGATTTCACTTCAAACTTCTCCCTCACGAAGAAGAACCCATTAACAAGGGATTGCACCTTGAACTTCTCCCTCGGGAAGAACTCATTAACAAGGGATTGCACCTCGAACTTCTCCCTCGCGAAGAACTCATTAACAAGGGATTGCACCTCGAACTTCTCCCTCACGGAGAAGAATTCATTAACAAATCTTCATGATGATGAGACTCCCTCTAAATCTGATATCAACCTTCTAACCATCTCATCCAAGGTTGTCTGTGATGGATATTCAAACTCTCTCTAAATGTAATTTCCTCCTCTTCGAAGAAACGTTTACAACCATCAACTCAATCCCATGACTACAAGCATCAAGTTCTTTCTCCCTTGAATGCAATCTCTTATCATATGTATACTCCTCGACCCATCCTGAAAGCATTTTTAGAGAGATAACTCATAGTTCATAGAATCAAGTTATCTCGAAGAGAAATACCAATGCTAGAAGCATACATGATTCTCTAATCAATGTAATTGCATGAATTAATGACTACTTATGAAATTCATGAACATTATGAAATACTTATCTCTTCATACGTATGTTACTCCTTGGCAATTCACAGCAAACTCACGACAGTCTGCTAAGCACACCACACCCATATGTTATGTTTTCTATACAAATGCTTCACATTAGCCAAAGCTTGGAATCGTATAATATATAGTCTTTGACAACCAAGAGATTCTTTCCACTCATAGCAATAAAGAAACTGAAGAAGCCAAACTCACAGTGTTGGTAATGGACCCCGATTCTCATAATCTTATGGACGACAGTTTCACAATAGTATTGATCTGCTCAAGAAAGCATTATATCTAGAGTCTGAAGATGATTTTCTCACCCTTGAAGAGTACTTGTGTGGCAATGAGAAGATCATTCTAATGTAGTTATCAATTTATGCAAGACTGAGAGAGATTTTTAACTCCAAGGAACATCCATGTAGGGTTCCTCTATCACATACATCGCTTCATCAAAGCATTTCCTCTTATGTTCACATTTTTAACTATATAATATGTCCAATCATGAAGATCGATATGGTGCTAAAATCCACAACATATTCTTATTCGAATCTCTAAAACCCATGTTGGACGTAACCGAAACAGATTATAAACAAGACTATAAACCAAACTCACATTGTTTTAGCATTATAGGCATACTCGGGTACATCAAATTGGCAATGATAAAGGTTGATGAAGTATTGTCGTTCATCTTCTCTTCTCAAGTATCAAACAAAGATATTATGATCTCTGAATTATATCAACAACCCACCAACAGTGTATTTCGATGCCTATTGGAGTCATGGACATTCACTCTAGTCCCTCCAAAATTCACCCAGTCTCCTCTCCATCGTGTGGTATATTAATCCAATGTTAGTTGTCCCACAACAATCTGTTCAATGTATTATAACTTTCGATTCCCCTCTGTGGAGACAGATATTTATGTTTTAACAAAGTACAAGTGTTCATTTTCTTAATGGCCTTCTCGCTAACTACCCCTTGGAAACATAGGGAGTTGTCTATTAAAACTAGCAACTACAGAAATCACACTACTCTATTAAATTTTCGCTCCTTAGAATCAAATATGATCTGATCTCTTTTCCTTTGGTCAATAGGTAGGAAAACATTACAGTGGGAGAAGCAATGTATGCTTTGAACATCATTATAAATGCCTCGTGACAGATTTGACAGATCGATGGAGAAATGAATCATCTGAGTCAATTTGCACGTTCGCCAGACATGGCTCTACCCTCAGTTTTAAAAATGTCCAAGAAAAGCACAGGGAAAGTCTTCTCAATTTCGATATTTTGCAATCCCTAACTTTAAAAGCTTGAGACATTGTCATTGTTGTGTCACAATCAAGCCTACCAACTATGCATCGTGCTCATCTACTTTATTCACTGCTCCATAAAACAATTATTATCTGTTTCCCTCTATCACAAAATTATCCAGTCTTGAATGTGAGAATCGGCCCGGAATTGACTGGATTGTTTCAAAATTCTATGGAAGTAAAATGGTGGAGCCCACATGAGGTACCCAATATGCTAAATCAGTCCTTTCATTCCGTAACTTTATGGAGGAGGCACCATCCACTTTTTGTTTTTGCACTGTCTATTCCCATTAATACTGAAAATGTGACTACTCAAACTAGGAACTATCTCATAAAGTCTATTGCGATGATTGTATATACTATCGACTTTATTTGCTTCCACTCGAAGGATGGATGGCACACAACCCAGTCAGTTCCTTAGTCAATGATTATAAATGGAGACTTCTTTATATCTGTCTATTAGAATACTCTAGCACAAAATCAATACCTCCAACAAGTTCAATGATCAATCTTTACAATGGCTTCCATCGAATACTATTTGACTATATCAATCAATAGTCTTGGAAAAAAACTCCTTTGATGGAATCGCAAATGTCAATTCCTTAACCACTCAGAGATGCGAGATTATATCTTTATATTGAGCATCGACACCAATAATGTTTTCATCAAATACTTCCTCATTTTTTTATAAAGCTGAAGGTAATTAAATAGCCTCTTCGATACTGAAAGTTACGATATACTTAAAATCAAAGCAATATTAATATTTCATATCAGCATTAAACATTAAGACGCACGGCAACCTCCAGCAACACTTCCAATAGAATATATCTATCGCAAATGCAGACCCAACTGTCTTTGATATTCAGTCTTTGATATTGCAAGTGGTGTAATCATTTCTGATAATGAAAGCTTCCTCCCACCTTAATACCACTATATCCTTTCTGATCCCTGAAGGAGATTATCGATCGAATCCTCAAGCAACATGATATGTAATAAACTTGGCTTCCGCTTATGGTCTCCTTTGCATTTCTTTATCTTTTGTTCTATGAAACCTCACAGGGTGGCAGAGAACCTACTCCGATACCATGTTGTTTTTCTGGTTTGCTCAATTATCCATGGGCAATAACTCTTATTGCCCTCCCAACCATAGACGATATATGCGTCTCCCCCAAGCACACTGATATATTTGATCTGCATATTGTTATTCAATATTATATGTATATGTTGAATGAGATCACACATCTCGTTATATATACATGAGAGGTGTCTTTACACCAAGGGTTACCACTCTTCACATGTGGCCCCATTAATTAATAATTATATTATTATAATATAGTTATATAGAATAATTATATCATCAATATATAATTATTATATTATCAATATTATTATATCACAATAATATTATATTATCACAACCTTTATGATAATTATGTCGGCCTGTGGATTCCAACCACAACTACAATAAAATCAACAGTATGACCATAGACTTTCATATTTATAAGTGCTGTGTCATCAAATATGTATTTCTTTCCTTATACTGTGAAATCTTTCCAAATTCATGCAAACTTGCACCATAGGGGAGGCATAACCAATACTCTATTCAGTATATATGCAGCAACAAGTGCGTTCTATATTTGCTTTAACTAGTAGTTGACTAGAGCGACATGTGATTCAACTGAATGTTCTCCTCTGCTAGGAAAGTCTTTGAATGTTTTAATTGAAAACATATGAAAGAAATTCAAAATCATCAATAAGCATTTGAAATGAGGAACCTCCAAGAAGAGAAAGTGAAAAATGATGGATTTAATGATTTTGACAATACTGATTTCAAATAACATATTCTTGAATCTGTGGTTTTGAATTCAAGACCAGAGAATTAAGCTTCCAATATCACTCGAGCACCATATCTCATGAAAGCCAAAAGAACAGAGCATATTTCTTCACTGGTACAAATCAAGCCTGAAATTGTTATAAGTGTGTTCACAAACTTCACACCATGGGTTCCCTGATAGGCCTGTCATGTCCCACAAAGCTGACATACCATTCCCATTTTCTTCACGACATTTAGTCAAGCTAGCAATGAGGTTCTTTCCACACAACAGGTGATGTCCCCATGAAAGGGGTTGGTTGCAGCACCAATCATAACCTCTCAAACTCCAAGACTGACATCAATTGAAAAATAGATGTTCCCAAGCTGTGGGACTCTTGATCACCATATTTGACTTTACTAACTTCTTCAGAAATGTTTTTCTTTTAATATTTTTGTTACAAACATGCTGCAAATGCATGATCTAACATGTATCAGGAACTTCTAGAGGACACCAATGAAGGCAATCTTAAGCACCATTATTTTCTCTAAAACTATAAATTGATATATGTACCTCGTCTCTTAACTGTGGAAAGGCAACGATATCCAAAAGTTCAATACCTGTATCCTGCACAACATGTTTTATATATTGCAAGGAAGGTGAAAATCTGAAGAGGACAATGCCTACGTAGCTTATTTGTAAAAAGCTATAGGATTTCTTAGGAAATCCATCCAGAAATTACGTAGCTGAGATATCCAAACCATAGCTTATGCATGGGATGTATTAAGCTTGAATGTTATCATTTAGCATCTGTATTTGATTTCATTGGACAAAAATATGGATATACAAATATGCACAGCCTCAACATTCTCCTCAAAACTAGATTAGTTAATTTATTTTTCTCTTACACTCAAGGTGTGAATAGAGATTTATTTCTACTCTAGTTGACACCATCTGCAGACTGTCCCGAGTTACTAAGGCTCTCAATCCAAACTTCATCTGATTTGATTGACTCATCATTTGTTATTACGATTCCAGGATCAATGTGCATCAATTTCAAGTTCAACATGTCTAAAGCTTGCTTCATAAAATGTGGACCACTGAGATTTTGGGTCGATGAATCTTGTAGCGACACCCTTATGATTTCCTCCATCACCTATTGTGATATGCATGGCACCACAAGGATCAACATTCCCCGTATAGACACGAGTAGAACATTCATAGGCATGTGCATGCCCTTATATACCTTAGAAAGGTCAGCCTGAAGCCGTCGATATTGCTCTGAGCCTTCTTCATAGTCAGTATAGGAAAAATCATAATAGCATGTACTCCTTGTGATTCCCTTGTGTGACCATCCATGAGCTCGAACTTGCCAAAGGCTCAATTAGCTGTCCAAAAGAGTCCCACGAAGGCTGCCAGAAATCTGCATATGTACTTCAGTAGCTGACAGTGTTTTTAAAACCATTCGGAATGATTCAAAATAATGTGTCGGGCCCCGATGTCGGATTGGGAACTTCATTTTTGTAGTTCCATATGTCCCTTTAGGCCCTGAACTCCGTTCCAGATAAAGTGAAAATGTCGATGACTTTTTTTTCACTTTTCCGAGTTCTAAAGAGTGTCATCCTCCGAAGTGAGTTCTAAAACCGACAAACTATGCCACCTTCTTAAAAAGATATCGGGTTTGACGGATTTGAACATCAGTTCCAAAACTAACTTGAAATTCCAATACTTGGTCTTTATGTTATTTGACTTTTGCTGTTCTGCACCTTGGGAACTTGTCTTTGGCAGTTGTACAACTCCTGCAAAAACCCAATGCATGTAGTTTATGAACTTTGCAATGATCTGGAAAAAGATTTTACACAAGCCATACAAGCCTGATATAGCTGCAATAACTAGGCAAATGTAATGCAGATCCTTCGTATGTGATAGTGACACAATTACCATACTGATTAAAGGGTCAATCACTGGATCATACAATCCCACATGTGCAGGTTTATTCATTTTATCAGATAAACGGGACTTGTAATATGCTTTATACTGTACAAATGTAGCTCATCATTTGCTTTCATTACACATTTCAGCCTTTTCCACAAATCAATTTTGTGTATGTGGCAGTCATGAGATCACAACTTGGAAAACATTCAAATCAGCTAAAAAAACTTCATTGAGTAGTTCAACGGGCTGATTTGCTTTTCCAAATACATAGACGTGGTGTAAAATGATATGAAGTGTCAAAGTTCAAAATTTTCCAAGTTCCAAATTGCAAACAATAGCTGGCTCTAAGTGGGGATGAGGATTGTAAAGGACAAACCGAGGAACCTAGAATCTCAAGCAATGATCAGTGCTTTAGGCCTATTGGGCAACAGGGTCAAAAGAATAGCAGGACAATAGGTACTACTTACAGATAAGTAGAGGGGAGACTGAGCACAAACCAAAAAAACGAGCAAGCTAAAACAGGGAATTAGACTACCAACACACCAAAACCACCTAAATAATATATGGTCATAGGACCCTACCTAAAGGGATGATCCATCATATTCATGCAAAGCCATTGACAGGCTGAGAAAAATATCTGCCAGTGCGAAATAGTGACTAGCAAACAAAAAGCATCATTCACAACTGCCAGCTTGCAACCACTATGAGAAGAAATCCACAAACAATGTTTTGCAAGAATTTCCTAAATGAGATATCCAGTCCAAAAAGCCTATCTACATTGTACACTTTGGAAGCCAACTAGTATGTTTCAGCACTGTGCTGTATGTGCTGACTCAAATTTGCATCAAACACGTTAGTATCTTGTGCTTGATTGTCTAGATAAGTAATTAAACCCCAAATTGGGCACCTTCATAAAGATTCTGAAAACAACAGCTGTCCTGAAGATGAGCCGTGCGGATATTTTCATCTGATTTTGCATCATCTGAACTTCCTTTTACAATGCATATGCCATTTGGTTCTTTTGCTTCAGCCATTAGCTCATCTGATATTTTAATGTCTTCTTTATTACATATCTCATGTGATAGCTCATTATACAAGGTAAAAGGAAGAGATAGAATCGTGATATCTCCTTCAAAATGAAAAAATTCCAGACGTGGAAAATCGCTTACCTTTTCTTGGCATACCTCTTTGCAGCTTTCATCACTGAATTCAAAAGTCTGGAATTCTAGCTGCATGTGTAGCAGAATATCAGCAGTAGACAGTCCAATGCCTTCAACTTGTTTTCCAGCACCTTCATGATTTTCCAAACATTCATGTTGCAGCCATTCATTGCTATTATGCCCTTGAGTAAATTGAAATGATTCATGGTATAATTGCATATCAGCATGAGTGTTGACTTCTAACCTTGATTGTATATTTCTTCCCTAGACTGACCTTTCACATTTGCTTGAGTAAAATCATCTACTGAGATTGCATCAAAAACTCCAAATGTGAAAGATTCTAAATCTGAAAAAGAAGAGTGTGGCAGCAGTTTTTCACCTTCATCCGTACCTTGATTATCTATGCTGGCAGAAGGTTGTTCAATGGTGGCTGCAGCTTGGCAAGAGAAATGATTTTCTGTATCTTCAAATGAATCATTTTCAGAAAAAATCTCTAAGCCATCTTCACTACCTTCAACACGAAAATGAAAAATTCCTGCAGTGTTAGTGGTGGAAGTTTCAAGCATAGAAGATGCTGATATATCTCCATTAAAAACTGTAAGATTTTGACTTCAGGATATAGGAGAAACTGGCTTTGCTCTTTTTGTAACAAGGTCCCTTTGTACAAGAGGCTTCCTTCCCCGATAAAAATTTTGATTTTGTAAAAAAAATTCAGATTTTGAAACTTTTGGGACACATTTATTCACACATTTTTGTTCTTTCAAAGAGCCAGATAAGATCAAATCATCTTCAATTTCAACAACCTTTTGTGCAGCCTTCAAGTTTTGTACCTTATTTCTCTTTAAGTAACATCTAACCTCATGGTGCAGTGCAACAATGAATACACATAACTTATTATTTTCACTTGGCTTATCATTTTGAAGAATCTTTTTCAAAGTTCGATTAAATCTTTCCACAATCCCCCCAATAGGTTCATCTTCCTTTTGTATTTGGAAAAATTGAAATAATAATGCATATATATCAACCAGAGGATTGAATCTTCCAAGAAACTTCACCTCTAAACTGTCCCAGCTTGTGATACACCCATTTTCCAAATGTGGATTCCACTCAGCAGTGCATCCAATGAGGCTTTCAACAAACAATCGCACGAACACATCTTCTTCTTGAACTCTTAAGGATCCCACAGGGGACAGTGAATGCTTGAACATCATCGTCTAGATCTTGTGAGTCTTCACTAGTGAATTTAGGGAAAAAATTCCTTGAGCCTTCAGGAAATGTTGTGTATTGAGACAAAGCAAATGGTCCGAAGTGAATTCCCCATGACAGGGGTATAACCAAAGCCACAACATAAAACTGGAATCCTTCTACCAGAGAGATCTAATAGAACACAAAGTCACCAACCTCCATCCTTGGGTCAGCATCTTCAGATTTCTAAGAGAACTAAGCACCAACCTTTTTGTTCCGTAGCAATTTGCAATTTAATGTAACTTCGACTTTCTATGCCAGTTCTTGAATCTTGGGCTGGGCGGGTTTGCAACTGCTAAGGGGGTATGGAGATTATGATGACTGCAAATAATTACTGTTTGGATGTTTTTTCTTGGATGGCAAATAAAAATAACACTTTTGAAGGTAGCCCTTATTTTTATATTCAGGATGGACTCTTCATCAAGCCCTGACATGTGGGGTTCAACTCATCTTCCTAGGCGTCCACTTGAGTTCTAGAGGAGCGACAGTCTTCACTCGATTACTCTTCTAGGAAAACTTGTTGGTTTTGCACAACAATTTAAGATAGGAAGGCAATTTCTTATGCATTGAAATTAATTTAAATAACCCTTTGCCAGATTTTGTGGAAATCTTCCATGGATTCTCTTCATGGATTCAACAGCTTGACTATGAAATGCTTCCATTTAGATTTCAAATCTGCCATGAGTATGCGCATTTGCAAAGAAGATTCCTGTGATCCAATTTGGAAGCGGTTGCAACTAATGATCCTTCCAGTTCTTCCACTATGACTAATAAAACAAAGGCCCCTTTGTTTGATGGCATTGCAGATAACGAGGGTTTTATTCCTATTAAATCTCACAATAGGGGAGAGGTTAGAAGAGAACTTTGAAGGACAGGCAAATGACGAGATAATCAATCAGTTTGATGTTCTAGATGACTTGGTTCAGGAAGGAGGGGTTCCAGTCGAGATGCCCTCTAGTGCTTAGTCCTTGGAAGTAGTCATGGCAGATGGCAGAGGAAATGATAATCTGATCTTGTCTTTGGTTGGTCTCCAGGATGGGCAGATGGACACAGATTTGCCCACTTGGACTCTGGATGTTTAAGAACCAGATGGGGCTTTAGTTTTGAAAAATGAGGGAGCCTTGGCTGATCCGATCTCTCCTTTAGCGAAAGAGGTGTTGGATTCGGGGAAAATCAGTGGGGCTTCTCATGTCTTGGGCCTACAACAAAAACCCCTTAAAAAAGGGCCTCCAAAGAAATCTTCAAGATGGGACGTAAGAAAGACTAGGAGAAGGTGAAGACAATTGATGAAACATTGGTGGAATCCTAGTTGACGAAGAACATTGACTCCCATTTCTCCCAATCTCAAAAATGATTGTTTTTCATGGAATGTGAGGGGTATGAATAGCATCACTAGACAAAAGGTTATTCATGAGGTGATTGAGACCCATTCTCCTAATATTGTTTTTATTCAAGAAACCAAATTGGCAGTAGAGTGTATGCTAAATAGAACTTCTAGAATCTAGTTCATGGATCTTGTTAATGTGTTAGGGCACATGGTAGTTCTAGTGGTGTGGTTTGTTTTTGGGACCCATGGAAACTTGTTCCTCTATGCTGCATATCAAGTCGATTTTCTATTTCTATGGTTGTCTCTATTGCATATTTGAGTTGTCATTGGTAAAGTCATTGGCAAACATCCCACCAGAACACCGGTACATCACACTGATACTCTTAAGTATGCACCGGTAGACTAAACAAGTAAGCGGTGTACTTTGCTATTCATGCTTATACCGGTCTAAGTTATTCCAACCGGTCATGGGAGACACACAGGGAAGAGATGGCTAACCGGGTACAAGTCCTTTACTGGTTATATGCATGATAATTCGAACCGGATTATGCGGAGCATTCACAGTTAAAACTAGAGTTAGCTTTTTCAATTTTACTGAAGTTAGCTTTGTTTTATCTACAAGTGTTTCAAGGTAAACTCAGGATTAGTTTGCAAGCTTTTTATTCTAGGGTTTTGCACGTATGATCTATGAGAGAGTTTACAGCTTGGCAGAACTGTGAGATGTATTTTTAATAAGATTAATTTCTTATAAATACAGGTCATAGGACACAAGAATTGTTGTTGAATATCCAGAGCAAGAGAGATATCTTCTGAGAGGAGCTACAATCACGAGAAGTGAAAGAAGGAGAAGGGTTCAACAACCAAGCAGAGCAAAGGGGAACAGGTATGATCTAATTAGATAGAAAGTGTCATCATAAGATCATTGCTTTAAATTGTGAAGTGTTAGCCGTCAAGTTGTGTCACCGTCGGATGTTAGCTGTCGACGAAGGTAAAATTGTGTTACCGTCAGGTGTTAGCCGCCGACGGAGGTAAGTTGAGTTACCGTCGGATGTTAGGCACCGACGGAGGTTAGTTAGTTGTGACGGTTGAGAAGGGTGATGACGTTTGGTTGCACCGCTTCAGATCGTATATGTATATTGTACTTGCTCATTGGAAGCAGCACTGTTATTGTCACCTTTGCGAATGATTAATGAAAATCTGATATTATCTGGTCTAATTCTATCTTGCTAGTTACTTTCTGTATCATGTCTGTGTATCTGTAACTGGGTACTTAGTAGGCAAAACATCTGGCGCCGTTGCCTAAATACACCCGGATGGCGAGTAGGCATAATGGGCTTACCCGTTAGTGCCATAAACCCAGAAGCCGAGGAAGCCCGTACCGAGTTGTACGACGGAGAGGACAATCAAGCATGTGAATTCCGAATTTTGTTTCAAGTAGCTCTTGAAACTCACGTCCGAAGGGAGGCAACGAACGGAAACGTCCCTGCAAGCGTAGTGTGGGACGCGATTGGGGCGAACCCTGCAGCGAATCGGTTGTTGAACCAACTTCCGCGGTTGCTGGCACAAGCAGCACTGGCACGACATGTTCGACAGGAGGAAATTGATCGAGAGGAACGCCGCCATGAGATCCTCCGTGAATTTCATGCCCGAGAGCATCTGCGTCGCCATCAAGAAGAGAGTGATGGCAATCGGAGGAATCCTTGAAGCATGACTGAAGAGGGTAGAAGAACACAAATAATTGTAATATGGCTGTAATGCAATTACAAATATTGTAAAAGCAACATGAATGAATAAAGAATAAGTGTTCTTGTGTTTGAAGGCAATGTTATTTGTTCAGTTTGGATGCCAAATAATTTAAATAAAGATAGAAATAGGAAAGTGAGAAATGATGACGAAGAGGTCGCACATCCAGCCCTAATCTCCGCACAGTAGCGTGAACGTCGCTATAGGCTAAGGCAACTTGCCAAAGACCAGCTTGCCAGAGGGTCGCCCGAAGGGGACCTCGGAAGTGGTACGGAGGGTGCAGAAGCCAAAGAGAAGTTCACCTCTCCGGAACGGAGAGTGCGGAGTCGGGAAGAGTTACTTGAGGAGACAAGGGCGAGAAGAGCCTTTTTCCAAGAGGAGAGAGTACGGTTTGAGGTGGGTATTCGTACACCAAGCGCGGAGAACCAAACCGGCGGAGAGGGTGATACTGCAGAGGGTGACACGAGCGCACCAGCAAACCCTTCGTTGGAACCGAGAACCCCGCACAGTACAGTGCCAAGACAAGGGCAAGCACCACCAGCCCAGCAACTACCGCAAGGGCAAGTACCACAAGTCCAGACTACCCATAGCACTCAAGGAGGTGCGGGTACGAGTGGTATCGACGCGCCGCCTCCACCGCGGCCAACCATGGCGGTGAACAAGTAGAAGTTACCAAAGTTCATGGGACAATCGAAGGAAGATCCAGTCCGACATTGCCGAACCTGTGAGACCATATGGGCTGCCAATGGAGTCACAGACCAGGATGAATGGATCCGCCAATTCCCTGCAACATTAAGGGAGGGAGCCATTGACTAGTACTCCGATGTAGACAAGACAGGCCTGACGACATGGAATGATGTGAAAAAGGCCTTCCAGACGAAATTTCAGTTGTTAAGGGACGACAATGAGATTCTGGCGGAGATTTACAATACTAAGCAAACGAAGAGCGAGTCTGTTCATGCCTACGGACGGCGATTGAAGGAGCTTATCGGGAAGATGGAGTCCGCCCCAGCAGACAAACTCAAGAAGAGGTGGTTCGTAGAGGGCCTAAAAGCTTCCCTTCGGAAGAAAATGAAAATTGTCCCGCCTACGTCATACAGTAATGCAAACAATCGTGCAATGGACTTGGAAAGCGAGTGTAAGACCTCCAGAAAGACTAAGTCTTTGGATGATGAATCGGAGACGGAAAGCAGCGAGGGTGAATCTAGTAAGAAAGTGTTGGCCCTACAAAAAGATCTGGAACGAATGATGAAAGAATTGAAGGCCACCAAGAGGAGCTCAAGTAAGACAAATGAAGACACCATGTGGTGCACGGATTGCAAAGAAGCGGGCCACACAAAAGGTTCTTGCCCCAAGAAAGCCTTTTGCAATATCTGCCAAATTGCGGGACTTCCACTAAAGAATGTCCCTACAACCTAAGGGCAAGAAATCAACAAGTGCTCTACACTCGAGCAACCCTCCACGTCCGGAACTGGCGGACAACAAAACAACGCATCATCCGGTGGGTACAAAAACAACTGTCGGGGAGGTCGAGGCAACAATGAGAACAAGCCACGGGTCCAGTATGATGCGAAGGGGAGACCCATGATACAGTGCAGAAGTTGTAATCAATGGGGACATTATGCTCATGATTGTCAGAACAAGGCCACAACTCCACAGAAGCTGTGTCGGTGGTGCGGACTGGGAGACCATGAAGACACTAACTGCCCGAAGCCTGGCTGCAATATCCTAGATATGGAATGCGAGCGCACCGAGAAGGTCCTAGTAGTTACTCGAGCACAGACCAAAAAGGCCACGTACCCACATCCTCCAATGGAGAAACAGAGGGTACTGGAAGCAAAAGCCAAAATTGAGAAAGGTATGCAGGACCGAAGGGAGCCTACGGACACCGGCACTTCTCACCGAGCATTGGCCGAACAAAATATCCTACGGCAGATAATGCAAATGGAGGTACCAGTAAAGGTCAAGGACCTATTGGAAACAATGCCGCATCTCAAAACGGTCCTATTTCTAGGCCATAATGTTCCAACAAGCACGGTTGAACGAATGGAGATCCCCGACGGCTCTGCAGCCGACCCCATGACACTATCAATCAATAATGGGCGGAACCCTGCAGTAGTGGAGATGGGTATCTTGGGTACCATCCTCACGAACACAATTGTTGATGGTGGGTCTGGGGTGAATGTCCTACCGGAAGAAACCTGGAAGAGCTTGGGGAAACCAACGCTATGGCCGCCAACCTTCAATCTACTAGGGGCAGACCAGCACGGCATCAAGCCCCTTGGCACGCTGATGGCACAGCAGGTGACTATCACGACCCAACCATTCATCCTCGACTTTGTTGTAATTCCCCTCAAACAGAAGGGATATGACGCCATCCTAGGAAGAGGGTGGCTGGTGACTACCAGAGCCAATCACAATTGGAAAAGAAACACCCTGGCATTTGAAAAGGGGGGAAGGAAGGTTGTGGTGGACCTCACCACGTAGATGGTCGGGGAGGAAATGGCATCTGACTCGGAGTCAGACGACGGGATGGACGGAGAGGAAGGAAACATGGAACCTAATGACGAAGGGGTACTCGAGATAGAGGATGATACAAATTCAATGGATGGTCTATTCCACTGGCAGATGCGTGATTATGAATTATTTCCACTAGCGTGCAACATACTGGAGATCGAAGAAAATAGGAATGAGTTCCCTCCGGAGTACACGGAATACAGAGAAGGAGAAGCTCGAATGAGAGTGAGCCCTGCGCATGCGTTCTCGAAAGAAGAACCAATCCAGTATAAGGAAGCAAAGTTGGAGGCAATAAACCTCGGGGATGAATAGAATCCCAAAACCATCCTCATGGGAGAAGACTGGAGTCCCGTACTAAAAACAGCAGCTTTCAAAATTTTCACAGAATATAAGGATGTGTTTGCTTGGACCTACAAAGACCTGAAGGGCATACCTCCGGAATTGTGTGTGCACCGCATTCCTCTGGTTCCTGGAGCCCAACCTGTGCGGAAGAGGCCGTACAAGATGAACAAAAATTATGCTGCACAGGTAGAGACCGAGATTGCGCGGATGTTGGAAGCGAGGATCATCTTCCGGGTGGACACAAGTGAGTGGGTGTCACCCATTGTGATCTCTTAGAAGAAAGAAGCCAACCAGATCCGCATTTGCGTAGACTTCAGGTGTCTCAATGCAGTAACGATCAAGGATCCCTTCCCAATCCCTTTCACAGACAGCATACTGGAAGAGGTGGCGGGCCATGAAATTTATTCCTTTATGGACGGGTTCTCAGGATACAACCAAATATCCATTGCAGAGGGGGATAAGTTAAAAACAACCTTTGTAGTGGAGGATGGTGTGTACGTGTATAATTGGATGCCCTTCGGTCTGTGCAATGCACCAGCGACTTTTCAAAGCATTATCCTCCACATTTTTGACAAGATGTCAAGAGGAAATTTTAAGGCATTTTTGGATGACTAGTCCATCTTCAGTGGCCAGGACAAACACATTGCAGCGCTGGGAGAGAGCATGGAGCGGTGTCGGAAAGCCTGTCTAGCACTCAACCCGAAGAAGTGTTGTTTCATGGTACCACAAGGAAAGTTACTCGGACATATCGTCTGTAAAGAAGGGCTGAAGACGGACCCCGACAAGGTCCGGGTGATAATTGAAATGGAGGCCCCCAGTGACGTAACTGGTGTCAAGTCATTCCTGGGCCATATCGGGTACTACTGACGGTTTATAAAGAATTTTTCCCGGGTGTCATACCTGATGGATAAACTCATGAGGAAAGGAGAGCCGTTTGTCTGGGCGAAGGAGCAAGGGGAGGCCTTCGATGACTTAAAAACACGATTGTTGGCGGCTCCCATTCTGGCATTTCCAGACTGGGACAGAGAGTTCCACGTCCACGTGGATGCATCGAACTATGTCATTGGAGCCACCCTAGCACAAGAAGGCGCACATGGACTTCATCACCCGATCTATTTTGCCAGCCGGTTACTCTCAAGTGCAGAGAAGAACTATAGTACCACGGAACGAGAGGCTCTGGGAATGGTGTACTCGGTACAGAAGTTTCGGCATTATCTACTGGCGATGCCGTTCACTTTCTTTGTGGACCACCCAGCCCTGATGTACCTCGTCAACAAACCCATCATCCAGGGGAGGGTGAGCAGGTGGCTACTCCTACTCCAAGAATTCACCTTCAAGATTATAGTATGGCCCGGACGTAGCCATGTGATCGCGGATCAGCTGTCCCGAATTAAATCGGGCGAGCCACCTGTGGGGGTAAATGACGATTTTCCAGACGCACATTTGTTCCATATCGCCGTACTTCCGAAGTGGTACACCAGCATTGGTGAGTATTTGTCTACAGGCCGATTTTCGGAAGGCATGCCTCCAGGAGAACGTAGAAAGTTGGCTCTAAGGAGCAGGACCTTCCAACTCATCAATGGACTGCTATACAAAATGGGTCCAGACCAAGTGCTGAGGCGATGTGTGATGGAAGAAGTGCCCAGAGTCTTGCGGGAAGCTCACGAAGGACCTGCCGGAGGCCACATGGGTAAGGACACCACAGCCAGGAAAGTGTCGTTGGCAGGCTTATGGTGGCCCACGCTGTACAATGACGCGAGAGAGTGGGTAGTCAGTTGTGACACTTGCCAGCATGTTGGGAGACCCCTCAAACAGAATTTCATGCCACTCAACCCCTCCCACGCACAGGAATTATTTGAAAGGTGGGGATTGGATTTTGTTGAGCCTCTCAAGGCTAGTTGTGCCCGACGTTGCCGATACATTGTCGTAGCGACAAAATACTTAACCAAATGGGTGGAGGCACGAGCACTGACTAATAACTCCACTTTAAGCACAGCGAAGTTTATTTATGAACAGATTATAACCAGATATGGCATCCCACTACAGTTGACAAGCGATAGGGGTGGCCATTTCGTCAATCACGTGATCAAGCTCCTAACCACAGAGTTCAAGATCTTTCACACGCTCTCGAGTCCTTACTATCCTCGAGCGAATGGCCAGGCGGAGGCAACTAACAAAATTCTGGTCGGAATTATTTATAAGTCCTGCGATGTTGAGGGTGAAGACTGGGAAGAAAGGTTACCCTCCGTGTTATGGGCCTACCGGACTTCCTACAAAGTGACCACTGGCCAGACACCATTTCAGCTGATGTACGGGTAGGAGGCCGTAGTACCAGTGGAGTTTATGGTTCCCAGCCTTCGGATTGCGATTGAGAACAAACTCGGAGATATGGAGAGTCTGAGGGAACAACTATACCTCTTGAATAAGTTGGACGAGAAAAGGGCATTGGCACAATGGGGCACAGAAGCCACACAACAACGGAGGAAGCTGTGGCACGACAAGCACATTCGACAAATGCAGTTTACACCAGGCCAATTAGTCTTAAAGTATAACGGGCGAAACGAAATCAAGCCGGGAAAGTTCAAAGTAAAATGGATAGGTCCTTACAAGGTCCGAGAGGTCGCCGCAAATGGGTCCGTGAAGCTGTGGACCCTCGACAAACGGGAAATACTTGACGCGGTGAACAGCTCGAAATTAAAGGTGAATCAGGAGAAGCCAACGACGTTGTGTGGATCAGGTACATAAAAAAAATAAAAAAAATTAAAATTTTAAAATTTTAAAAAAAAATTTAAAAAAAAATGAAACAGCATCGTACGGTGGAACCACCAAACGGTGGCCACCCGACGGTGGACCACCGAACGATGGAACCACCCGAAAGTGGGACCACCGAACGGTGGAACCACCCGACGGTGGGACCACCCGACGGTGAGTCCACCATCTTATAACCTCCGCAGCCATTAAAGAAACATAATACGCGAACACAATACACAGCGCGGGAGAAAGAACATTTCCGACGGGTGAGTGGCGACAGAGAAGTTGGAAGAGGTCGAATGGGAGAAGCAAGATTTGACGTGTTGGAGGTGACGCGGAGGTAATAACAGGACTCTGTTTTGATTAACTGCGAGGTGATATAAAGAACAGCGAGTACACTCAGACATTCCGCAAAGGATATCTCAACAACCGGACACAGTGCATTCTCAGTTGGTGGGTTTAGCATACTATCGGTGATGTAGTTCATTTGGAAGGGAAGATTAACGCAGGTGAAGAAGAGCAGCCGATGGTGGATTATTGGATCGCAACGGAAGGGAAGATCACCGTACGGGAACTACGAGCACATAACCGCCAAAGGAAGAGGAAAATTAGTACGGTAAAGTATATAACCGTTTCTTGAATTTCAAAAATCGTTAAAAGATGCATTCAGCGGGGAAGCAAAATAACTGGAAAAAGCAATTACAGTCAGGGAGTTTAGGCAAAACAGCGATGAACAGACAGGCCACTATTCTACCATCAGGAGTGAAGGTTGCAAGGCAACATCAGGCGAGTGGGAGCAGCAGAAAGAAACCCAAGTCTATACAGGACGAAAAAGATGGTGTCACCTATCAGACAGTAGCATTCGAAGGGCTTAATGGATTGGAATGTCGAACATGGTGGAAGGAGACTCCAGATGACAATGAGGTAAAGAAATTTCTACGGCAAGCAGGCGTGCACTGGGCTATCCAAATGCCCTTGTTCCCGGTCTGTAATCTGGAAAATACCTTAAGGATGATGATTTAGTGTTTCGACAGGGAGAAGAGGAAAAGTACATTTATGTATCGAAACCACAGGCTCACAGTTTCCTATGGCCCAAAGGACTTCACATGGGTCTTCGGCATTCCAGGACGTAATGGACAAAAGGTGGATACCACAAAGCAAAAAATGTCAGCAAAGAGGAAAGAGTTTTGGATAAAGCGTGTCTGCCGTTGGCTCACTCCAGCAGAATTGGCAAAAGTGGTAAACGCGACCAAAGCACGAGGGCTGAGGAAGGAGTACGTAGCAGAGGGTGCTTGGCATTGCATTCTCGATGTCCTCAAGAGCAGGCTGACTAGTTCGAGCCGTGCATCCGACATTGCTCTCCCACAGATCGTCTACATGCAAGGGTTGATGAATGGTGTGGTCTATGACTGGGCTTCGGTGTTGGCGGAAAGGATGTGGGAATTCATGACGCTGCAACACCACACTTTTTACATGCCCCATTATGCCATTGGACTATTTCTTGAGGCTGCACTGAGACAGATGCTCGCGGACGAGTCGGTGTTCTACTGGCGGTATTTGGATATAGGAAGTGCAGTCAGCGAACAGAAACGAAGGCGGCAAATGGTGGCAGAGTCCAACCAAGAGGACATTGATAGTGGCCGGTAAGCCAATGAAGAATCTTCTGATGCGGACTCAAGCGAAGAGGACACAGTACAGTTTGCACCACCAGTGTTTATCTCCCTCGGCCCACTTAACTTCGGCACCATTAGTGAGTTCTACAGTTCCTCTAGTTGAGTTACCACCTGAGGAAGCAGCCATAGAGGAAGGAGATCCTGAACCTCCGAAGGAGGTAGCAGTAGCAGTAGAAGCGGAAGAACGCGGAGGTACTCATGACATTGGAGAGGGTCAGGTCCGAATGGAAGTGATTGGGTCGGATGCTGTAGTGACTGTGGATGCGGCACTCTTGCAGGATCCCTCACCACCTCAGGACCCTGTGTAGGTGGGAGCTATGCGTTCTTGGATTAGCCGGCGGTTTCAGTTAGTCTCGGCTCCACCACCAGCAGTAGTCCTCTCTCCTCGACGGGAGGACCCGCAGGAGGTTGTTGGTATGGAGTTTGCAGATGTCCGAGTGGCAACAAATGACCTCCCTCTTGTCTCTGAGGAGGACGGGGTTGTGACAGGGGGCGAGGTGGTCAGGGAGGCACCTCGTGGAAATGAATTGGCGCACCCAACAACCCTTACTGGTCCTGAGGCATTGGAAGGGGAAGATGTAGAGACCTATTTGGCAGACATGGTCACTCGAGGACGTCAGTTGGTGGCTGTAGCAGAGTCCCGAGCTGTGGCGGCTGTCGTTGAGGATTTGAGACGTCTCCTAACCTTTGCCCGAGTCGGCTGTGGTGCAGCATTTGCCGCTTGTTTTGAGCAGAGGTTACGGCCTGATGGAGAGACTGCTGAGATGTTGGCTGCTTGGGCGGTTCCTACGCCAGTCATTGAGAGTGAGGCAGCATCTCTGGTTCGAGTTGGAGCAGACATTCAAGGAGGGGTACTACGCATTGAGGCGATCTAAGTATGTCTCGTCTGATCGTGAGACTACATTGGTGACCGCGCAGAGAGCTCAGGAGGAGCTAGGCACCAAGTTGGAGGCAGTAGAGAGAGACTTACTCCAGCGTACCTAGGAGTTGATGGCTGAACAGGTAGCACGGGCGGCTCTAGAGCAACGGTTGGAAGCAGCACAAGCAGAGAATGAGGCAAAGGAGAAGGAACTGTTGGAAGCTGCCATGATGATTAAGTCTGCCTTGGAGTTACAGATGGTAGCAGAAGCACAGTTGCAGATTCGGACCACACAGGTCTATGAGCTTCGGGCTCAATTGGGATCGTCCACCACACCAGTTCCTCCAACAAAGCAGCATGCTTCCTCATCAGGGATGCTTCCTCTGCCCCACTTTACTTCTCAATCTTAGCATTAGCATTAGTAGCTCATCATTCCTATTTTGTTGTTCTGTCCCGGACATTTTGTTGTCGTCCGAAGAGGACTTTTCTTAAGGGGGGGATGATGTTAGCCGTCAAGTTGTGTCACCGTCGGATGTTAGCTGCCGACGGAGGTAAAATTGTGTTACCATCGGGTGTTAGCCGCCGACGGAGGTAAGTTGAGTTACCGTCGGATGTTAGGCACCGACAGGTTAGTTAGTTGTGATGGTTGAGAAGGGTGACGATGTTTGGTTGCACCGCTTCGGATCGTATATGTATATTGTACTTGCTCATTGGAAGCAGCACTGTTATTGTCACCTTTGCGAATGATTAATGAAAATCTGATATTATCTAGTCTAATTCTATCTTGCTAGTTACTTTCTGTATCATGTCTGTGTATCTGTAACCGGGTACTTAGTAGGCAAAACATGAAGCATATTCAAATCCCTTAATCAGGGTGAACCCTAATAAGTTCTTTGTATAAATCCCTTTACCGAGTAACATCTTTATTGGTGTTGAAAGTCCTCTTACAAGGCAACTCCTAACAGGGTCAAGATCCTAACAAGTCTTCTACCAAATCCCTTAACCGGGTAGCACTATTATCAGTGCTTTGTAAGCCTCTAACAATGCACCTTTACTACTGCAGTAGTAAAGTTGCGGGTTCTGTCCCACTGTGGTTTTCTCCTTCTAACCGAGGGTTTCCACGTATAGACGTTGTGTTGACCTGAGCATTTCAATTTTTGTTTATGAGTGTTGCTATATTCTTTTAATTCTGCAAGAATATATATATATATATATATATAAGGTTAAATTGAAGTAGAAATTGTATATACTAATTCAACCCCCCCCTCTTAGTAACCGGTTAGGATTAACAATTGGTATCAGAGCCTTCGGTTCTCAAAGATATAAAGTTTAACCGCTTGAGTAAAGATCATGGAGGGATACAGGTATCAAAAGTAGCTTGAGGAAGCCAATGACATAATTGCCTCTCTCGAGAATAGACTGAAGAGGTCTCTTGCAAAGAGAAAGGAGTTGGCTCTACAACTAAGTGAGAGCAATGAAACAATTGAGGAACTCTCTAGGCAAAGTGGATCTGATGAAGCAGAAGAGGCGGTCTCTAATCTTATGGAGAGAAATCAGAGTCTAACCGATCAAATCTCAAATTTGAAAAGGGAGCAGGAAAGTAATGCTCTGAGAATGACTCCAATCATTGAAGACAAAAGAAAAGCTGAAGATGAAAGGAACAGTGTCGTGAAATCGCTAGTAACCTCTGAAAGAGCAAGAAATTTGGCAGAAGATGCGGTGAGAGAAAGTGATGTTCTTGTATTACAACTTCAAGAAGACATGCAAATCATAACTCAAGAGAATGTAATTATGCATAAGAACTTGCATGATAAAAATGATGCGTGCAAAAGGATGGCTATTGAATAGTATCAACTAAAGGAACAGATGAAGACTCTTGAAGAGAGAAATGAGACACTCAAAAGGTACAATGAAAGCTCAGAAAAGCTTGATGAGCAATTGAGGGCTCAAAGAAAGCACAAGGATCCCACAGGACTTGGGTACACCGATCAAAGCAACAATGAAACCAGTGAATCCTCTAAAGTCAAGCAGGGCAAGAAGGAAAAGAAGAAACCGATAGAAGATAAAGGTAAAAAGACCTTCAAAACCTCTTGCAATCATTGCGGTAAACCGGGTCATAAAACAAATGATTGCAGAAATGCACCAATGAAACCATTCACTTTTAACAGTTACTGCAGCAACTGTTACAAGTATGGCCACAGGACCTTTCAATGTAGGTCACGTCCCAATAGTGTGTCCAGTGGAAGAAGGGGAAGCTTCAAAGGTTACTATTATGCATGCAACAAGTTTGGACACAAAACATAAGAATACAGATCCAAAACCATGGCATTCAAATCCCCATCAAGACTGGCATTCCATAATAGGAATATAAATCGGATCACAACCAACCGTGCTAACTATGGACCATATGGCCATAGTAACTCCCAGTGTCACTCACCCAAGAATAGGGAAAGAAGGGTCAATCCATGGAGGGCAACCAAGATGGCTTGTTATACATGCAACAAGATTGGGTGTGAAGAGTCCAGCTAGCTCTCATTTACAATCTAGTTCTTTCCTCAAATTAAATTGCAGTTCTAAATTTCTTTCAGAATATATAGAAATTAATGATCATCAAATATGAATTTCAATGATACTTCTCAGATTTTTAACCTCTTGATAAATAACTACAACCATTAATTCACTGCTGAATGCTTACAAAAAATCATAATTACAATAACTATCAAATTAATTGCCTATTACAAGCATTCACAAATAAATTTGGGCACTTTTAATTACATGTGACTGCTAGAAAAGAAACGCAGCCCAAAGGAATTGAAGCACAGCTGCAAATGAAGAATGCAGCCTCCCAAATTATTATCGCAACCTTCTTTGGATGTTACACAACCTTCAGTAACAACCACAGCCTTCTCATAAGTATTACGCAGCCCTCTTGAAGTTTGACATAGCTCTATAAATATGCTACACCACCCTCTGATGTAGACACAACCAAACTAGAAGATACAACAACCTTCCAAGAACATGAGATATTCTGAGAAAATCAAACCAGAATTATGTATACCTCTGTAATAGCAGCAATTTAATAATTCTCTTCAAATTTGGTATACAACAACACCAAATTTTCATTCACAAAATCAAAATAAATTTCCAGAATTCAACTTGCAAAATTCACCATCAATCAGTGATGATTCAAATTGCCAAAGAGAGGAATCAGTCCTCAAACCCCAGCCATTTCTCACAGCCAAGAAACTTTATAAAATTTTCATCAAATGAACAATAGATATCTTAGAATGAGCTCTCAAGTCCCTTTTTATTCTTTCTTGTGAGAGCTCAAACACAATTCTTACCAATGTGGGATAAAAGATATACTTTTCCTTTTAATAATTCATTTACTCCAATACTTTAAATTAATACCTTGGCTTAGGCTTCCATGAATTAACTAAATAAATGGCCCCTTCCCATGATGACTCAACCCTCAACTTAAGTGAAATTATAAAGTTAAATTATAACTTTATAATAAGTCATTTAATGATTTAATAATAATTTGGCCACCAAAATAATAATAACTCCCAAAATGCTTATCATTTTAATGTCGTCTGAAACAAGAGTCACACCTATTATTTCCCCATGTGACCAAATGCACTTTCCAAAAATAGAAAGGGTCCTTCTTGATCAACATTAGACTTACTACAAATAGTAAACGTGGCAAAACTATAGCAAATGAAGTCCGAATAACGCCAAACCAAAGCATACTGAATCCTAAAGTAGATACCCACTGAAAGAGACCCTCTGTCCATCCGCATTAGCCTACGAGGGTCACATGATAGGCTAATCCCAAGAGCCTGAAAAATGGGGACATTACAGTCCTCCCTTCCCAAGATTGCTTGTCCTCAAGCAATCAAGAAAAACAAGCAACATCACAGTCCACCCGGATCCCAAGGATGGTCATGAGTAATGTCCCAATCCTCACCATACTCCTGTGAAGAAATCATCAGCACCAACAGTACAAAAATCAGCAACTAAGAAACTGCACTCAACACCCAAACAACTGTCATCACTGACAACATCATCTGAAGACGAACTGTAGATGCCGATAGAAGAAACCACTCAACGGAACTCAACCCATCTGAAATAACAACTCTGTCAAAACCTAAGTCCCTGTCTATCCAGCACTCACACCCAACTGCACCGGGAAAACAACAGTGACCAAATGTGTCTGAATCACTGTTATCAACTCTGCCCTCTAATAAACAGTCCTGAGTGTGGATATTGCAAGTAATCTAACTTGCAACTGCCAAATCCATCTGCAAACGATGGAGCTAATCCATCCCATAATGGATGGTAGGATACTGGAGCCGGTTTACCCCCGCGAGAGATCAAATCATCCACCTATGGGTCAAAAGAAAAATGGTGAGCATACCCCACCATATAATGCCGGTAGGAATCCCCAATCTCTGTCAATGGCTCATCATTACCAAACCAGGAATCAAAAGATGGCTCCAATCTCTGACTCCGCATCACTGTAGGCTGGGTAGGAACCTAAGCGACCCTCTCAACAAACCCAACCTCAAAATCCCTGTGGGGAAGCATAGTAGAAAGAGTCTCCACAATCTTCCCAACCAACCTCCGAATAGCACAAGAGCCTTGGATGAGAGTACCCTCAGACACTCTATAAGAATCCTAACGCGCGTCTGCACTCTCAAGTAAATACTCCATAAATGACTCGGTGCAATAGAAATTAAACGTGGAAGCATCAACTCGCTCCCCCGCAATCCACAGCTGATTCCCCCACAAATGTGGCACAACCAATTGTCCTGTGCTATCAGCTAAATGAGATGATGAAGTAGATTCACTCCTAACTAAAGGAAGCAAATCAACTTGAAAGCCTGTCTCCTCTGGTACTCTTACCTCATCCATACCAAGTGCTCCCATATCTAGAACAGATGTGTCTACCACAACATCATGTTCCTCAACACCAACTGTAGGAGCAAATTCACCACCAACCACCTCAATGTGCAATCGAACTGGGTCTGGGGCTGGTGTAGACCGTAAATGCTCCAACTCCACGGTCACCTCCTCTAATCGGATCTGCGACTCCTGAAGAGCCTGTTGAGTATCCTCTAAAACCTCAGTAGTCTCTGTGAGCTCCTAGGTAAGCTCACTCACCTCCTCCTCTTTGTCCATCAGTGCCTCATAAGCTGTACTCCCCCACTCCACTAGGTGATCTCGATCGGCTACCATCTGTAAATAGTTCTATCTCAAAATCTTGACAGCCTCACGCAAAGAGTGAATCTCTGTCAATGAAAGGTAACCACCACTGGGCTCATTTGTCATAGGAGCACCCCAACCATAAACAGCCAGCAACTGACGAGCGGGATCAAAATGCTCGAGAGTAGAAGAAATATCCCTCTCATCAACTCACAACTGACTAGTCACATGATGACTCGGCACAATAGGCCTCCTATGAACAACTTCAAACACACTGTCTACACTATGAGAGGAAGCTGTATCCAACAAACTCCCCTCAAGATCACCCTCTCTGTGTACTTACATCTAAGTACACCTCTACACTCTGAGTACAAGCATCGGACACGTCCTCATCTAACCCCGAGGAAGCTGCTGTTGAATCTGACTCAACACAATCTCCAACTACCCCGTCCTCTGCAACCATCTGACAGTCCAAATCCTGAGACACATCCTCATAAGTTACCGAAGAAGTAACCCCGTCTCTAAAAGTGGAAGCCCTAGCTGTAACAAAGTCCTGCCACTCATAAGCTTCCCTGTCCTCATTTGTGAGTCCCTGTAACACAGAGTCCTCAAACTCACTATCACCAAATGACAACACTGAATCTACACCCAAAGTCAAATATAGAAAGCCGGAAATACTACAACACTCATCATCCTCGCTCTTAGCATCGGAGATATTTGCAATGCTAGTGTACACATCATCTAACTGCATCTCCTCTACTAACTCTGGTTGCATACACAACTCAATGTCGTCATGTGAATCAACTAAACTGTGGCATGAAACTATGTCGCCCAAATCAATTGCCACACTCCCATCCTGAGTGTCATCACTAGAAAGCTCCATGCTCACATCCTCAACACAGGAAGAAACCACTGTCTCCTGTACTGATCCCACACTGCGACTACTATCATAAATCTCCGAGTTGTCAGAGCTCATATGCTCCTCGCAGTCATCACCCAACATCTCACAGGGGGTGTCATCTCCAATGCAACTCACAGCATCCTCAAAAGTGTCATCAGATGTGTCTATACTATCAGCTCCCACATCTCCTGCTGAAATCTCATCTGTGGACACGTGTCTCTGCACACATGACTCAACGTCAAGCTATGCACCAATAATGCTAGAGCACGAACTGTCATCAACTGACCCCGTTGTAATGCCCAGATCACCAACCTCACCACTGGGAGACTCTGTACATGCCTCGGTCCTATCAGAGGAAGCAACTGCCTCCTAAACTGGAGCAACACTATTACAATTGACATAAACATCTCCAATAATAACTCGCTCCATGAAAGAATCTGAACACTCAGTGATAACTGCAACATTAGTTGCCTTTGTACAATTCGTAGTGACTGCTCTGGGAGCCTCAACCCGGTGATGCTCAGCATTGCTGTCATCCAATGGCACTGAAACATCCACTGGTTCCGATGCAATAAATCCATCATCAACACTGCAAATGGGAATAGCAGGTGCTGAACTAGATGTAGGAACATCAGCATCACGGACAACTGTCGAAGAAAACTCTAGCCTTCTCCCCTGCAAACTCAATGTCGGCCTTCTAAAGGCAGAAACCATATATCTCGCTGCCCTATCTACTGTAACTGGATCTGACAAACTCTCTGCCAATCTCTGTTGATGCAGTCTAAGTCTCTCCATGCTTTCTACTAAATCATTTAATTCCGCTCTATTTCCCTTACTGCTATGACGACTTCTGGAACTGGATCTCTTGTATTTATCCATAGCTAAGAAAAATGGAAGTGCTGGTCACTTTTAAAATACTTCAAAAAATACATGAATCCAAACCCCACAGGATGGCAGGAAGAAAGTTCTGATACCACTGTGAAGAGCCCAGTTGGCTCTCATTTACAATCTAGCTCTTTACTCATTAAATTGCACTTCTAAATTTCTTTCAGAATATATAGAAATTAATGATCATCAAATATGAATTTCAATGATACTTCTTAGATTTTTAACCTCTTGATAAATAACAACAACCATTAATTCACTGTTGAATGCTTACAAAAAATCAGAATTACAATAACTATCAAATTAATTGCCTATTACAAGCATTCACAAATAAATTTGGGCACTTTTAATTACATGTGACTGCTAGAAAAGAAACGCAGCCCAAGGGAATTGAAGCACAGCTGCAAATGAAGAAAGCAGCCTCCCAGATTATTATCGCAGTCTTCTTTGGATGTTACACAATCTTCAATAACAACCACAGCCTTCTCATTAGTATTACGCAGCCCTCTTGAAGTTTGACATAGCTCTATAAATATGCTACACCACCCTCTGATGTAGACACAGCCAAACTGGAAGATACAACAGCCTTCCAAAGACATAAGATATTCTGAGAAAATCGAACCAGAATTATGTATACCTCTGTAACAGCAGCAATTTAATAATTATCTTCAAATTTGGTATACAAAAACACCAAATTTGCATTCACAAAATCAAAATAAATTTTCAAAATTCAGCTTGCAAAATTCACCATCAATCAGTGATGATTCAAATTGCCAAAGAGAGGAATCAGTCCTCAAACCCCAACCATTTCTCACAGCCAAGAAACTTTATAAAAATTTTATCAAATGAACAATAGATATCTTAGAATGAGCTCTCAAGTCCCTTTTTATTCTTTCTTGTGAGAGCTCAAACACAATTCTTACCAATGTGGGATAAAAGATATACTTTTCCTTTTAATAATTCATTTCTCCAATACTTTAAATCAATACCTTAGCTTAGGCTTCCATGAATTAATTAAATAAATATCCCCTTCCCATGATAACTCAACCCTCAACTTAAGTGAAATTATAAAGTTAAATTATAACTTTATAATAAGTCATTTAATGATTTAATAATAATTTGGCCACCAAAATAATAATAACTCCCAAAATACTTATCCTTTTAATATGTCGTATGAAACAGGAGTCACACCTATTATTTCCCCATGTGACCAAATGCACTTTCCAAAAATAGAAAGGGTCCTTCTCGATCAACATCAAACTTACTATAAATAGTAAACATGGCAAAACTATAGCAAATGAAGTCCAAATAACGCCAAACCAAAGCATACTGAATCCTGAAGTAGATGCCCACTGAAAGAGACCCTCTGTCCATCCACATTAGCCTACAAGGGTCACATGATAGGCTAATCCCAAGAGCCTAAAAATGGGGACATTACATTGGGCATCTGGACAAGGAATGCAGGAACCGGCCAATAAACAAAAGAAAAAGATCAGCCAAACCAGTGCAGAGGAACTTGTCTCCCAACCAAAAGGGTAACAAGGGAAAAGAGACTGAAAAAGAAGTCAAGAAGATTTGGTTCAAAAAGGAATCAAAGAGTTTCGTTGAGGAGAAAACAGAAGGAAGATCATCATCTTTTGATGGTGATATCTCTTCAACAAACTGAGCCTAAGGGCTTAAAGGGAACCGATAGTCTGTCTACTGTTCCCGGTAGAACTGGTAAGTAATGATCTCACATAGTCAAAAAGTGCAACCGAAAGAAGTCACCGGTCTATCAAGTATTTCGGAAAGGTAAGTGTTGACATCACAATCGAGGATTGATTAACAAGTAAACACATGAGAACCAGTTGTCGTAAGAAAGATTAGGTAAGGTAATTAATGTTGTAGCCATTAACAATTGTTATCGTTTCATAATTACCGTTATGACCTAAGCCTATTTAAGGGAAGGATGATTACTCCTTTCACTTTACATTGCGAACTGTGATTTTTTTATTTCTTAAGTTTGAGTAATATTTTCTTGCTTTGATTTACGGTCTTTGCTAAGTGAACTCTGTAAATCCTATGAAGAACTCTCTGTGTAAACCGGTCGGATACAATGGCATCATCTTCTGTTGTCAACCTAATTCAAGGTAACCAATTTGATAGACCAGTTTACGACATAATGACAGTGCAGAACCGAGAGAACGATATGACGAGTGCTCTATCGTTGATGCCCGAAGGAGTTTTGTTAACAAAAGACATAACGGCGTTCATCCACTCCAAGCAGGAAGAAATGGATGAAACTTTCATCCAAAGCAAATATCTCACTTTGCGAAGACGGAAAGCTTCAAGCCAAGTATGCGAAGCTTGAGACTTCAAGTTTGATAAATGGAGTAAGGTATCCAACCATGTTTCGACCAGATTAGATAAAACCGGTTCTAAGTAGGGTTCATGAACCACGTATGTGGCTTGCGATGGGCGCAGTCACAACGATAACCAAAGAAGATTTGTGAAGGGTTACCGGATATAGTGATAAAGAGGAAGCTCTTACCCTTAGAACGATTACAAATGCAGAAGTCACATGGCTAACAAAGTCAAGGTCTGACAGTCGGTTGATGACTGTTAATGACATAGAAAACGAGGGCGTTCGGTTTGCATTTGCGGTCATTGGATACAAAATCTATCAGTCGAGCAACCTTAACAGTGTACCGGGAGGAGCTATACACGCCGCACACCGGATCATGCATGACAATGCACGATACGATATTTGCATTATGTTAAGAGGGCAAATCTTCAAAAACCTAAAGAAGCTCCGTCTAGTGAAGAAGTTTCTCAAATATGGAACTCTGTTGGTATGTTTGTTTTTCTACTATCAGAATTTTTTTCCAGGGATAGGAAAAGTTATGACCGATTACTTTGAGTCCTTCCAGCTTAGAATGCACGCCAGGGAAAGAATTCCCTCGGCCATTGTTGATCAATACAAGGATGAGGTGTGTTTTCTGGTTAGTACTGATCACTATATAATTTAGGTTGTGGATCCCAGAACAGAGTATGCACCGGAACTTGGGTATGAGATCTCTACCAAGGTAGCCAAAGCATATGGAGATGCATTGCAAGAGAGTGACCTAGATCTCTCTACATACCAATTTGGCACATATGAAGAAATTCGGGAAAATCTGAAGAAGACATCAGTAAAAGAACCGAAAAAGGTGTAAGTAAAAAGGACTCCCACATCAAAGAAGAAGAAAACAGTAGCTGAAGAACCCAAGGTTCAAAGGAAAAGGACACAACAAGCGTCCAGTGTACAAGGGGAAGAACCGAAAAAAACTGAAACTGAAGAGACCACTACTCTTCACAGAAAGAGAAAGACTGGGAAACCGGTGAAAGAGGATGCACCGAGAGGAAAGAAACCAACCATTGATAAAGTGGTTGAAGGAATAAAGGATACAGGTAGATTGGGAGTAGTTGGAAGAAGATATGCAGTGAGTGATGAAGAAGATAAGAGAAAAATAGAAGCTGTAGTTTTTTGTCTCTACAAGTTCAATTATAGTCCCACTGAACTTCATAAAATAATTCCTAATGATCTACAAGAAATAATAGAAGGAAGATGGAAATCTTCAATTGATAAGGAAAAAGAGCTGAGAATTCGAGCTCTTCTTGAAGTTCAAAATCATCTTACTCTGCAGGAAGCAACCCATCAAGTTGACCTACATAAACAGAGTTTTAAGATAAGAAAGAGAATAAGTCAGGTGTTGATTGGAGATGTAGACAAAGTGCATGAAGGAGTTTCGACTTGAACAAATCTCCTTCGGCAACAACATCAAGCAGAGGCAGAATGCCAGAAGGCCAAAGAGCCACCGGTGATTGACACTGGGAAAGGAAAAGGCATACTGGGAGCTGAGACTCCGATCAAGGAAAAGATATCAACAGAACTGGTCATTGTTGATATCACCGAAGACAAAGTTGGTGATCTAACTCCACCAACCCACTTGCTTCCCCAATTAAAGGTAAAGCTAGAACTTTAACTGTAGATAACATAGTTGATGAAGTTATGGATTATGGTGAAGTGTCAAATGCAGCTAAATGGTTCATTGATTTAGTAGAAGAGGATAAGCAGAAAATAGAAGTTGCTCTGTTGGAAACCTTCTTGGATTTCAACAGAAGTCCTAGAGACTATAGGGCTCAATTTCCTCCTGAATTGAATCAAAGAATTATGGCTAAATGGAGAACCGGTTTAGCAGCGAACAATATGATTGTAAGGGAAACATTGACACAAGTAAGACCATGTCCCAGTGAAGAGACAACAAAACTTCTGATGGAAGCAGTGTCACTGAATTTGGACACAAAGAACAGGTTTGCAAAGATTATTAACGGATATGAAAAGGATGTATCTAAAGATACACTAGAGTTCTGGCAGCAATATGACTTCAGTACCCTAAAGACAACAAGTCCACAAGAAATCTCTCAAGAGGAACCTGAAAGAGTATTGGTACTATCGGTACAATTCACAACTTGTGAACAATCTTCAACCGGTGAGCAACAAGTTCCAACTGAACCGTTCACATCCAGTGAACAATTAAATCTAGGCGAACAAGTTCAACCAGAAGATCAAGTACGAGGAGAGTCATCAAAAAAGATGACTATTGAAAAAGGAACAGGTGAAGAGGAAATTGTTGTGAATGAACATGTTGAGGAGCAACAAACAAAGGAAGTCCATCCAAAAGAGGAAGTCCATCCGGAGGAAGAAGTCCATCCAGAGGACGTACATCCAGGAGGGGATGTACAACAAGAACAAGAGGTATGACAAGAAAAGATACTTCATCATCAAGAGTTACCTGTTAATACAGAATAGGAAAAGCTTGTAGAAGAACAACCCGAATAGGAGAATAAACAGGAGGAACCGGTCAATGTTCCTAGCTCATCTTCATTAAAGAGAAAACTAACTTTTGCAACAAATTCTGAAGGAAAGAAAAGTAAAGTTAGTGAAACAGTAGTTGACATAAGCAAGATGTCAACAAGACAACTAAAAGAGCTCACTAAGAGGAAACAAGACATGGTCCTCTCTAGTGTAAGAAACATCTTGTACAACTTTGTACCGGATACAGCTATTGATGAGGATGAACCTGTTATAGATCAATTGAAGATACTTGCACAAGCAATTGGAGAAGATGTCACCGACCCAAAGACACTAGCAATTGATCACTATCAGAAAAAGCGAGTTGAAATTCTTCACAAACAGGTTGAAGACCTGAAGGTCACTGTATCTACAAGAACTGGGGAGCTAATCCAGCAGGTACAGGATGCAGGAAGACTAATCATAAGGACGTCAAACTTTGAAGACTTTGTTCAAGATATAATTGAGAGAACATCTAAGACTTCAGAAGAGATAAAGGTTCTTTCATCCAAGTTTGATGCAAAGAACTCTTCTGCAACTGAATACAGTAGGGAATTGACCAGTCTTGCTCTCATCCTCAGAAGAGAAGACAAAGCAAATTCAAGATCTTATTGGATTCCAATTGTTCCCTGTCCCAACATTTGATCTAATGCAAACAATTGCAACCGATGCAGATAACCTGATCAAGGAACCTGATTACAAAACAATGGAAGACATGGAAAACATAATTGTCTCACTACAAGCAGCGAAAAAAAACTTAGAACATGTAGCAAGTATATGGAAGCCCTTCTTTGATTTAGCAAAGAAAATATATGATATTTTCAATAAGTTACAGACGTAACAAACCTTTGATCTATGGAGGCAAAAAGGGGAAGAAGATCAGATTTAGAGATGGAAGGGAAGAAGATCTCAAATACAGGGAAATTCAAAGATCAATATCAGATGAAAGAGATAACAGACAGTGTGTGTTACAGGTAGACAAGAAGATCTACAGGGGAAGTCTACAAGACAGGTGATATGATGATTCAAGTGATGTTTTGCCACCAATGCCAAAGGGGAAGATTGTTGACATATTTGAGTTGTCATTGGTAAAGTCATTGGCAAACATCCCACCAGAACACCGGTACTTTAAGTATGCACCGGTAGACTAAACAAGTAAGCAATGTACTTTGCTAGTCACGCTTATACCGGTCTAAGTTATTCCAACCAATCATGGGAGACACACAGGGAAGAGATGGCTAACCGGGTACAAGTTCTTTACCAGTTAAATGCATGATAATCCGAACCAGATTATGCGGAGCATTCACAATTAAAACTGGAGTTAGCTTTTTCAGTTTTACTAAAGTTAGCTTTGTTCTATCTACAAGTGTTTCAAGGTAAACTCAAGATCAGTTTGCAAGCTTTTTATTCTAGGGTTTTTCATGCGTGATCTATGAGAAAGTTTACAGCTTGGCAGAACTATGAGATGTATTTTTAATAAGATTAATTTCTTATAAATACAGATCATAGGACACACAAGAATTGTTGTTGAATATCCAAAGCAAGAGAGAGATATCTTCTGAGAGGAGCTACAGTCACGAAAAGTGAAAGACAGAGAAGGGTTCAACAACCAAGCAGAGCAAAGGGGAACAGGTATGATATGATTAGACAAAAAGTGTCATCATAAGATCATTGCTTTAGATTGTGAAGCATATTCAAATCTCTTAATCAAGGTGAACCCTAATAGGTTCTTTGTATAAATCCCTTTACCAGGTAACATCTTTATTGGTGTTGAAAGTCCTCTTACAAGGCAACTCCTAACAAGGTCAAGATCCTAACAGGTCTTCTACCAAATCCCTTAACCGGGTAGCACTCTTACCAATGCTTTGTAAGCCTCTAACAGGGCACCTTTATTACTGCAGTAGTAAAGTTGTGGGTTCTGTCCCATCGTGGTTTTCTCCTTCTAACCGAGGGTTTCCTCGTCTAGATGTTGTGTTGACCTGAGCATTTCAATTTTTGTTTATGAGTGTTGTTATATTCTTTTAATTCTGCAAGAATATATATATATAAGGTTAAATTGAAGTAGAAATTGTATTTACTGATTCACTCCCCCCTCTCAGTAACCGGTTAGGATTAACAGTCTCCAATTTGGATTCTGGTGAAACCTGTTGTTTCACTATTCTTTATGCTCCTACTAATCTCCTCAACAAATCACAGCTTCGGTCTCATGTTAGATTTGTCGATTCTCTAGTTCCCTTTCTTCCTCGAATTGTAGCAAGTGACTTTAATGCTATTTCTAGCTATTAGAATAATATCTCTGTAATATCTTCTTTATTATTATTTTAATGGTCACTATTGTAAATCTTGTAAATATTAGAATGTTTCTAATATTGTTATTATTCTTTCGTTATTAGAATGTTTCTAATAACAATGATTGTTTTGTAATAGAAATATCATCTTTGTAAACTATGAGCATTTTGCTCATTCATTAATTTATTCATTTTTTTTACCAATTACTCTCGTAAAATGGTATCAGAGCAATGCTAGAAATTTTTTCGAAAAATTTATAAATTCTTTTTAAAACTATTGGTTTTTTTAATTTTTCAAAATTATTTTCCTGGCATCTAGGGCAATTCCGACCTAAGTAAGAACATGATTTTGTGTTTTTTTCTTTAGTTTCTTGGTCGTGAATCTGTGTCATGGCCCTTGCAAAGGTTTTTTGAACCTCAGTTTGCAACTCTCCATTTTTTGGGACGGTTTCAGCTTTCACAACTTCTCTATGGAATCCATTTTGGGACGAGAGTTTCAGCAACGACAGTTTGAAGTTTTTTTGGCCCTTTTTGGTGTCATCTGTGATTGCACATCACGGATTTCTACGAGCAAAATGGACGGTTTTATGTCATTTTAATACTGAGAGGAGTTGTTTTTTTGGTCATGTTTTTGTGTTTGTCGGCCCATGTTCGTTGTTTTCCTGCTTCCATGATCCATCTCAACACTTTTTCCTACTCATGCGACGCGATTTGTATTACTTGAGTTTTATCCACATGCATTTTTCTATCCACATCCGCAACGGCTCACAACATTTCGTGATTTGCAAAGATATTTTGCAAGGTCCTTTGCTCGACTAGGATTTTCTTCCACCCTACGACCTTGTCTTCTCTGATTTCCCCCATTTACTTAGTATTTGCAGACCTTGTTTCTCAATCAACTAGGGTTTTCTCAAACCCCTCTAATTTTTTGATCAGATTCCAATTTTTATTACAGAATCTTGATGAGTTTATCGAGAGCTTTTCTGGGTTTCTTTCGAAAAAAAATTGTTTTATCAAAATTCATGCATTGGGATCCATGCCCAAAAAATTGTTGTTCAATCTCGACATCAGTGCCTATTTTTTGTCTCAATCGTGTTCTCTCCATGATCTCACACGTTGATCATATTCTACCTCAATATTCATGTCACCATTCGGTCAACCACCTTTGATCTCAATTTTATGCAATGGCATCTCTAACGAATATTCTGCTTGAGGGAGTCAGAAATTCAACAGCAAAAACTACAATACCTGGAAACAGCATATGATGACAATCTTTGAATACTGATAAAATTGTTTTGGGCAAGACTGATCGTCCTGCAGATGAAGGCAAGGAGCAAATAAATTTGAAGAGCAAAATTGGGAAGTTGTTATGCTCATCAAACTTTTTGTCGCTGATGATCAGCTACCGCAAGTTCCTTCTAGAAAAACCACAACAGAAATTTGGAGCCATCTAAAAGGTTTGCATGAAACCTCTGATAAAAGTTGAACATTCTTCTAAAAGAGCATGCCCTTCACGATCATGATGGATGAGCGGGTATGATCTCTGCTATATGCAACTTGTGATGAGATTAGCAAGTTGTTTATGACACCACATACCTCTCTAGTGTTGGAGCTGGTTTTCAAAACCGTGGGCATTTTCCATTTGTGTTGAGCTCTATAAATATGTGGCTTCCTAATGTACTTTGTATGATAGGTTCAATATCTTCTAAGAAGCTTTTATGTGTCGGATTTTGTCTAGAATTCTATGTTAGCCCGAGTTTGTAGGACGGGGGGATGGAGGAACGGGGAAATGGATTTCCAAGATGTTTTTTTTCTTGAACCAAGAGACGGCTAGCCACTATATATATATATATATGAGGGGAAATTTAAAATATGTAGGGAAATCTGAAATTTCAAATATATTCATATGATATAACATAATAACAATCATCGTAGCAACATAATAACATTGATAAATCTAAAATCAATGTCTCTTTGCAAAGGTAACAAACCTTTCACACTTGATCATGTGTGGGCATCAACTCACAAAATGACCCAATACAAGTGAGGCAAATGGCCCACTTATCCACTTTCTACAATGAAAAATGCAATATTAGGCCTCTTGGGTACACAAACAGCATGAAAAAACAGTGTTTGGTCCCTAAAAGCTAAGAGCACGTCCATTAGCTCTCTAATGCACTTGTCAATTCTGGTTTACTGATTATAACCTACTTGTTCACTTGGAAGGTATAAATTATCTTGGAATTCACTTAATTTTTCTTCTCCTTGCCTCTTGGTCATTTACAATAGACTAAAGAAACTTGTAAAGTTCACCAAAAGTCAGAAAGGGAATTTGAAGATTTTTTGGGCATTGTAAATTGTTTATTGACATGTGGAGAAGCCACTGGTTCATGCAATGATGATCCACAGAAAGAATGAAGTGGGTGTTACATTGGAGTTGGTTGATATCTCTTATCTCCATTGATTTCCTGATTTTTGTGTCTAACCGGGCAATGAATTTTCTAATCCTTGAAATGTGTGAAGATTAATATTATTAAAATGACTTGCTTATGGTTGTCGTCGCCAAAAATGGTTGGTTGTCCCCGGACGATAGGGGGACTGCTTGGCCATCCCTAGTCGTCTGAGGGATGGTCAACAGTTCCCAGAACAAGAGTTGATCATTTTCAAGTTTCCGAGACGATTTTCAATTTTTCTGCATGACCGAGGACAACTTGAAAACATTTCCAACCATCCCCAACTCCCCGAAACAGTTTTTGTTTCCAATACTTGGGCATTTAGGGTGGTAATGCATTTCCAAATAACACTGCTAGAAATCTCTGCTACCGTATTTACTCCTCAAGAGCACTGTCTCTAAGCAATTGCATTGTAACTATTGGTCATTGTTGATAATACAATTGAGTCTGGCTTTTGTAGTGTGGGATTTTTCACAAAAGGGTCTTCCCATGTATATCTGGTGTTATGAGTTTATTTGTTTAAATCTGCTTTTGTATGTGTTTATCTAATTTGTAGTAATTAAGAGTTTGTAAGAAATTTTTGCATCATCACTCCTATTTGATTTAGCATTTCGAAGCATTTATTCCGCACTTGGCTTCCTCTCAAATCGGCATAGAGATATTAAAACCATAATGAACATCAAAGTATTGCCTAGTATCCTTGTATTTCTCACACCCAACTAAGGTTGTCAATCTCAAAATTAATTCCAAAATAAATGAACAAGAGCGGCCAACATAAGCTGTCACAATATCGCAGCAAATAAACTTGATACAACTTTCAAAATATTGCCCAACACAACAAACTTTAAGATGTTTGATTATTTTCCTCGAATCCTTGTGGACTCCTCACATTTGCTTGTAATAAATCAGCTCCAAGAGAATATTATTGATTGCTCAATACTAGACGACTCCCACACTTGAGTGTGGCAAATACGTTCTTGGAAATCTCTTAAATATTAATTATAATGGCCCAGCCAATATTTATTTAATGATTTGGGCTTCTATAAGACTCCCCGTTTCCAAAGAATGCACCGTCCAAGTTTGATACAAAATATTAGACTAATAATTTCTTTTAAAACTCTGTGTTCCAAGCATTAGCAGTAACAAATTAACCCCAATGTTTTACCTTTAATCTTGAAGGTCCAAAATACTTTCATAGTTTGACAAATCAAACATTTCATTTGATGCACATTAATATCTATTTCCATTATTTCACCCATGTGTATTCTCATAAGGATTTTCCAGCCATAAGAGTTTAATTCTGAAGATCACCATTTTTTCTCTTAAGTAAACCCTTATCATAAAAGTAATAAATACCTCTGTAAACAGCCATTATTTTGATCTCTGAATCATTTTCACTGAAGATTTAGCAAACTTTCTCCATAACGAACAACCGCAAATCCTAATGTGAATCCACCCAGTAGAGAGATTGAGTTTCTGTCCAACTCTCTATGAAGCCTCAAATGTTTCCGTCAGTAAACTTCCTAAAAAGCCACAGCTCTCCAATATTCTCCAATAAAATATTTCCCCTGAATCTCTTCTCCTCTCAAAAACCCTTCTTTGATAATATCATTTGGCAGTTCCCATACAGTTACCATAATTAATTGACCTTAATTGATCTTAATTTTCTTAATTCACTTTATAGAATAATTATTTCATATGACATTGTAGATAATCATATTAAATAATTATAAATAAATTCCATTTTTGACCCACTTTAGCCTACAGGAATCAATTGATGTTTAATGTCCAAAAGGGGGCATTACACATATACTGCCCAATTGCACATATTTTCAGTGTAACACAGGTATTGGGGGGGGCATAGGGACGGGAAAAAAGGGCTTCAATTTGGGGGCAGTGGGGGCCAGTGGGGTGTCATAATATACTATACATATAGTACGTGAAATGTTAGTTATGAAATGATGTATAACAGTATAAGAACTAATAATACCAAATACTTGAACCTAGCAAAATTGCAACATACCCAATACAGAATATCGTATACTGGAACATTGAACATTGAACATTGAAGTTTCTTAGTTTTTATTTTGAACATTAAATATTGAATTACCAATTACTTTTAAAAACTCAAATTATCGGCAGATAGAAGATTTTGATTTATACTATATCAAAAATATCATAAAGATGATTACAATGAGTAGCATGATACCATTTTGTCATTAACTCACTTTTTTGTCATTTTGATGCCGTCCGGCGATGGAGGGCATGCAGACATCCCTGAGACGCTCGAGGGATGCATGGGCGTCTCCCGGATGTCCTGGGGACGTCTGCCCATCCCCGCATCCCGGGGGTGTCCTGACGACAACTTGGTGGCGGGAAGGCGGTGGAGGGGGGACAGGGGGACAGGGGGACTGATCTGATTTATGAAAACCAGATTACAATACCTGGTGTGATACCTGCAGTATTGTAGAATTCAACACGAAAATTGAGAACAGCAAGATTGCAAACCAAAAACTGTCTCCATTCTATTCAAAATTGGAGTTTATACAAGTCGGATGGATCCCAAGGGTCACACAAATCCCTTGGAATTGAAATGAAGAGTCATCATAATGTTTATTACAATTAAACTATTAAAACTATCAAAATTTATCAAAAAACTAAATATAAAATTTAGGTCCACTTGGAGAAGGCATAACTTTCTCATCCTAGCTCCGAATTACAAACCGTTTGATGCGTTGGAAAGGTATTCAAATAATCTTGAACCAAATTTCGGAAACATCGATGTTCCATCATGTTCCTGGGCAGCATATTTGCCCAAAAATGCACCGAAGACCCTCAAAATTGCAATTTACTAAAACATATGAAATTTTGGAAAAATTAGATTTCAGTATTTTCCCACTTTAATCTTGATCATTCCTCCCCCCTTAAGAGGCAATGGGCCCCATTGCACTAATCTGCTGCAACAGATGAGGAAATTGTTCTTCAATTTGTTCCTTAGTAAACCACTTGCCTTAATGAGAATGCTGACCAACTCGAACCACCCGATACAAAGGAATGTTCTGATTTCTCAAAGTCTTTAAAATGGCTTCAGTAACATGGTCACACTGGACTGGAGCAATAGTAGAGGGATTTAACTCTGCAGCTTGAATGTGTTCAGTAGCTTGGGAGATATCCAATAAAGGAGGAAAATAGGGTCTCAACAATTCCACATTGAAAACTGGATGCAGTCCCAAAAAGGATGGCAAATTAAGTTCAAAAGCATTCTCACCAACTTGTTTCACAATAGTGTATGGTCCATAACGAAGAGGAAGAAGCTTCCTATTTGGTCCATGCAGGCGCTCTTTCTGAAGATGTAACCATACCTTGTCACCAACCTGAAACTGATGAGGAGTTCTATGTTTATCATGTCTTTCCTTATACTTCTGATTACTCTGCTCCAATATCTCATGAACTTGTTGTTGTAGGTGTCTAATGTTATCAATGAATTTTTCTGCTTTATCTACCTCCTTGTCACCATTCAATGGACTACTAGAGTGTAGAGATGGTATTGCTACATCCATAGGTGCCAATGGCTGGTACCCAAGAGAAACCTCAAATGGACTGTGCCCTGTAGTACTATGGAGTGCACGGTTGTAGCTGTGTTGCACATAGGGTAAGCTTTCATCCCATGTGCGAGGATGTTTTGAATGATACATCCGTAAAATATGAATAATCATTCGATTCACCACTTCTGTCTGCCCATCTGTTTGGGGATGGAATGTTGTGGACTTTGTCAATTTCGTGTCCATTTTAGCCCATAGTGCAGACCAAAATTTGCTGATGAACCTGCTATCCCGATCAGAAATAATGGGTTTTGGCAAACCAAAATGAACCCACACATGTTCAAAAAATAGCTTGGCAGTATCTTCTGCAGAAATCATCTTTTTACATGCCACCATGATAGCCATTTTAGAAAACCTATCTACCACAACATATACACAATCATGCCCCCGCCTGGTAGTTGGAAGCCCAGAAATAAAATCCATTGAAACAAACTGCCATGGCTTATCATGAATAGGTAATGGTAAGTATAGACCCAACTTACGGTTTGCTGGCTTTGCAATTGCACAGGCTGCACAAGCTTGTATATGTGAAATGATATCCTGCTTCATTTTTGGCCAATAGAAATACTTTTGAAGGATAGCAGTAGTCTTACCAATACCAAAATGTCCTGCAACACGACTATAGTGAGCTTCCCATATCATTTTCTTCTGTTCTTCAGTGGGTACACATATGTGACCATTATGGCAAAGAAACCCATCCTGCAAGTGAAAATCAGAGACAGATTTTCCTTCTACCAAATTACTATAGATGTTAGCAAAATCAGGGTCAGTACTATATAGTTGTTCCCAAGTGGATGATTCATGACCACATGAATCCAACACTATTGTCAAACCTGCAATTGGAGGCCTACTCAAACAATCTGCCACCTTGTTACTGCTTCCTTTTTTATGACGAATGTTGAGGTGAAATTGTTGTAAATAGGTTGACCACCGTTGATGTCTATCATTCTGTAGCTTCCCTTGTGTTTGCAAGAATTGGAGTGGTTTATGGTCTGTATGTATAACAGTTTCCTTTCCTAGTATATAGTGTTTCCATTGTTTGCAAGCCTGAACAATGGCATACAACTCCTTATCATAGGTGGGATACCTACGTACTGTATCAGAAAAAGTTTCACTGTGATAGGCAACAGGATGCCCATGTTGTGTGAGTACCGCACCAAGAGCATAATCTGATGCATCTGTTTCTATCTCAAATGCTTGGTATAGATCTGGAAGGACCAATACTGGTGCTGAACATAGTCTTTTGTTTAACTCCTCAAATGCTTGTTGCTTTGCCTCTGTCCACTAAAATTTTGCTTGTGCTCCACCCCTTAGTGATTGATTAAGAGGCCATGATATGTGTGAGAAACCAAACACAAATCTGCAATAGAAGTTGGCTAAGCCCAAGAAGCTGTGAAGCTCTGTGAAATTTTTAGGGGATGGCCAATCTTGGATTATTTGAATCTTTGCTGAATCAACATGAACACCCTCAGTGTCAATGATATACCCTAAGTATTGAATACTCTGCATACCAAAAGAACACTTCTCAATGTTGGCATAAAGTTTGTGTTTTTGCAGAGTTGAAAGAACTTGTTCAACATGCTGCAAATGCTCAGACCAAGTCCTGCTAAAGATGAGTATGTCATCCAAATACACAACTACAAAAGAATCAATGAATGGTCTAAGCACATCATTCATCAATCTCATAAATGTGGTTGGGGCATTTGTTAGGCCAAAAGGCATGACCAACCATTCAAACAAACCTTCCTTAGATTTAAATGCAGTCTTCCACACATCTGCTGGATCAATTGGTACTTGGTGGTATCCAGACTTCAAGTCAACTTTTGTAAAGAATTTAGCCCCCCTAAGTTGGTCCAACAAATCATCAATTCGAGGGATTGGATATCTATTTTTAACAGAGATTTTGTTTAATGCTCTATAATCAATACAAAGCCTCCATGTCCCATCTTTCTTTTTAGCAAGGACAATTGGACTTCCACAAGGTGAAGCACTTGGACGAATGTGTCCTTTCTGAATCAACTCCTGAATTTGTGTCTTAATCTCATCATTTTCCAAAACTGACCTCCTATATATTGGCTCATGTGGTAGCGGTGTGCCTGGGATTAAATCAATAGAGTGCTTGACTTGACAGTGTGTTGGTACTCCCACTGGTGGTGTAAACACACTGTGATATTCTTTCAAAATTTTATCCATCTGATTTTGTTGATTCTCTGTTACCTTAGCATGTGTATTAAGAACAACTGACTTTGTTTGTTCAGGGCGAATCATGAGTACAGCAAAAGCTCCAGTTTGAGCAATCAAGCGTTTACATTGTTTAGCACTAATTAAAGAAGCAGTTTGTGTTGGACATACCTCTGGTATTCGATACCTCTTCCCACCAAGCTTGATTGTAACCAGTGTTCCGAGAATCGCCACCGAATCGCGTGAATCGTGAGTCGATTCAGTCCAGGCAATTTTTTTGGAGCCATGAATTGCAATCCGCGATTCTTTCCCATGAATCGCCTGAATCGCCGATTCAGGCGATTCATGGGAAAAATCGCCTAAATCGGGTCGAAAAATCGCCCATGAATCGGCCGCGGCAGTCAAGAAATTAAAGTCGAAAATAATAAAAAATTGACTTGTTTTTTTTATGTTTGGTTTGACTTTTTGTCTTTGTTTTAACCCTAAAGAGTCTTCCATTTGCTTAGTATGAGTAGAAGAGAGGAAAAGTGAGAGAGAAGAAGAGAAAAGGAAAAGCACAAGTTTGCCAACAGCAAGAAGGAAGAGCAGCAAAGAGAAGAAAAATTCATTTGGCGAGGCCATAAGATTGCATTGGGAGCATTAAGGAGTCATTAGCAACACTCCTCAATTGATTTGCAAGAGGTAAGTGTTGATTTTTTTTTTGGTATGTTAGTGTATTGTTCATTTTTTGCTAAATTTTTTTAGTTTTCATTTGCAAATCTTGAATGTTTGTTTTTTAGTTTTAATAAATTGCAAAATAGGCTTTGTTGTTTTGTTTATGAGTTTGTTAGATTGTCTTACTTTGAATTTTGAAACATAGAGGTTTTACTTGAAATTTATTATTGCAGGAGTCTTAATTTTCATTTTCCCCAATGGGTAAAAAAGATGAGTGTTGGAAATATACCGAAGACTTTCCGGGAAGAACAAAATTCCAAACAAAATGTATGTTTTGTAAAGAAATAAATTCGGGTGGCATTTATAGATTCAAATTCCACATTGCTGCCATACCCGGACATGATATTGCAATTTGCACTCAACAAATAGCTGAGGCAAAACGCACTTGTTTAGTGGCATTAGAAAAATTTGAACAAGACAAAATAAATAAGAAAAGGCAACTAGAAGAGATAAGGGCTATTGGCTCCCATGCTCCCACTGCCACAACCGCATCTACACCTGCATCAGAGTCCACATCCGTAGGTTGTGTTGGAGAGGGTTCTACTAGGCCTCCTTTTCGTCCTAGTGCTGCTGCTCGTGCTAGTGCTACTGCTGATGCTAGTGGTAATGGTAGTGTTAGTGCTACTGCTACTGCTAGTCGTTCTTATAGTCATATTGAGGCTGGCAGTGCCCTATTGCAGCCTAGAGTGCGGAAGAACAGATTGGATAGTTACTTTGTGCCCCGCACTACTCCTGGCTCACAACCCACACTTGAGGGCATGGGTTTGAACAAGGAGATTCATGATGCTGCAAGAAAATAAATTTGCAAATTTTGGTACTTTTGCAACATTCCACTTTTTGCAGCGAGGTAATTGATTCTTTTTTATTTGTTTTCTTTAAATTTAAAGTTAAATTTTAATTATATTTATTTGTGTAATGATGTAATCATAGATTCACTTTACATAATGATTTATCATCTAAATTTCTAATCTTAATCTATTTGTGATAGGGCTCCTTACTGGCAAAATATGATAGATGCGGTTGCCATATGTGGTCCGGGGTTTAAAGCCCCAACTGAGGCTGAGTTGAGTGGACAGCTCTTAGATGAAATGGTAGAGGACATGAAGGCTGAGCTTCAAAACCACCGAAGGGATTGGACTGTAAAGGGTTGCACCATCATGACTGATGGTTGGACCGACAAGAGGAATAGAACACTCATCAATTTTCTTGTTTCCTGTGGAGGTGATTAATCATTCTACTTTCTTACATGTATTGTGAAATTTGAATAATTTAAATTCTGATTTGTTGATTGCTAATTTGTTGCTAATCCATGATAATTCATTCTTTTGTAGGATATACCATGTTCCTCAAGTCTATTGATGCTTCTGCCCATGTAAAAAACGCAACATACTTATGTGAGATTATTGAGGAAGTCATCACAGAGGTGGGGGAACAAAATGTGGTGCAGGTGGTGACTGATAATGCAACAAGTCATGTTGCTGCAGGTAAACTTGTAACTTTTCAAGTTTTGAAAATTAATTTATTCGAACACTTTTCTAATTCTAAGTTTCCTAACATGTTCCAATTTCTAATTAATTTAAAATTGTTGTAGGTAAACTATTGATGGAGAGGCACCCCACCATCTTTTGGTCTCCTTGTGCGGCACATTGCCTTGACCTCATGTTGGAGGAAATTGGCAAGCTTGAGTGGGTAAAGTCATGCGTAGATAGGGCAAAAAGTATATGCAAGTTTATCTACAACCATGCATTCATCCTTAGCACTATGAGGGCCTACACAGGAGACAAGGAGTTAGCTCGTCCAGGGATCACGAGGTTTGCCTCGAATTTCATCACACTGCAGTCCTTTTTGACATCAAGGGATGATTTGAGGAGAATGTTTGTTGGGCGGGAGTGGACTACATCCTCCTATGCTACGACCACTATAGGGGTAGATGTGGCAAATTGGATCTTTGATGAGGATGGTTTTTGGGAACCTGCTAAAGAAATTGTTGAGGTAAATTTCTTACAGTTTAATATTTAGTATTTAGTTTTACTATTTATTATTTAATTGTTAATGATTTACTTTTACTTTTAGTTTTATAATTTTATTATTTATATTTAAGTTTTGACTCATGTTTTTTTTACATTATATGCAGGTCACTGAGCCCCTCGTATCTCTCCTACGCACTGCTGATGGGGAGAAGACCTCTCTTGGCTACATATATGAGGGCATGGATAGGGCCAAGGAGGCCATTAGAGCCAGGTATCTAATAGTGCAGGAGAAGTATGTCCCTCTTTGGGATATCATTGATAGGAGATGGCAGAATCAGCTCCACCGACCCATCCATGCAGCAGCTTATTATCTGAATCCAGCATTTCGTTTTCGTGCTGACTTCAAGGCGGATGAGGAGGTTCTCACCGGCCTATATACAATGATCCAGAGGTTGAGTACTGATGAGGATAGTGCAGCTGCAACCCTTGAGCTAGACAAATTCAATAATATGGAAGGGTCAATTTTCTCTAGCAGGATGGTCATAGATAGTCGGACAAAACTACAGCCAGGTAACTATAAAAATAATATATTCTTGAATGTTAAAAGTAACAAGTTTATGGCTTATAAGTTGTGCATTTTAATTTTTGATTTTGTAATTTTAAAGTTGTAATTTTGTAAATGATACTAATTGATTTTGTTTTCCCTTATTTTAGATAGATGGTGGCAAATGTTTGGGCCCACAACCCCAAAACTTCAGAAAATTGCCACCCGTATTCTGAGTCAGCCAAGCAGAGCTTCTAGATGTGAGCGCAATTGGTCCATGTTCGAGCATATCCACTCGAAGAAGAGAAATAGGTTGACAGTGCAGTTGAATGATCTTGTTTTTGTTCATTACAACCTTCGTATTAGGATCAGACAGATTATGGGCATTGACTCCTCTCCGATCATTCTGGATGAGATTGATCCAGAATCAGAGTGGCTCACTGAGGCTGTGGATCCGATCTTCACTGAGGCAGACCATGAGTGGATTGACCAAGTAAATAGAGAGGCTGAGGCTGTGGCCATGGCAGAGGAGGCGGCTAGAGCACGTTCAGGCACTGGCAGACTCACACGTGCACGCACAAACAGAGGCCCTAGTGATGTTGTCCGTGAGCCCATCTTACATGCGGAGGATATGGCTCAGTAGTCCTCTAGGACCTACCTTAGACGCCTTTGTAGAAGGCAGACAGGATATTCAGAGGCTGAGGCTGAGGCTGAGGCTGCGGCCGAGCTTGAGGATGATGATGAGGCTTGAGCTACAGCCTTGTTTTTTCATTTTGTTTACAGACTGATACTATTACATTTACAGTTTACTGATAGACATACATTTCATGGATCTTCATCTTACATACATTTATGATTTGATATCTTATGGATCTTCATCTCACATACATATTTGATATTACATTCTATGATTTGACTCATTATGATAATATGATTTCAGATTTCTATTTACTTCAGTTCAGAACTTCAGCTACAATTTACATTTTACATGTAGCGTATGTGATGGATTTACCATTTATGTTCCTTGTTTATGTATGTTAGCTTCTATTTGATGATGTTATACTATGTTTAAGTTATATTCAATAAAGGGTGTCTGAAATAAGTTTTAAATTGTTAAAATCTAGTGTTTTTTAAATTTGCCGATTCATGGCCGATTCGCGATTCGATTCGGCCAAAACGATTCCGAGACGATTCCGATTCTCGTTTTTTTGATTGTAACACTACGTGGCCTGGACTCATACACCCCATGCCTCTGATACATGTATGGTTGCCCCAGCAAGACATCGCACACATCCAATGGTGCTACATCACATATCACTTCATCCTTGAAAGGCTTGATTGAATATGGAAAACGACATTGTTGATTTATTTGAATATCTTGTCCCTCATTTACCCATCCCATAGAGTATGGTTGTGGGTGTCTTGTCACTTTCAGATATAATCTTTTGACTGTCTCCCTAGAGATCAAATTCTTTTGACTCCCACTATCAACAATAAAATGCAGAGGCTTTCCATCAACCCACATCTGTGAATGAAAAAGTCTCTCTTCATCTTCACGGGGCAATACTTTTGCAGTTCCAACTACGGCATATGGGTTTGCTTCTATGATGGAATCATTCTCCTCTTTCTCAGAATTATCTATTGGTGACGATTCAGGTTCAGCTTCCTCTCCTCGTATTTCTGTCATCAAATTTTTAATACTTCGACAATCCTTTGTATTATGGGTTGGGGACTTATGCATCTCACACCACATGCCTGTGTCTGTCTTTTTAGTAGACCACCATGTGTTCTTGGGTGAATTTGAATGAAGTTCCTTGGTCACCTGTTTTCCTGCAAATTTATTGCCACCTTCAACCCTTGGCTTGTTGTTTGCAAAGTAGTCCCTCTTCCCTTTTTGCTTGGATTTTTCTTCAATTTTTGTAGCATATTTATAGGCAGTTGCCAATGTCTCAATATTTAAAAATTCCATCTCTGTTTGAATATACCTGTGAAGTCCACTCCGATATTTCAAAATTCGATGCTTCTCTGAATCATTAATACTGAGTTTTGCTGAAAGTGAATGGAATGTATTGGTGTAATCTTGCACAGACTAATCCCTCTTTTGTCGAAGAAGTTGCCATTCTATGTATTTTTGTTCATATACATCCTCCAGGAGGTAAGCTTCTTTTATGTATTCCACAAATTCTCCCCACATGGGCTTCTTATCAAGAGATAGTATAAAACCATCTTCAGCAACTAATTCTTGTTCTTTATTTGCTACTTTGGTTTCCCATGCTAATTTCACATGGGTTTCAGCTTTGAGGAGAGCAAATGTTATCTTTTCAGCACCTGAGAAATTATTTACAAAAAAGTACCTATCCAACTTTGATAACCAGTTATCAACAACTTCAGAATCGACCTTTCCTTCAAAATTCGGGATGTCAGAATTGACCTGCACTTTGAAAGGGGTATTTCCACGAAATGATGTTTCAGATTCAAAGGGTTTTTGCTTCTGTAGGAGGCGTGAAAATTGACTCATCATCTCCTCTCGTTGCTTATTTAAAGCTTCCTCGACCAACTTCTTAACATCATCGTCTGACATCTTCGATCGTGTGCGTCTCAAAGGTGGGTATTTTGACAAATCTTGTGTATCCAATCCTAATCTTTGGTAGGAAGACCTTGTGTAAATTGGCATAAAGGAGCGTTCCCGCTCTGATACCACTGATCTGATTTATCAAAACCAGATTACAATACCTGGTGTGATACCTGCAGTATTGTAGAATTCAACACGAAAATTGAGAACAGCAAGATTGCAAACCAAAAACTGTCTCCATTCTATTCAAAATTGGAGTTTATACAAGTCGGATGGATCCCAAGGGTCACACAAATCCCTTGGAATTGAAATGAAGAGTCATCATAATGTTTATTACAATTAAACTATTAAAACTATCAAAATTTATCCAAAAAACTAAATATAAAATTTAGGTCCACTTGGAGAAGGCATAACTTTCTCATCCTAGCTCCGAATTACGAGCCGTTTGATGCATTGGAAAGGTATTCAAATATTCTTGAACCAAATTTCGGAAACATCAATGTTCCATCATGTTCCCGGGCAGCATATTTGCCCAGAAATGCACCGAAGACCCTCAAAATTGCAATTTACTAAAACATATGAAATTTTGGAAAAATTAGATTTCAGTATTTTCCCACTTTAATCCTGATCAGGGACACCAAGTCCCTGTCCCGGGGACGGGCAGGGTTTGGGGGGCGGACACGTCCCTGTGTTATACTGCATATTTTCAAGTGGCCAAGCAGATTTGTGCTGCTACAGCATTTGACAAGAGCGAAAGTTCATAACCCAGACATTCCACACCATATCAATAAGGATCATATGTATAGTTTTAAGTTGCAAATTATGGAATAGGGATCTCAATACTATTATATACATTGTGGATTGTTTAGGTTGAGAATTATACTTCTATATGTAAAAAAAGGGTTGTAATCCCAGTTTTCTGTTGAAATAACATTGTCTAGCAGTATGCAGAAATTGTAAAGTCCAAATATTATGATATAAGAAGGTTGCAAACTTTCAGAAATACCACAGGGTTTATATCACCATTTAGTTTCACACAGGTTTTCAATTCTACCTCCGTTCTTGTTCCTAGCAATCAGAAAGAAAAAAAATAGAGAAAAATATAAGATATATATATATATATAAACCAGTTTGGGGGCATCACAATGAACTCAAGATTGAACTTAGAAATCAGATTGAACAAGCCCAAGGACTAATGTGAATGCTCTAGATAAAGAATCTTTGACTACATTGATTAAAACCTATGACATTATAAAAATTAGAATTGTCAAAGGTTGGGAACCTCCTGACGCTCCTGCTAATACATTAAGCATTGTGCAGCCAATCTGCTTTTGCTAAGACAAAATCAATTTATACCATGTAAGTTATATCTTTCTGCTTCTCTTTTGTTTATCCCCACTCACTTGCTTTGGTCCATGACTCATGAGAATAAAATTTATAATAGCTATACACTTCTTGCATGAGTCGCATGCAGTATTTCTCTTATTGAGGTAAGGTTGATGTCATTTCTGTGGACTTTTGATCTAAAACTATCCAGTCTGAAGTTTTATGATGCATTTCAGATTTACCAATTTCCAGACTCATCTATACCTATATTGAATTGCCATTACAAAAACTATACAATATTTTTAAATATATAAAAGAAAAGCAAGTCATGACACAGATCTGATGACAACTTTTTCAAGAAAATCTTCTTGCTATAAACATATTATATAGAATATACAAAAATAGCATTTCAAAGACATGGTAATTACATCCTTAACTAGCAAATGAAATAACTCACATCTATCATAGATACAACAAAGCTATGTTTGAAACCAAAGAAGTTATTGCACACACAGGAAAAAGTTATTGCAGACACAGAAAAAAGTTATTGCACACACAGGAAATATATCAAAAAGGAAAAATTAACAGAGGAATGTAATTATTCAATTTCAAAACCTTTAAATTTTAAATTTTTGTGGATATATACCTCCAAGAATAGATTCCCAAAATAAATTTTGTCGTCAGCATTTACAAATATATCTGCCTTTGCTTTGCTTGCTTCTGATATCACAGACTTTACACCTGGCATTTTACTCTGCACCAAAAGATTGGTATGATTTTCACCAAAAAGTAACTATGCAATTAAGTATCATTCATAAAGATCTAGAGCGGCCTAATTATCCCTTTCATTGTCACAATTCTATGCAATTACTGGATGAATGTCCTTTGCAGCTCCAATCAGACAAGAATCACAAGATATATGTGACGCAGAACTCATATGAAACATGCAATTAATACACCAGAAACATAATCACATCATACCATTAGAAAGCTTACCTTTATCATGCCAGTCCCAGTGACATGATCAGCATGGACATGGGTATTCATGGCATAAATCAACTTCAATCCTAGCTCCTTGATCAGATTAATATCCCTATCTGCTGTTTTATCCACTGGATCCACCAACTGAACAGACAATTTTATACATATATATAAATGGCAGAGGAAAGAAAATTTTCAATTCAGCATATAATTTTGATACCAAAGAAGAAAGATATGCCCTAAAATTTATAAATGTACACTGAAAATCACCATATGGACTGACAATAAACCCAAATCATAAAAGATCAAACACGCTCAAAGATTAGTGACAATTGAGAACAAAATTATGCTAGCAAACTTCATGCACTGATGATATCACACAGGAAAAGAGTTAACAACAGTGACTTTTATCTTTAGGCTTTAGCATTGGAGAAATTCTATCCATGCCCTCCCGCTTGGACTTTTGACTTGGAAAACGAAAAATGACAATTTTTGGTGAGGTTATGTTGAAGGCTTCTCCAAAATGTTAGCCACGAATTAACCCCTGAATAATGTATTTTACAGCGTCAATTTAAGTTTGACAAGCAAAAACACTTAATAGAAAGCAATGGATTGCCTCGCTAAAGTTCACACAGAAAAAAGGAATGAAAGTATATTAATATCATCAGATTTAAAAAATAGGCCAAAAGGACTCAAATTACATTCAGGTACAACAGAGAAATAATGAAAATTTTCCAAACAGAACCTGCCTACTGATGAATTTTTCAAATCAAAAGAGCATACAGACCTCATATGCATCTTTGAAGGCCTGCCTTGATTCTAGCATTTGGAAAGACTTTGCCAAAATAGAGAATGGAAAAATTCAAAACTAACCTGGAAAGCAGTTGCAAAGAAAGGAGATGGAAATTCAAAACTAACCTGGAAAGCATCATGTTGAGCAGATGTTTGCAGTATTTTGTTGGTTCATGGAAATTTTTATTCACAAACTTTTGTGAGTTGTTGTTGGTTTGTGGATAGTTGAATCTCCAAACTTGGTGAGTTGTTGTTGGTATGAAAATAGTTGAATCCACATACTGAATATGGATAGTTGAGTGTTCTGTTGGACAATCAAAACAGTTGCCCAGACAAAAGGAGTTTGTGTTAATGTTGATGCAGAGTTGGGTAATCAGAATATTTGCCCAAACAAGACGTGTTTGGGTTAATGTTGATGCAGAGTTGGATAATCAAGCCATTTGCCTAGACAAAGAGGTTTAGGTTAATGTTGATACAGTTTTTTTCTGTTTTTCTTTTTCCATAATGTAAACCTTAAGTGGGGGTTGTTATTAAATTAAGGTCTATATTTAATAAACTAACTTGGTTAGTGTAATGTCCCCATTCTTGAACCAATCCCACTAAAGCAGTAAGATACCTTTGTGGACAAGGAGTGGCCGTCCTTAGACACCAATAGCAGATAGGAGTTAGTAGAATTAGAGATGAGGAAACCGTGAAGTCTTATAAATAAGATGGTTTCCTAAGATAAATAAGGGTTTGATCCCAAGTAATGATCATCACCAAGTATCTCCATCATAATAAGGGATTGACTAAACCAAGGAAGAATGATATTAAAGATATAGCAGTCACCCTAGAGATATCCATCATCCTATGAGATACAGTAGAGTAAGGAGATTAATGAATGGTGCACCAAGAATGAGTAAATTTTTATATATCAAGGAGAACTAATCAAAAGATAAACACAGTCAACCAAGCCAAGATGACATCCAAATTCTGATAAAGCATATAAGTCATATCATTGCAGATGATGATCAAGCATAGCAGGCACAAGATCTAATGAAAAAGGATCCTCGAGCATGTTAACTAGTATTGATCAGTCGATAAGAGCGTCAAGAGAGAGGCATAGAATTATCATCAAACAAGATCAATTATCTATCACAATGAGAAATGGCCAATGGGCCAAGAGATCAGCAAGAAGTGAACATAAGCATCACTAGTCATTACACATAATGAAAGGAAGAGATTGATTAATGAACCAATAATTCCTATGAAGACCAAGATCGATGTCATAAGTGATCATACTTTTATATTGGTCAAGGATTAGTAGGTTGTCATACAGATCAGAAGAAGATGTTTCAATAAAGATAACCAGTCACATATTGTTACTAATGATTCACTACAGAGGATAAGACAATCAATACCCGATAAAGCAATATCAAATATGAAGTCCAAATTAGACAGAACCATCAACTATGATTATGAAAGAAATCTTCCTATGTCATCTTGACAATAACAGCAACTAGATTGAATTCAACTATTAATAGACATCATCTAGGAGGATATCAACTAAACGATTAAAAGATTATCAATTGTTTGAGACAAACCACATCTTGCATCAGCAATTATATCCACGATGTAGTCACAAGCTATCAATGAATGAGGGATCAGCAGTGAGTACGATATACCAGGAATGAAAGTCAATATGAAGATCGAACTCCATTACTAGACAATTATCAGGGAAAGACATTGATCAGATATAATCATATCAGCATCGGCTAAGACAAGAATTAATATTGGTTGACTAAACGCTAATGATAGTTAAACAAAACTAATACAGTTAGCTAGAAGATGTTTACTATTGGTTACACTATCAATTAAGGAAGGATTACCTTCATAAAGAAACACGATATAGATTAGTACTAACCTGAGAGTTAAGCGATGATCATATGCACAAACCGATCTGTGTAAATTATGCAGCGAATTAGTCTTATTACGGAAAGGTGTGATTAGTAAAGGGGCATGAGGAAAGAGACAACACATGTCTCATTCATTGCATCTCTTCATTTATAAAAGACAATATAAGAATGCATTCTCATCAGTCATTGAAAGCATCATTGGAATATTACCTCTTTTACTTAATCCAGTTTAGATCTGCTCCATTAGAGCGAATTGCCTCGTGGCATAATCGGTGGCATGTAATCTAAGCATTGCAATTAGACACAGCCTGAACTTTGCATATGTATAAGTTCAGATCAGACACAGCAATATCATTGCTATAAGCGATAATTGGAGAAATTGCATATTTATAAGGTGTAAATCAGAAATAGCATCTATCATTGAAGTTGCAAGCATACAAACACAAATCTGAAACAGCAATATATTGCAGTTGGCGATATCTCTACATTCCATAATCAAATCGACTTATCAGACATAGCAATCCATTGCTAAAAGCAATTTATATATTGATTGCATAAGCATATCATATATTAGACATAGCATCATTCCTTTATCACTATAAGTGATAAAGCAATATTATTCATAGCATAGATGTACTACTAGCAGAGTACTCTCCAAGTTGCAAAAACTGGCCGAGTTTTCTGGCCTACCAGGTTTTTATGACTTTTACTGGCACCGAAAATTCACCGAATTTTTGGCAAAAACTCACCGAGTACTTCCCGAGTTTTTGCCAAAAACTCGGTCGTAGTTTTATAACAGCACTTAAAGGCAAAATACGGCCCAAATTAATTTCATTTCTCATTTCTTCACTTGAATTTTGCTGAGAGGGGGAAAATAGTCTTCCAAACACTTGTATTCCAAACAATTGCAAACTGATTTCTATCAATTTGAAGTGGATTTGAGGTGGTTTTTGAAGAGGATGACATCAATCATTTGGAGAGGCAGGCTGTAGAGGATGGGGGTGGATTTGGTTTCACACTGGATGACATTGAGTTGAATGAGTAGTCATTGCTAGTGCCAGGAAAAGCTAGAGGCAGAGCTACATCTAGGATGGAGGATGGGCCACAGACTGAGTCAGACATACCGATCGAGGAGGCACAGTCATGCCAGGTGCAGACTTCTAGGACTACACCCTCTAGTTCTACCTCTCCCTTAGATTTTACTAGAGCTGGGAAGCGGAAGACGTAATTGTAATGATGTATTTACTTTTAGTTTTAAGCAAATCATATATTAGACATAGCGTCATTCCTTTATATATCGATTGCAATTTATATATCAATTGCATAAGCATATCATATATTAGACATAGCATCATTCATGTATCACTATAAGTGATAAAGCAATATCATTCATAGCATATTTAGTAATTGTATATCAGACATTGCTATCCATTCAATACCAATTTTCACACACACACATACATCAGAAATAGCAATTGATATCTTGTGGTTAGCCAAAAGGGGGACATTACAGTTAGTTAGTTAAAAAGTTCATTCCCATAAGTTAGTTTTATACGGGAAAATAAAGCTTTAAAAAACCATTACATTGTATTGAAAATCAATCCGAATATATTCAAACATAATTTTATGGCTGTTGCTTGATATGTGATCTTGAATTACTTTATATGCTCTACCAATTTCAACAGTAGTAACTCACACAAACTCATAGATGAGTTTGTATAAATCTTGATTATGAAATATGAATCAATATGACTCAAAAACTACACACTTGACACACTTGAATATTGATAAGATAATTTGACATACTGCAGAAAATATGTTTACACAAGATTTTCTTCTATCTCAGGGTCTCAGAGTTAAGAAAGAAGTCTAAACCTCAAATAACCAAACAAATACGAACAAAATTAAAGATCTGGGCCTTGAATTCATAATGAAAATTCAAATTCAAATTCAAAATAGATATAACAAATCTAAACATCTGACAACAATTTATAAACATAAACAAATAAGTCAAAATCCAAAGCCCTACATGTATAATGAAAATGACAACGAGAATCCTAAAAGAAACATTAATTAAAACAAGCAAATGTAAATTAATATTTTTTTACCACTGAACTGAAACTACTCACCACTGCAGGCTTATCAGGGTGTCCCACATCAGCAAGCAGGTATGTATACGTGGACGAATCCTTTTCGAACAGCTGTCTGAAAAGCAGAGACCCTCCCGCCATACTCGATATTCCTCTGCAACAATACGACCTCTTCGCAGAAAGAGGAGTTAATTTGGCAGGGGCTAGTTTGTTCAAGCGGCCAGTCGCATGGGATCGAGCAAATTGCAGCGTTGCAGAGAACCGCATACTGGTGCGTCTTCTTATAAAGATCTGGAAGGCCTTTTACACAAACTTTGGGATTTCCTTTGCCGGATATGACGAGGTTTCTCATTAAAAAAATATGTTCATTTCTTGCAGTTGCATTGATGGAAACAACCTGACAGCGAGGGCTGAGCACCCAATCGATTTTTAAATCAGTGCGCATTATGGGAGGTATATGGAATTTGTCGGATGTTATTAATTGGAAAATTAATTTGATGTTATCGATAGAGAACGAGAACAGAGGGCAAAATTTGAAGAGATTTAGTTAGAAAATCCGTATGAAGAGAAGGGAATATGCTCAGCTGCAGAGTACATATATCAACTTGGCAATTAAATATTTGACAAGTGAAAAGAAAAAACGATCAAAAAAATGGGAGAATAATTTATCTTTTTATTCTCTATGGTTGGGTTTAAAAAGTCTAGTTAGAGTATTGGTGGATTTTATGGTTACAAATATTATTAGTACTTATTCTATGCAATGTTGTTGTTTTGATATTAAGTGGTTTTCTTATAACAAATAAGTTTTATAATATATAATAATTTATATATTTGTTTAAATATAAATAGTATTGGTAATTGTATTTTAGTGTGGAAATTGAATTAGGAGAAATTTTGGTTGATTTTTGTATGTACTTGTTTAGTTCATGAAATCAATTGGTAGACCATTTATCAAATGATAATGCATATTTTCAATTAAAAGTCTCAATAGAAAAGTGAATAGATTCAAATCAATTATGCATCAATTTATAGGGATCCATCGTGACTAAAACAAAACCTATAAATTAGAAAGATAATCAGCTCTCTTATCGCAAGAGAGATAGTAGTAAAGAGACCAAGGGGTGTCAATATAGAGATATGGGAAGAGGGAAAGGGAGATAGAAAAGAGAGACATGCGTAGATATAGAGGGGGAGAGAGGAAGATAGAGTTAGAGATGAAGATAGAGCAAGACGGGAAGAGAGGGAAATGTATAGATTGAATAATATAGAGGGGCGGGGCGAATAAGGAGATAAAGTGGAAGAGATATGGAGATATAGAGGGAGAGGGAGAGGGAGAGGGAGAGGGAGAGATGAAGAGTGTGTGTGTGTGTGTGTGTGTGTGTGTGTGTGAGAGAGAGAGAGAGAGAGAGAGAGAGGAAGGGAGAGAAATGGAGAGAAAGAATAGCCAAGAGAGGAGAGTAAGGAGGGGAGGAGGGGAAGAGTTGGAAGGGTCAAAAGTGAGAGAGAAAAATGGTGATGGGGAGGGGAAAATAGAGAGATAAAGATAGGGAGAGAGAGAGAGAGAGAGTTAGTGTATTTTTAAATATAAATAATATATATTATATTATGTTAAGTTATATATTTAGTAATATATTAAAATACCATCTAATACATAATTTGATATAAAATAGGATTAATAATATAATAATATAATTTCGCTCTGCTCTACAAAAATGGCCATGATTTTTGGCGCAATACCACAAATTTTCTCTACAGCTTCCTTGGATGCACAAATGCAATTTTTTGAGAAAACCAAATATGCCCGGCACGCTAGACTGTCTTCGGCCTCTCTGCATAAAGTCGACAGGGCATTTCAGCAATCTTCCCCTAGAATCACTTATAGGGCACCACCACGGGAGTTGCTTAATCATGCTCAGGATAATTCTTGGTTGCCAGCATATAAATAAAATGCCAGGAGGGCTAAGCAGCATAACATGAAGTTCAAAATGTAGCATTACTCTCAGCATCAAGTGCCTTTTGCTTTGCCCCTTAACAACAAATTCGATAAACTTAGTGCAGAGAAAGTTACTTTATACTCTCTGCCCCATAAGTGCCTACCGAGATCTGACCCGAAAGATAATACATTCAACCATAATGCTATGCGGCGAAAGTTGGTTATACCCCAAAGTGGTCACAGCCCTATCAACAGGAAGTTATTCCACAAAGGAAAACAGGTCCAACAAGAAGCGAAGCCCTACACGCCCCCGCATCACAGTTTTAAGGGTATGTATAAACAAACACACTCGAATTCAGATTATAAACTTTCAGAAGATCCTTTTGCTAAGTCTGCCAATAATTTCCATCAACATACAATAGTAAAGCATAGCTCTGTTTATTCCCCCCTCATAGGCGATCTGATATAATTAGGAAAAACCCTTGTGAGTTGGAAGGTACATTTCATCATAACAGCATCCCTACATGCCCAAATCAATTATATCCTGAAATGGAGACTACTAATCTAGATCTTAAAGATGGTTGCATAGAAAAAATTTAGAGTGTCTGTGCAGGTTTCAGGATAATCTGCAGATGGAATGGAGTCGGAGCCTCAATCTACGATATAGCAGCTTGGTTGAAATCTCAATGGCATAAAAAGGTAGCTGTCTCAATTCTTACTGAGTATTTCATTTATCTAGATTTTAGTAATAAAGCGCTTAAAAAGCAAATATTATCAGAAGGTTGCCATAAATTTAGAAGTATATCATTTACTATTTTTTACTAGATTCCCCTTTTCAACCCAGAAAAAATCACTGACTTCATGGTGGACAAAGTAGTTCTCCTTAAAAACCTCCCCTTGGAATGCACATGGCAGGAAACTCTTAGAAAAATAGGCAATACTATTGGCAAGTTTATAGGGACAGTTCAAAATGAGCATAATCAAGCCGAAAAAATAATACTAGTCAAAATGAGTATACATCATTAGACAATTCCTCCTATCAGATTATGCTTTAAATCAAGCACGGTGGTCATCAATCCCACCATTGTTGATGACTACTTAGAAGAGATGGAAGATACCCCTGCTTGTCCTATCAATTCAATAGTTACCCCTAATTATCATATGAAGAATATGGACATTAAGGTAGATTTCCTTGATAATAAGGGAGGGTTTGTTATCAGTAACAATCATTGCAAGGCTGTGGAGAGGGTACCCTCACCTCCCAAGCACAGTAACCTTCAGAATGCCCCCCTAGCCGCAGGATTCATAAAGGAGGATCAGAATATGATCAAGATGGCAGAACATAGCAATGGCAGAGCACCTATTCCTACACAAATATCTAAAGTAAAAAAGGATGATGTGGTAGCACTTAAAGTAGCTCAGACAGATGTCAATAAAGAATTAGTTCATTGTAGAAATAAACCAAATAATAATCTTCATAATACAGATGTGATACTAAGTATTCCTCAAGAAAATGAATATGCCACCTCTGTCTTAAAAATTGATGAGAACAAGGGAGGTTTCTTTCTTAAAAGTAACAATGGTACAAGGGAGATAGACACTCATGATAATGTAAGGATTACCTTACCAAATAATAATTCTATTTACTCCCTACCCCAATCCATAGAAACTTTGGAGGATTGTCAGTGGAAGGGTCAATGTGTGCAGCACAGTTCCAACATAGCTTTAGTCCCTAATCCAATAGAAGATAGAACCTTAGATAGTAAAAATAAAGATAGAGATGCTGAAGTTAAGATAAATTTGGGGCCAATTGTCCCTCCAGAAGCTGAATTCGGTAGTACCAATTAAAAGTTGGGTAACATGCATAAAAGTGCAGACGAAAACTATCGTGACCAACAACAAGTAGCAAAGATACCTATGGAGAAAGTCATCAAGATTAGTAGTGATTCAAACCTTGATATACCTTCAATAATAGAAGATAAGATAGTGGATAGTACAAGCAACCAGAAGGAGAGCATTTTATCAGATATAGAAACTAAAAAAGAGAAGTGTATTCGAGAAGTCAATACAATTTTAGAATATCTAGGTGAAGAAGTTACAAATGAGTTGATGGATTTACTTATGGATGAGATTTGTGATAGTGAGGAATTAGCCCTCCAAAGAGAACTCTTAATAAAAAATATTGTGATTAATAAGAATATTAAGGCAGATAGAATAGAAGCTCTAGTGGTGAATCAACAGGGCATCAATTCTCAAGATAAACCTATTCCATCTATATCAGTGCCTATAGAACTTGAATCCCTCATTAAAGAATTGGGAACTAACTCAGACAATATCTTAGAAGATTATGGCAAAGATATTATAGATCAAGAAGACTCTCTTATTAATTTAGTGAATGGGCGGGAAGAATATGAACAGAATGTCAATACAGAGAATTTTCCTTTAAGCAATGATCTAACAGAGGTGGAACAAGAATCTATCAGATGTATGAACGAGATAATAAACAAGGACAGGTAGTTAGGTATTGCCATGAATAGGGAAGGTCTTTCATGTCCAAATATCCTTAAGAATAAGAAAAAGAGAGGTAGGAAATTCATTAATGAATTGGGAGCTATAGCCGGCAATGCCGAAAATCAACAAAAATTATCTGATATCTTGAATGCTAGGAAGGGGAAGAGCCTTCCCCAAGGGCAATGAAATTAACAACCTGGAATGTTAGGGGCTTGAACACCCCTAACAAACAAATATTAATTAAAAGATATCTTAATTCATTTGAATCGGAAATTATAATTTTATAGGAAACTAAATTAAATAAGGAAGAAAGCTTAAAGTTTAGTTTTAAATTAGGCATTTGAAAATCAGAGATAGTCCTATCCACAGGAGCTTCTGGTGGTCTGGCTGCCTTATGGGACCCTAGGAAAATAACGGTTGAGGTAGTATCTAAAAACAGTAATTGGATGATGTTAGTTGTCAATAGTTTAAGGACAAAATTAAAATTTAAACTCATTAATATATATGGACCTGTTTAGAATGAAGAAAAAAGGAAAGTATGGTTGGAAATACAAAACCAACTGTCATCTAATACTGAAGACATACACATATTAGGAGGTGACTTTAATGCAATTTTAGATATTAAAGAAAAATTTGTTAGTTCACAATATATCCAGCACTCACAAAAAGACTTTAAACAATGGGTCTTGGACAATAATTTAATCGATATTAACACTAACAATGGCGTGTTTACGTGGAACAATAGAAGATCAGGTTTTAGCCACATAGCGGAAAGATTGGATAGATTTATGATTAGCGGAGATACTAGAAATTTTAATCATCTTTTAAGTGCAAAAGTTCTCCCCAATGCGGGGTCTGATCATTTCCCAGTTAGGCTCTCTATTATGGAAAATTGTAAACCATCTAAAAACCCTTTCAAATTTGAATTCATGTGGTTCCAAGATGAGGAATTTATGATGCTATTAGAACAATGGTGGAAATAGATAAAAGTCTCTGGATCTAAGATGTATTGCCTAGTAGCTAAATTAAAGATTATTAAGCATAAGATCCTAGATTGGAACAAAAAAAAATTAATAATATTTTTGAATAGAAAAATCAAATTGAGCGTGATATAGAATGCCTTAATAAATTAGTCATAGAACAAGGGATGAATGAAACAGGTTATATTAAAGAAAAAAAACTTATGGCTAAACATACTGAGATTTTATTAAAAGAAGAAATATTTTGGAAACAAAAGTCCAAAGAAACATGGCTGAAAGAAGGAGATTGCAATACAAAAAAATTTCATAATAGCACCAATAATAAGAGAAATATAAAAAAAAATTTGAATATTCAAGATGAAAATGGACAGCTCATAGATGATCCCAAACTTATTTCAGAACAATTCATCCATTTTTATCACTCTCTTCTTAACAATCAGGAGGCTGCTGACCTGAAAGCACAAAATAAAATGTTGAAGGCTATTCCAAAATTAGTTTCGGATGCAGATAATAAATGGATTAATAGAAAATTTACCATGGAAGAAGTTTAAAATGCCTTATTTCAGCTTCACCCGGAAAAAGGCCCAAGACCAGATGGTTTTCAAGCAGGTTTTTTCCAAAAATGTTGGCATTTTATAAGGGAAGATATATGCCAATCAGTGGAAGCTACTAGGAACTCTGGTACACTATTAACTGAAATCAATAATACATTTTTCGCACTTATCCCTAAGAAAAATGATTATACGGAGCCAGGGGATTTTCACCCCATTTCCTTTTGTAATACCATTTATAAAATCCTTTCCAAATGTTTAGCAAATAGACTTAAAACCATCCTACCTGCAATTATCTCGAAAGAACAAACTTGTTTTGTCCCCAACTAATCAATCCTAGATGGTATTATTATAGCCCAAGAAATAGTACATACAACTCAATATAATAAAGAACCATGTATGCTTATTAAAATTGATATTCAAAAAGCTTATGATAAAGTAGACTGGAGGTTTTTATGTAAATGCCTGGAAGCATTTGGCTTTTATAAACAATGGATTAACTAAATTTTCAACTGTATATCCACACCCAAAATATCACTACTCATCAACGATACCCCTGAAGGTTTCTTTGAAATCTCTCATGGTATTAGATAGGGAGATCCACTTTCTCCTTTTCTATATGTTATCATGGCTGAAGCTTTAGGTAGAGCCATAACTAAGGCCCACCAAGAAGGTGAAATCTCAGGAGTCGAAGTTACAGAACATGTCCTGAACATAACTCACCAACAATTTGTTGATGATACTATACTCCCGGGAGCCTCCAACTATAAAGAAGCTAAGGCATTCAAAGATGTTCTAGACATATATATGAAGACGTTAGGATAGCAAGTGAACCCTAGTAAATCTATAAAAAAATTCGGCAATACCCCTTCAAACAAAGCACATGAAATTTGTAAGATTCTAGGTTATAAAATTGGCAAGTTTCCTTGTAAATACCTAGGGATTCCCCTTGACAAGGGTCTTCATAGCTCTAAGCTATGGCAACAAGTGTTTTCCAAAATTCAAACTAAAAAAGGCACATGGAAAGGTAAATGGCTTACTAAAGTTGGTAGAGCCACAATGATTAAATCCGTGTTGACTACTATCCCTGTGTGATAGAAAATGGTCACACTTCTGTGAATCCTTGCATTCAAGAAGACTCAATAATGAGTTCTCAAATATCGATTCACAGCTCTCTATTCGTGGAGTGCAGGGGTTGTATTATGAGGCCCTCAGATTAACCTTGTTAAACCCATGCAAGTACACCAAGAAACGAGAGATTCAAGGATGAGAAGCAAGAGTGCTAATCTCCATTGATCTTCAAGTTATTGCATGTAAATGAAACTAATCTAGATGATTGACATGCAAGAAATAAACTACTCTATTGAGATGAAAGTATTACAAGTTCTTGCTAATTATGCTATGTGGATTAAGCTAGAACAATGAAAGGAAACATAAATTTAAACTATTACGTGAATGCAATATTAATCTAAACTATGGATTGCCATGAGGCATGAGAGAAGAAGACAAGAAGAAAGAAGTCTCAAATATCCAAGCTCCAAATGTGCTCAAAAGCTTCTTCCAAAATTGCTCTCCAAACCTGCAGCATAACAATAACATGAAAATTCTAGGATGCTAATTGAGAAGGAGAGGGCTCCTTATATGAGAATTTGAGGAATTGAATGCAAATCCAAGAGCAATGTGGGATAAATCCAAAAAGAGGAAATAAAGCTCAGTTTTTAGAAAGTGTGGAGAGAAAAGGGATTTTCTTTATTTTATTTATTTTTATTTCCCTTTTTCATCACAAAAGAGCTTTAAGAGGATTTTTTATTTATTTAAAAGAATGATTCTCTATTAATTAAATAAGATAACATTATTTAATTAAAAGAGAGATATTATTCTAAATAAGATAAAATCATTTAATTAAAAAAGATTTTATTTCATTTAAAAGATATCTCTTTCAATTAAATAAGGTTATTTTATTTATTTAAGAGAGAATATTTCTTTTAATTAAATAAAATTTATTGAAAGAATCAAGAAAAGGATTTTTGTTTTATTTTTATTTGATTTATTTCCTTTTCCATCACAAAAGATCTTTTGAGAAGATATTTTATTTATTTAAAAAGAATAATATCTCTTTTAATAAAATAAAATAAGATTATATAATTTAAAGATGAATATTAATTAAATAAGATAAAATCATTTAATTAAAAATAGATTTTAATTAAATAACATCATTTCATTTAAGGAATATTAATTTCAATTAAATAACATTATTTTATTTATTTAAAAGGGATTTATTTCTTTTAATTAAATAAAATTATTGATGACATGATTAAATCTTAGGAGATTATTGAAATGATTGAAATAGTTATGATTTGATCAAGGAAATTGATTTGAATATTGCAAAACATTAATTCAAAAAATTGATATTTGACAAATTGAATAAATGGGGCCCAAAGTCTAGGCGACCATTTTAGGGTGCATACAATCCCCACGTACCAAATGTCGATACTCACTCTTCCAGTCAATATCAAAGCTAGTTTAGACAAACTTCTTAGGGATTTCTATTGGCAAGGCATGACAGAAGAAAAAAAGTTAGCCCTCATAAGATGGGAGAACTTGTGTAAACCAATCTCCCAGGGTGGACTTGGTATTAAAAATCTACAATGGCAAAATAAAGCATTGGGTGCCAAACTCATTTGGAGATTATACAAGGAATCAAACAGTAAATGGGCCACAATCCTACTGCACAAATATATCCCAGATGCAGATCCTATCAATATCTTCAGATCGCGATCCCATGTTAAAGGCTCTCGTATTTGGAACTTTATTAACGAATCTAGAGATGTCATTAATAATTTTCTTACATGGGATATAGGTAGAGGGGACAAGGCCCTCTTTTGGGAGGACTCATGGGGTGGTTTTACACCCCTCAATAAGATGGGGTTTTTTGAAAAGCTTTATTGAAGATTGCAAAAACTTTAAAGGAATATATTTAGAGAATTATATCATTAATGAAGAGGAATCAGTATGGAAATCAGTTAATGATATTCCAATAAGGTATAAAGAAAGACAAAAACTCATTGATATCCTCAAAGACAGAATAATTACTATTAAAAATAGGTTAGACAATCTGATTTGGGTTGGTTCTAATAATGGAGCATATTTTGTGAAGGATGGCTACAAAACTATTGTGCAGAAACATAACATGGATACCCTAGATATCCCTTTGAACCTATGCTGGATAAGGTATGCCTTCCAAAGGCAAGAGTTTTTCTTTGGACAGCATTGTAAAAAAGAATTTTAACTGTAGATAGACTTAGAAAGCTAGGGTTTGAAGGCCCCTCAAGATGTCCCCTATGTGAATGCCAAGAAGAGGATGCCAACCATTTGCTCTTAAACTGCACTTATACCCAAAATTGTTGGAAATGGTTATGTCAGTGCCTAAATTAGAACTCAACCATGCCCTTCGATTTGGTAGATCACCTTAAAGCATGGCCTGCCCTTAACAAAGATAGTTTGTACAAAGATATATGGACAATCTCTCCTTCTATTCTTGTATGGGAAATCTGGAAAGAACGAAAAAAAAGGATATTTACAAATCAAAAGTTTGATTGGAAGTCAATTGTTAACAAAATAGAAGCATCAATTGTTGAAGTAACCAATAATAGACTTCGAGATAAAATTAGTTTTGAAAATTCCTTTAAACTTTGGGATAATAAGATCAGATTCAAATGGCTTAAATTGGCAATTCCATCACTATACGATAGAGGAGGAATCAAATCAAAATCAGATAGAAGTACATGTAAATGGACACCTCCTAGAGAAGGATGGTATAAATTAAATTTTGATGGGGCTTCTCGGGGCAATCCAGGTATAGCAAGTATTCACTACTACATTTGGGGCCAAATTTCGACAGAAGTTTTCGACGGGTAACTTTTTCTTACGAATTTGGTGTTTTTTTTTGTAATAGGCCCCGATGATGTCAGTATTCCAATGGGTGTTTAATTGACCATCAGAACTCTGACATATTCGGGGTATACATTTAAAAAAAAAGTGAAACAGCCTCATCATTTTTATTTCGATTGGAGAGCGGGAGAAAAGGAGCGAAAGCTAAGCATGGGAGAAGGTATGTGATTTCTTCATCTTTCGAGCCTCTAGCATCATATTCAAATGCATCTCATTTTATTGTTGAGGGAGTTGCTCTCTGAAATGACCGTATTCTATTGGTGTCATGCCCTAGCTAATGCTATATCTCTATTATTTGATGTTATTGGTGCTTGTGCTCAAGGATATCGATTGACTGTATTCAAATGTTTGGATTCACGTTTGTTGATATTACTGGCATATGTGTTTAATGACACCGTTGTATATTGTTGTCTCTGAAATGACCACATTCTACTGGTGTCGTGCCCTAGCCCATGCTCTAACTCCATTATTTGATGTTATTGGTGCTTGTGCTCAAGGATATCCATTTTTTTGAAATGTTGACTGTGGTTATCAAATGGACAGCCCATTAGCTTCTAGCTAGGCGCCATTTGTATTGATAGCTTAGGGCATCAAATGTATTGTATCATTGATAGTTGAGACTTTGTTCAAAGGAAATAGGACAAAGAAAGATTTTTATTTAGTTTCTCTATTTTGATCCCTAAGTGGCTTACAACCCTAGAGAAGTATATGCAGATTTACAGATCTAGTTGCAGGATACATAGCAGCCAATAATTTAGAAGAAATCCATGCATCCAATTTGAATAGCAATTAATACAAAGAACTAGGGTCCTCCAATGGCCCAATCATCCAGACCTTGACTGTCCCCTCAACCAGTGACCCTTCAAAACTAGGTTATGCAATCAGTGAGTGATCCTTCATTCTCCCAGTCTGCCCTACATCTAAACATATTGGAAATACACAATACAATGATAACAAGTCTTTCACAATCCCCCTTCCCCCAAGGAACACTATCAACCATCCCTTCCACATAGCATTTCACTATTTTATGAGTGGATTGTCTGGGAACAATTAACATTAAACAAGGAGCAAACTCCTCAACACATCTTGGAAACCATTGAATTCAATAATAAATGAAACCTAACACCAACACTATTCCTTTCATAATTGCAGGATACATAGTAGTTAATAATTCACAAGAAATCCATGCATCAAATTTTTATAAGGATATCCTACTAATCAATAGGAATTTTCTTGATATGACCAATGATTATGCATTTTGATGGCAGTGTGCTAGTTCAAAAGGATAATATAAATCTGAAACAATTTTTTCTAATTTTCTCAAACTATAAATGTGGTTAAAGGGAAAATATTATGTGGAAAACCCACAAACCAAGCTAGCAAATGATTGTACATCAAATTATTCCTATATTCATTCAAGTATTGCTATGCTTCAGCTACCTAACCTTTGAGCTTCATCTAGAGGAATGTGTAGCTTTAAGATAGAGTTACTTCTTGGGCCTTACAATAGGGTGGAATATGATCCAGATTTGTTTAGGCTGTATCTTTCTTAGTCCCATTATTAGGTTCTTACGGTTCATGGTTTGAATCTATTATGGTTGTGTAAGGAATTTGTAGATGCTTTTTCTAATATAATTATTGGACACCATGATTGGAACAACTGGTTGTTGGCTATTGTACACGTGAATCATAATTGTCAATGGTTCTTTGTGTTCAAGAATTCGTTGATCAATCTTTGAGATTTATTGCCCCAGCTTTAAAAGAGTGATAAAAGATATAGTGAGTGCTATCTTTTCTAAGTGTTTTGTGGGTGCCATTATCTTCTAGGAGTAATTGCTGGAACCAAATTATGTTCTTTGCCTCTAGTAAATATTACAGACACAATCATCTTCTGGGTGAAGGGTTGCTTCCATCCCCATGAGGCACTATTGCATGGTTTCCATTCCCTTGTATAGTGAACCTAATTTAATACAAGTGTGCACTATTTTGGGATCCATAATTTATGGCCCCTACACTGTGGTTGTTAGCCTAAGACAGGCCTACCTTTGCATATAATAAGAGGCCAACATGAAACAAACATCCAGAAGTTAGGGGGTTGTTCCTTGTCCATAATTTATTATTTAAGTGCTAAGTGATGATGGGTATATATTGTAATTCATACCTAGTGTGTCTCTTTCTTTCTCTCCACATTTCACATTAGGTGTATATGCTATAAAATACCAATGAAATCAACTATTGGTCAAATCTAATCAAAATTGCAGTATAAAGATTAAAATAGATATTGAAGAAATATGGGAACCATTTTTAACAAATATTCTACAAATGAAGAGAATACTCCCAAGAGGAAATGCTTCAATGTGGAACAATTGAAGGACAATATTTTACTTTTATATGCACATTTGCAATGTTTTTGATATATTTATGAGATAACAAAACCATAGAAAGAATAGCATATAGAAGAAAGTAAAGAATAATGATCATATTTTGAGATATTGTGGAAACTTAAAGGAAAGAATGCTTGGTGGGGTTATCATGCAATCAGTGAGTGATCCTTCATTCCCCCCTCTTCCAATGACCCTTCAAAACTGGGTTATCATGCAATCAGTGAGTGATCATTCATTCTCCTAGTTTGCCCTACATCCAAACATATTGGAAATACATAATACAATGATAACAAGTCTTTCACAATCCCCCTTCCCTCAAGGAACACTATCAACATCCAGACCTTGACTATCCCCTCAACCAGTGACCCTTCAAAACTAAGTTATCATGCAATCAATGAGTGATCCTTCATTCTCTTGGTCTGCCTTGCATCCAAACATATTGGAAATACATAATACAATGATAACAAGTCTTTTACAATCCCCCTTTCCTCAATGAATTACTATCAACATCTGGACCTTGACTGTCCCCTCAACCAGTGACCCTTCAAAACTGGGTTATCATGCAATCAGTGAGTGATCCTTCATTCTCCTGGTCTGCCTTGCATCCAAACATATTAGAAATATACAATACAATGATAACAAGTCTTTCACAATCCCCTTTCCCTCAAGGAACACTATCAACAAGTGACCCTTCTTCTTATCAGCCATATCCAATGTTTCATTGAAGTCATGGCCAAGAATGAAGGTCACCTTACCCATACCATTCATGGATTCTGAAATGTTGTTCCAAACTCCTGAAAACTTTTCTATTGCTTCTTGTTGCTTCTTTAAATACTTCTTCTACCACAATGTCCTCCTGCCCCATCTTCTTGATCTTCCTGGCTAAAGCGGATGAATCCACACATAATAACCCAAAATGAAGGGTTTTGTATCCTTTAATGAATCTCAGTCACTAGTAATGCATGGACAGTCAAACCAATAGTCTCCAAAGCATTCAATAAGTGAATATGAATGTTTGAAAACTTTCCTCTCGACTTCCCCAACCACTCCTAATCGGTTAGAGGAATATTTCTAGAATCTCCACTATTCCTATCCGTACCAACAATTCTTAAACATACTTTATCTGATATGATAATAACATGCTAAACTGAACCAATGGCACATTCTTCGTGTGGTACAAGGAAGATTTGGCTATCAAATCTTCCTTCGTGCAAGCTGAGTGTGAGAGAAGGTATGTGATTTCTTCATCTTTGATTGATATCTTTGACGGGCAACATCTTTTGAGCCTCTGGCATCATATTCGACCACAAATTTCAAATGCATTGCATTTTATTTGATCATGAATGCTCACTGAAATGATCGCATTCTACTGGCGTCATGCCCTAGCTTGTGCTTTATCTCCATTATTTGATGTTATTGGTGCTTGTGCTCAAGGATATCGATTCACTATTTTCAAATGTTTGGATTCACGTTTGTTGATATTACAATTCATCATATCAGATAAAGCATGTTTAAGAATTTTTAGTGTCTAAACACTCAACTAATCCCTCTAACCGATTAGGAGTGGTTGGGGAAGTTGAGAGAAAAGTTTTCAAACATTCATATTCACTTATTGAATGCTTTGGAGACTACTGGTTTGACTGTCCATGCGTTAATGTTTAGAAGAGATCAATGAAGTATTTAAAGACATTCTTACATGTTTGGAGAGGTTTAAGAGGCACTTATCATGACTGTACCCTCACAATCAGTGGCATAGACTGGTTTTACTAAGTTTCCTTTCTCTATTTTGAGGTTTCCTTTCTCTGCCACAAGGGTACAGTCAGAGGGTTCATTGACAAAATGATCCTTTGAATGGTTACTATGAATATGAATGATTTGATATAGCATATTGTTTATTTTACTTGAAGTTTGGAATAGCTTGTGCAAGGGTGAAAGTAGTTTTGATCATTTTGGTCGTGACTATTCCTCTACACAGTCAGAAAATGTAACTGTCTAATGATTATATGTAATGTTGAATGGATTAAATGCTTTATTCTCAGTAGAAGTGAATGGAAGGAATAGTGTTGGTGTTAGGTTTCATTTATTGTTGACTTCAATGGTTTCCAAGATGTGTTGAGGAGTTTGCTCCTTGTTTAATGTTAATTGTCCCTGCACAATCCACTCATACAATAATGGAATGCTATGTGATTGACAATTTCATACAATTGGTCTTTGGCATGTATTAAATACAATCCAGTCACTTATTGAATGCTTTGGAGACTACTGGTTTGATTGTCCATGCGTTACCAATGTCTGAGATTCATTAAAGGATACAAAACCCTTCATTTTGGGGTTATTGTGTGTGGATTCAAATGTAGGTTAGATTTGGTTATGTTTAGAAGAGATCAATAAAGTATTTAAAGATAATCTTACATGTTTGGAGAGGTTTGAGGGGCACTTATCATGACTATACCCTCACAAACAGCGGCATAGACTGATTTTACTAAGTTTCATTTCTCTATTTTGAGGTTTGCTTTCTCTGTCGTAGGAGTACAATCAGAGGGTTCATTGAAAAAATGATCCTTTGAATGGTTACTATGAATATGAATGATTTGATATAGCATATTTCTCATTTTACTTGAAGTTTGGAATAGCTTGTACTTGAAGTTTGGAATAGCTTGTGCTTGTGCTGGAATTCTTGGTAGAAGTGAATGGAAGGAATAGTGTTGGTGTTAGGTTTCATTTATTATTGAATTCAATGGTTTCCAAGATGTGTTGAGGAAGTTTCTCCTTGTTTAATGTTAACTATTCCTGCACAATCCACTCATACAACAGTGAAATGCTATGTGATTGACAATTTCATACAACTGGTCCTTTAGCGTGTATTAAACAAAATAGAATTTTCAACATATTATTATAATTCTATTTCTTTGTTGTAAACATGCCATTGGTTCAATTTTGTAAAAAAAATTCATGTACAATTTTATTTTATTTTCTATTTTTTCCATTTAATAACCATAGTCAACATTTCAAAACAATGAATAACATCAAATAATGGAGATAAAGCATGGGCTAGGGCACGACACTAGTAGATTAAAACCAAACCAATGACATGTTTACAACAAAGAAATAGAATGATAATAATATGTTGAAAATTATATTCTATTTAATACACGCCAAAGGACCATTTGTATGAAATTGTCAATCACATAGCATTTCATTGTTGTATGAGTGGATTGTGCAAGAATAGTTAACATTAAACATAGCCAGTGTTCTCTTTACTTTCTCAAATCTCTGCAAGTCAAGAACATTAGAGTTGTATAATACATTGTTAGTATCCTTTTTCCATGGGTCCTAGGTCTTTGGGTCCATGGAAAGGAAATAGATTACAAAATACACTTCAAAACAAAGGAAAAACTTAGCAAATTCAGTCTAACTCGTTGTAGATGAAGGAACAGTCATGCTAATAGTTCCTCTAAGTCTTCCAAAACATTTATTGAACTCCCCTAAAGTCCTATTGGATCCCCAAATTGCTTAATCCAATCAACTTACATCAAGATCATGAGAAACTTCAAAGGATTAAAAACATTACTAGGAACAGTCAAATCATTATGCTTTCAAATCAATTACCTATCAACATATCCCTTGCGAGGGAGAGAAGCCAAACACATAAAGAACATGCACATAAACACGACAACTAAAAAACTTAAATGGAATACACCAAGAAGTACTAAATGATGAATGCTCAATTGTTGTAATGGCAAAGCAATATCAGAACTGTCCATTTATAGAACTTGATTTTTCTATAGTCCTAATGATTTTTCTTATTTCTTGTCTGTGCTTGGTGACAGGATTTTGAACATTGTTGACATACTTAAATGGAATACACAATACCAAATGATGAATGCTCAATTGTTGTAATGGAAAAGCATCAGAACCATCCATTTCTAAAATTTGATTTTGTAGTCTTAATTATTTTTCTATAGTCCTAATGATTTTTAAAATTGTTGACAAAGAGTGTTTCTTTTTTTTATTATAGTATAAATGTTTTTTCTATAGTCGTAATGATTTTTCTTATTTCTTGTCTTTTGTCCCTTTTTTATTTCCTATGTCTGTGCTTCATGACAAGATTTTGTCACCTTCTTTTGATGATATATTTCTTTCAATCTATGTGGAATACTATTTTGTTCACTATTTTATTTCAGCTTCATATTTCTTTCATTTTTCATATACACAGAGACTACACATGCTGATAAAAAAATGAGCTATTTGATTTAGGTTTACTTTTTATTATTGTAAATGGTTAATATTTCTGATGGTACTCCTTGGTGTATTTCATATAAAAATAATCATATAAAAATAATAAATGTAGTAACGATGGTGCAGTGCATTATTGATATATAGGCTCGATGACTCTTGTCAATGTGCCAAACTGTTGATGTGGTGGTGGGTAGTGTGTGTTGAAGACTTCACAGACACCAAACAACCCTAGACAACAATTTTGGTGCTGCTCAAATAGAAAAAAGGTTGGTGATGTGTATATATTTAATGTTTCTAATGTAAATACTATTCATTATAATATAAGAACTAATGTAGACTGGGCATCACAGGGAAATAATGGTTGCAGATACTTTAGTTGGGTTGATGACAACTCATCTGCATCTATCCACCCATCTCCACTTATCTGTGATGAAGGATTTGAGTGCAAAACGTATCAGGCTAGGGCAAATTCTGAAATTATATTTTTACGATGCCTTCTCTATATTGTAATCACATATCTTTGTTGCGACCATATGCAGAGATGAACTCAGGAATTAGTTAGTTTAGTATTTTCATATTGTAACTAATATTTTAATATGGATATGACATAACTTCTCTTTGCCTCAAGTGCGCATATATATGGTTTACATCTTTTTTTAGAATAATTCTTCATGTTTATGGCTTAGGTGAGCCCCAATCTGCTATCAATCACATGATTTAATGTATAGTGTTTTCTTGGTTGTTCCATTTGTTCCTTGACCTTGACTATGGATTGACTATCATTTTCAAGCTTGAGCGTGGCTTCGTACCACGCACCGTCCATAGATTTGTACACAATGTTGATTTATGAATGTAAATAATGCATTGAACGTAATCTACAAATGTTGCATGTATGAAGTCTTGCTAAAGTTTGAGCGTCCTCCCTTTATTCCAGTGAGAGATTGGAATGAGTTCATTTTGGATGCAAAGGAGAAAGGGGATACTCAAAGAGGAATTGCACCAGCAAATGGGAGAAGGTATAAACATTTTAATAGATTTTTATTATTAAATAATGAAATTTGCATATACTAGTGTTCTAAGCATCCTCATTACATGATTTAAGGCCTTAGTCCACTGACAAATTAAATTAGACTTACTATCCAAAATACATAAAAAACATGCACATAAGCACGACAACTGAGAAACATAAATGTAGATTTCACAATAGCTGAGAAACATAATTATAGGCATCATAGTCACAATCTTTTGGAGACAACATAATTGAGTCGTGTACCCAAGCGGTGTAGAGCAACTTCTGCACCCCCGATTCCAAGTTGAATACATCTATTGGAGGACCTTGTATTCATGAGCAATAGATGTATTCAACTTGGAATCGGAGGTGCAGGAATTTCTCTCCACCATTTGGGTATACAACTCAATTACGTTGTCTCCAAAAAATTGTGACCACGATGCCTACAATTATGTTTCTCAACTATTGTGTCCCAGGACCCCTTATGACCCTTTACGACCGTTTACCATCCCTAAGAATACATATTAGAGGTCTTAAAATGTCATAAAGGGTCATAAGAGGCTCCTAGGAGGGGCCAGATGAGCTTCCACCTTCACGTGGTTGGCCCTGTTAAGTAGAGAATGTTTAACTATTCTCAAAACAAAGAGAAGCTCAATAATTTAAGGTCTCAGTCCATCGAGATGTTGAAAAAATGATAGGAATCAACGATGGAGAGTTTTCAGATTCTGAGAAGATGTATATGGAGTGGAGGCCAGATTGAGTACCAGTGCAGAGTGTTAATAATTATAGACTTTCGACCAAGATCAAACTAATCAAATAAATACCCTTGTGCGATTTATAATAATAAGGAGATTATTATTTCATTTATATATATGTGTGTTGGTTGAATTAGTTAAGGGCCCAATTTCGGCCTCTTGGCTTTAACATTAAATATATTTAATAAGACCAGGTCGGCCCTCTTGAAGATAATTCAATTCATATATACATGGTGTTGGATTCTAGGGAGAGAAGCACCAAAAACATAATGTGCTTCCCTCCCCCAAAACCTTGATTCTCTACCTTAAGCAAACTTAGATCAGCATATATTGGTGTGAAAGATAAGCAGCTTCGACTAATAGATAAGAACAAGTCTGAGCATGAATAAAGATCAGATTATGATCTGATCCATACAACCAATAATTATTAGCAATGTTAATTGTGATTTGATTAGGGCTAGAAGCCTTTGTTAGGACTGGACTCTTCCTCAATACACTAACACTAAGGTACTAATCAGGTTCTCCTCAGCACCTTTGTTAGTATAGTTTGGAGGCATATAGACTGGAGTATACTTGGTTGATATCTAGGTATCTTCTATCCCTTCTTGTTTACTTTATTCTATGTTTAGCTATGTTAGATCTCTATAGTTTGTTCATTCCAGAGTAGAATCTGAAATATATCAACAAGAGATGATGATTCAGTAACTTACATCTAGAAAACCTTCACAATTATCCCTTCTTTGGCCTCCACTTTTTCTTCTTCTCAAAAATAGTTATCTAGAAACTTTGGAGCCTGCTGATTCTTGCCGTACACAACCTGTGCGTGTTGATGATAATGAGGATGTGCATCACATTAATACAAGTAAACATCTTAAATTGATTAGTGTAGTAATACAAATTTAATTGCAATTGGTGTTTGGATTAATGTAACAATTTGTATTGCAGTTGTAGAGAGTGTAGAGGCCGTTGTTAATGAGCAGGTTGAGGTTGAGGCCGAGGCCAGACAAACTGACCTCGATGTATTAGAAATATTCTAATACCCTCCCATAATGCTCAATCTATTAGTAACACCAATAGCCTCCCTGAATTTGACAAATTTATCAGAACCGAGAGACTTGGTGAACATAGGGTAGGATTAGGGCTCCGAGTGTAAAGGAGGCCATAGTCAGAAGTATCACTTACATAGCGCAGGACATGCTTTGTAGCTGTCCAATGATCAGCCTTGGGAGCTGTCATAAACTGGGATATGTAGCTTACTGCAAAACTGGTTTACAATCCTGCATTTTGAACTTGTCCACAAGATTTCTCGCATACTTGGACTGAGAAATAAATATACTGTGCTTAGTCTGCCAAACCTCAATCCCAAGATAGTAGTGCAAGAGTCCCAAATCTATCATATCAAAGGTATGACATAAATTATGTTTGATTTTAGTGATCAAATGTTCTAAACTGCCAATAATGATCAGATCATCCACATAGACAACTATAAACAATATAGTGTCACCTACATTTTTAATATACAAATTTGAATCTGATGGACTCCGCTGAAAACCCTGATCTGTTAAATATCTATCAATCTTCATGTACCAGGCCCAAAGGGCTTGTTTTAGACCATAGAGAGCTTTGACAAGTTTACAGACTTTGTGTTCCTGACCAGTAATCTTAAACCCAGGGGGTTGTGTCATGTATACCTCTTGCTGCAAATCACCATTTAGAAAAGCACTCTTAACGTCCATTTGATGGACTTTCCAACCAAACTGCGTTGCTAAGGCAAGAACAAGTCGTATAGCACTCATTTTGGCTGTAGGAGAAAAGGTGCTAAAGGAAGGGAAACACTAGAAGACTGTTCCTCAGAACACTCTTCAGAAGAAGATAGAAAAGGTCCTCGAGTTTCATCGAAAACAACATCCTGACTAAAGATAAGATGATCAGTATTGATATCTATCAATTTGTATCATCCCTCCCATCAGAGGGTGCTAAAGGAAGGGAAACATTGGAAGATTGTTCTTCAGAACACTGCTCAGAAGAAGATAGAAAAGGTCCTCGAGTTTCATCGAAAACAACATCCCGACTAAAGATAAGATGATCAGTATCGATATCTATCAATCTGTAGACCTTCTTAATCGCTCCCCTACTCAGGCGAAGCTCATATATACAATATCTAAGATACAACAAAATAGCAACTATCTAAAGATAGATTGCAAAAGAATCACAAAGAGCATTAAGGAAACACTATAATATTAGAAATATTCTAATATGATGTTGATGATGTGACTAGATCAGGTAAAGAGCTATATGATTATGAATGTTGTCAATGCCTTTATTACCAAGGAATCATTGCCCGCCATTAATGAATATTAATGAACACTTACACCATGAAGAAGACAAATGATTAAACAGAAAGAGAGGACCAACTGAACCATCTTGTGGTCAGTCTATATCACATTGAGAAACAACGTCAAGACTTGAGAATCAAAACAATCAAAAGTTTCTTCAAGACCATGAATGATCAACAACATTCCATTAGAAAATAAAACACTAATCTATGTTATCATTAAGCCATAAAATATGTCTTTGAAGTTTAGAAGCATCACAAAAACTTTCAAGAAACATAGTACTATCCAAAATATGTCTTTAAAGTTTATTTCTAATGATTATGATGATGTTGATGTTGATGTCTATAATTTATTTCACTTACTGATGCTTGCCTAGATTGAATTTTGAATTGCCAGGTTGGAGAACGCTTTCAAAGTTTAGGGTCTGTTCCACATGATACTCTTAGTTAAAGCTCAAATGCAACTCAACATATTTTTGATGCTAGGCAACCCACTGCAGAAACTCATCTGCAAGTGAAATTTAATGCTATGAATCTTGGCATTGTTAATGTTATTACTTTTCCTCACGTTTCATATTTGTGAAAATGTTTCTTGGCACTATCTTCTTTTTCAATTCCTATATTTGCAGCTTTTTAGATCATTAACTTAAGCATTACATGTCTTTGTTCAAAGTTTATTGTAACACTATATTATATCTTATTCTTATTACAATGTTCTTTGTTGTAGGGCAGGAGGTCAATCTTCATTGTCTTCATTGTGGGGGACAGTGAAGATTTCTCTGACAAATAGTAGGTCTTCTTTAGTATCTTATAATAACATGCCAAACTGATAAAGGTGTTATGGGCATTTAATCTACAATTACTAATAGATTAAGCATATTATTACTATGATTAATGTTCCATTTAAATGCATTTAACACAAAAAATAAATTTACAAAACTGAACCAATGGCATGTTTACAACAAAGATGTGTTGAGGAGTTTACTCCTTGTTTAATGTTAACTATTCCTGCACAACCCACTCATACAACAGTGAAATGCTATGTGGAAGGGATGGTTGATAGTGTCCCTTGAGGGAAGGGGGATTGTGAAAGACTTGTTATCATTGTATTATGTATTTCCAATATGTTTGGATGCAAGGCAGACCGGGAGAATGAAGGATCATTCACTGATTGCATGATAACACGGTTTTGAAGGGTCACTGGTTGAGGGGACAGTCAAGGTATGGATGATTGGGCCATTGGAGGACCCTATTTCTTTGTATTAATTGCTATTCAAAGTGGATGCATGGATTTCTTGTGAATTATCGACTACTATGTATCCTGCAACTGCATTTGTAAATTTGCATATACTTCTCTAGGGTTGTAAGCCACTTAGAGATCAAAACAGAGAAAATAAATCAAAATCATTCTTTGTCCTATTTCCTTTTAACAAAGTCTTAACTATCAATGATACAATACATTTGATGCCCTAAGCTATCAATACAAATGACGCCTAGCTAGAAGCTCACGGGCTGTCCATTTGATAACCACAGTCAACATTTCAAAAAAATGGATATCTTTGAGCACAAGCACTAATAACATCAAATAATGGAGTTAAAGCATGGGCTAGGGCATGACACTAGTAGAATACGGTCATTTCAGTGATAGTAATATACAATGGCATCATTAAACATATATGCCAGTAATATCAACAAATGTGAATCCAAACATTTGAAAACCAATGACATGTTTACAACAAAGGTCTAATAGAACTCCCAACAATTCTTAAACATACTTTATATGATATGATGAATTCTTAAACAATTAAGGTTGGAGTAGACATAGTTATCACACTTTTTTTTTGTGTGGTACAAGGAAAATTTGGCTAGGTCAAATCTTCCTTCGTGCTAGCAGTCTATAGAATTAGACCTTTATTAACAATTGATCATATCAGATAACTAGTATGTTTAAGAATTGTTGGGACTGGTCCTTTGGCATGTATTAAACATAATGTATAGAATTTTCAGCATATTATTATCATTCTATTTCTTTGTTGTAAACATGTCATTGGTTCAGTTTTGTAACTTCACTGTTGTATGAGTGGATTGTGCATAACAATTAACATTAAACAAGGAGCAAACTCCTCAACACATCTTGGAAACTCCATTCACTTCTACCAAGAATAAAGCATTTAATCCATTCAACATTACATATAATCATTAGACAGTTACATTTTCTGACTGTGTAGAGGAACAGTCACGACCAAAACGACCAAAACTACTTTCACCCTTGCACAAGCTATTCCAAACTTCAAGTAAAATGAGCAATATGCTATATCAAATCATTCATATTCATAGTAACCATTCAAAGGATCATTTTGTCAATGAACCCTCTGATTGTACCCCTGCGGCAGAGAAAGGAAACCTTAAAATAGAGAAAGGAAACTTAGTAAAACCAGTCTATGCCACTGTTTGTGAGGGTATAGTCATTATAAGTACCTCTCAAACCTCTCCAAACATGTAAGATTCTCTTTAAATACTTTATTGATCTCTTCTAAACATTAACCAAATGAAACCTACATTTGAATCCACACACAATAACCCCAAAATGAAGGGTTTTATATCCTTTAATGATTCTCAGTCACTGGTAACGCATGGACAGTCAAACCATTAGTCTCCAAAGCATTCAATAAGTGACTAGATTGTATTTAATACACACAAAAGGACTAGTTGTATGAAATTGTCAATCACATAACATTTCACTGTTGTATGAGTGGATTGTGCAGGAACAATTAACATTAAACAAGGAGCAAACTCCTCAACACATCTTGGAAACCATTGAATTCAATAATAAATGAAACCTAACACCAACACTATTCCTTCCATTCACTTCTACCAAGAATAAAGCATTTAATCCATTCAACATTACATATAATCATTAGACAATTACATTTCCTGACTGTGTACTAGAGGAATAGTCATGACCAAAATGATCCAAACATTTGAAAATAGTGAATCGATATCCTTGAGAAAAAGCACCAATAACATCAAATAATGGAGATAAAGCATGGGCTAGGGCAAGACACTAGTAGAATGCAGTCATTTCAGAGAGCATTCATGATCAAATAAAATGCAATGCATTTGAAATTTGCAGTCGAATATGATGCCAGAGGCTCGAAAGATGAAGAAATCACATACGAAGAACATGCCATTGGTTCAGTTTTGTAAATTTGTTTTTTGTGTAATTAGTAATTGGTAGATTAAATGCAAATAACACCTTTATCAGTTTAATTAGCATGTTATTATCATATCAGATAAAGTATGTTTAGAAATTGTTGGGACTGGTCCTTTTGCGTGTATTAAACATAATAGAATTTTCAGCATATTATTATCAATCTATTTCTTTGTTCTAAACATGCCATTGGTTCAGTTTTGTAGATTTGTTTTTTGTGTTAAATGCATTTTTCGTGAGGAGGGGTGTTGTTTTGAGGAGATTGATGAAGATTGTGCACCTCAAAAACCAATTCATAAGGTACCAATCCATGTTTCCTATTCGCTTATATTTTTGGTTTGGTAAATCTCCTTATAAGTTTCATGTCCTTTCTTTTGATTACTATGGATGAGATATATATCTTACATTTAACATTCAACTTCTTTACATTTTAGAACATGTAGTGTGTTTTTTGAGGATTTTACCAAATCAACTTTTAACATAAACCAAAAACACCAAACTGATATCTTGCCCTTGCAACGTGACAAAATATTTGCATTTGACCAATAACTGCAAGAAATTGAACGATAAATCCACATACCTATATCTTTGTAAAATACTTGGAACATCAAAAAGATGGCTAAGTGGGTACCACCATGATTTTTATCTACTCAATATGGGAAAAAAAAACACCAAAAAGAATCGAATAGAAAACATGATTGGTCATTTCAGAGAGCATTCATGATCAAATAAAATGCAATGCCTTCTCTCGCTCTCGATCAGCTTTCACCCACTCATTTTCTCCCACTCCTTTTCTCTACAATCAAAATAAAAATGATTTGGTTGTTTCAAAATAGTGAATTGATATCCTTGAGCACAAGCACCAATAACATCAACTATTTTGCTCTATGGGTACCCTAATGTTGGCAAGAGTTCTTTTATTAATAAGATTACTCTGCAAGCTTGAAGAAGTGATATATTTTGGCAAATGAAGAGTGGAAAGATGATGATGTTCCTGAGATCATGGATGGACACAATGTTGCAAACAAAATGGGAAGACATCTTTCGAGCCTAGCCCTAGATCCTTCGACAATTGGGGTAGGATCTAGACCCAAGCTAAAAAATGTCTTCCTTTTTGTTGTGGAATATAGGCTCTGCTACTGCAACAACGACAGACTATGATGTACATATCACAACAGCTGAGAAACATAAATGTAGGCATCATAGTCACAATTTTTTGGAGACACAACATAATTGAATGCTATTCCCAGATGATGCAAAGCAACCCCTACTTTGCATCATCTCGGAAAACCACTCAATTATGTTGTGTCTCCAAAAAATTGTGACCATGATGCCTACATTTATGTTTCTCAGCTATTGTGTCCCAGGACCCCTTATGACTGTTTACGATCCCTAAGAATGCATCTTAGAGGTCTTAAAATATTGTAAAGGGTCATAAAAGGCTCCTAGGAGGGGCTAGGTGAGCTTCCACCTTCAAGTGGTTGGCCCTGTTAAGTAGAGAATGTTAAACTATTCTTGAAACAAAGAGAAGCTCAATAATTTAAGGTCTCAGTCCACGGAGATGCTGAAAAAATGACGAGAATCAATGATGGAGAGTTTTTAGATTATGAGAAGACATATATGGAGTGGAGGCCAGATTGAGTACCAATGTAGAGATGATGATTTAGTAACCTACATCTATAAAACCTTCACAATTATCCCTTATTTGGCCTCCACTCATTCCTCTTCTAAAAAATGGTTATCTAGAAACTTTGGATAGTGTTTCTCATCCATGCACGAAATGTGCTAGTGATCATATAAAATTACTTTAGGCCTCCAATATTGATGAGATGTACAAGTGTAAAATGTTTTTGTGAGACTGTGATCAATTTGTGTAGTGTACATAAATGCAAGGCGGTGATTATTCTCAACGATCGACAAGTAGCTAGGACTAAAAATAACACAGCTCAAGAGACCATCACAGGTTGTCTCTTTCTTCGGTCTATATTATTGACAGAATATTTTACCTTTCATTAGCTCATCAAATTTGGGGATTTGAAAGAATCTAATAGAATATTTTCATGACAACGTATATTATTTAAGTTGACGTTGCTTGAATTTATCTACTTCATGCACTTGTATACTATGAAGATGGCGATAAAGAAGCATCTCCTCCCATGGCCATGCTTCTTTATCGTCGTCCTCATAGTCTACAAGTGCGCAAAGTAGATAAATTCATGCAATGTCAACTTAAATAATATGCATTGTCATGAAAATATTCTATTAAATTCTTTCAAATCCCTGGATTTGATGAGCTAATGAAAGGTAAAAAATTATGTCAATAATATAGACCGAAGAAAGAGACAACCTATGATGGTCTCTTGAGCTTTGTTAACTTTAATGTGCCTATCCGTCAATTTTTCAACAATTCATAATTAATTCTGACGGAATCACTATGCATTCGATAGACAAAATGCCAGGAAAAAATAATTTACGACATTTGGTGCGACAATAATGCTATATGTTCGACAGGGAAACCTGTCGGAGAATACTACACAACTGTCGCTCTTCCGATAGTTAAAGTGTTGTAAATAGAAACTTTTCGATATAACTTTTGACAGAACATTCGACAATGAGGCCATATCACCGATAGGTAGATCTATCAAAATTTGATAAAAACTGTTGCTATTCTGACAGTTCTAATGTCGGAAAGAATATGTTTTTAACAGTTAGTTCTGATAGAGATTGTATATTTCTGATAGGTCTTGTTATCGGAATTCTGATGGATCAACCGTAGGAAATGCCATAATGAAGCTATTGTCATGTGCAAGTTTCTGACGTTACGTGGTGTTGGTAAACTAACAGATATGTCTTATGTCAGAATCTTCTACGCAAAAATGGTGACGGACTCAGGTGTCGAAATTCTGACAAATGAGCATTGCAAATCTGACAAATGGCCGTTGAAATTTGGCCCCAAAGGTAGTAGTGATTGGTGGGGTTATTTTTAACTGGAATGAGGATATAATATATAAATATGCCCGGCCCATCAAACTCACAACTAATAATATGGTAGAATGTAAGGCAGCTTTAGAAGGACTTAAATTATGCAAACAACTCGGCATCTCTAAACTAGTAATTGAAGGTGATTCTCAAAAGTTATCAATGCAATCAGAACTAGAAAGACCCCTAACTGGAAACTTAATTTGAGAATTGAAGATATTAGTATAATTCTGGACACTATCCCCTAGTACAAAATTAAGCATATTTACAGAGAAGGTAATATAGCTGCGGATCAGCTTGCTAACCAGGGAGAAAATGGTGAAATGGTATAGGAGTAAGTTTACTAGAATGATTTAGTCTTTATCCCCACCTCATAACCTAATCATCTTTAAATATGACCTTATAGTATAAATCTGAAAGCTAAACACCTAGAACCTTAGTACATATCATCTTTCTTTATCTGAAGCTATTAAATAGATAACTCAAAGATCTATAGTGTGTAGATCCTAGGCCTTTAAACTTTAATAAAATAAGTATTTTACCCTAAACACAAATACTTTTTAGCTAAATAGAATTATGAATTTCATGTGATTCTGATCAGGTGCATTGAGATATATCTTCTATTCATCACTATATGGAACTACGATATTGCAGTCAAAACTGCTAGTTAGAACTTATATTTCAAACTAAGTGTCACCTCATACACATATATACTATCTTTTAATGTAACAACCAATCTTGGCTCTAACTATAGCATATGTTTCCCCCGATATAAAGATACTTTTAGAGAGGATCGATATAAGTCTTTCTATTAGATAGGAATATATAGCCATCATTAGTCTCAGTTTATATGAGAACTTGGCCTCTTGTTAGTAGGTCTTTATATTTCTTGTCCTTCTTATTAAAACTAGACTCCAATTTAGAGACAAGATTAATCAGCCCTTTACTCCTATAGGATACCTTTAAAAAGTTGTATTTCTTCTGTATACTGGCACGATTATTTTAAATCCTCTTTTCATATGGATTAATATAGAGGGAGCCCAAGATTAGTCTTAGTTACTCCTCACTAGTTTAGCCTATATAAACCCTAGAGAACTTCCTAATATAGTTTAATACTATTTTTATGGAAGATTGCTCTAATCATTTTTCTTTGTCTCCTTTTGGCACTAACCGAATAATAATAGGCTTAATCTCATGTGGGACTCCCACTAGTAAATGATGGATCTCCTGCCATCCTTAGAGTGATCAATATATTTATTAGCACTTAGGCATATCTATGGAACAATATTATTCAAATCATGTCAAGACAGCCAGAGATAGTTGTTAATAGCAACAATTGACCCCTGGAAGTATGAAAAGTGTCCTACACTCCCAATACTGGGATATAATGTCATTTTCAAACACATCCATGTATCTTATCAATGAGCTTCACTTCCTTAAGAAATGAACTTTTGAGACTCATTACATCAACCCTGTATCTGTATAGGTATGAATGACTAGGTTGTATTGATAGACCATGCTGAATTCTTTCAACCATCTCTCAGCTTTAATTCTCAAGGGTGTCATGAGGAGAGAATAGTCTAGATGCAAAGATAGGGATTATATACTCAGAGGGCTATACCTTTTCTTCCTAGCAATGACTATCTATTAATGAAAAAGGCAGATCTGGTCATATCCATAGTAGATAATCTTACAATTATTTAGAAACTCCTAGAGAGGCATGTTTTAAGATAAATTTACTCCATTAGTTAGGTTTATTTTGCTAGAAATAGTCCCGATATCTATGAGAACTATACCTCCCCTTATAAGAACTTTGTATTTTTCATCTTTATTCGAATAGTGAAAATAGACCTCTTTTTTTGACACAAGGTAAACCAGTCCTTTACACTTATAGTAGTATTTTTAGAGTTATATCCCCTCTGTACTCTAATTAAAATACTTAAAATATTTATGCAAAAGGAAACATATGTATTAATTTAGAAGGAATTTACTATTGTCTTAGCTTTTCCTCTCTAGCTTAGTCAATCTCATCTTAACCTTGGAGATCTTCTCTAATACTAGACCTATGCAGGAATCCCTTTATTAATCTTATTAATACTATGCCTATCTTGCCTTAATCATGTAAATCTAGGCTTTGTCTCACTCGAGATAACCCACAGTATAAAATGGATACTATGACACTCCATAGACAAACTTAAATACTTTAGACAAATTTTGGCATACACCGAAGCATGAAATCTTTTCAGGGTTATCCAGGATAGACTTCAGTAACAATGATTTCCTAACGCAATTATTAAATACTGCCCTACACTCTCAATATCAGGTAATACTCACATGTCACAAGGTAAACAAGAGACACGTAACTAATTAATGATTCTCATGGAAGGAGTGAACATTCTAGACTAATTAAAACAACCAGTTTTCTATGAAGAACTGCCGACTATGATGAATTAATAGATTGTGTAGGAGTCATTAAATCATGTTTAAACATTAAATATTCATGGGGAAATGAGGACAGGCAAAAAAGATACAAAGTATAGAGATTATAAGCCCAGGAATCTTTAGATTGTTTTTAAAACAGACATCATATTAAGATTTAACTACCTAAAAAGATAGAAACAAAATTGATAATTATAGGAAACAAGGGCAATCAAGTTATGAATGCACTTTAGTAGATCATGAAGAAACACACTCATTATCTTAGATGCACAAAAGGTGGCTCGTGAAGAATAATGAAGAGAACTCAAGATAATTATGTCTCGAAACTCCCTTTCTCACATTCCTATAAGTTCTCCTCAAATTAGGCCTTTCATCTGGTCTCACCAAACTTCAAACCTCCCTCAGCAATGAAAACAAAATTAACCACCTTTGCTAACAAGGGTAGTCGGGCTATGGCATTCAGGGGTAACATTTTGCCTGAAAGATGGAATCAAATCCTCAACCCCCTGTTGAATTCCTCAAGGAGAGCAATTGAAAAAGCCATGGGAGACCATTTATTTGACTATGAGTTCACTTTCTAGACCAATGGAGCGGTTATAGGTATGTTCATTGCCATCTCAGTTTTTGCTAGAAAAAGGAAAGAAGATATCATTCAGGTGGCTAATTCTATTTTTAATGAAAATCTTCTCGAAAGGCTAGAAAGAATGGTTTTTTGTATTGATAATCAACTTACTATCCCTCATCCAGAAACTACAATGAGAACTAAGATTATCAAACTTGCAGAAATCCCTCAAGCACAGCACATCCCAATGTTAACATTTAAGGATGAAGAGCATTTTGATGTAAATTGGCCGGAAATGCTTAGAAATTTGGATTTTCTGTACAATGAAATACTCCAGATTGAGATGGACACAGGTGAGCTCCTTAAATTCTAGAGAGATGAAGGCTTCCATATCCCAGCTGAACTGGATGAAGTAGAGACATCTAGGATCCACATTATGGCACCCAAGATCCAATGTTGTACCCGCCATGTGAAGAAGATGGCTCAAGAAGAAGAGTGTATCATCATGATGAGAAAGGAAGAACACATATGGTACTGCACGAGGGTTCAAAAAAATGATACAGCCTGAACTATAAGAGTTAATGTCCTCTTTTTGTTAACTACTATAGATACTACTTACAAAGTAAAAACAAATAGTCTATAATTTGTACTTATTGAGTCAGTTTACAAGGCAGGACTTGATGATTTACAACTGCAATTACAAACAATCACTAAAAATCTATAATTAAATAGTTCCTTTTAGTATGTAAATATACAGAACAATATGGTTTTATTATTATATAGATGTTAGTAACTAAATCCAGCAGGATCTCTCTTAGTAGAGGTAGTATCCTATTCTGAATCTTAGTGATTATTCTTAATTAATATGGATAAAGTGAGCATGACTATGTTTTATCTTTTCATCTCATAATACGATTTAGATACTCTGTCATTACATTGTTAATGTCTAAATTTTAGGTTTTGTAAAAATATAAACTTTAATGAGGAAAGTAAACGTATAGTATTCTCATAAATATAAAAACCGCTTCGTTTCCCCTTAAGAAGCTGAAATAGCATAGTTGAAGAGAAACCAAGAAATCTGAATAGACATAGACATTCAACAGTCAAGTCATTGGTAGATTGTTCTTATAAATAATCCATGCCCTTTTAACCAGCTCTTATTTATCCTAAATTATCGTATAAGTATAGGCTTCCATGGAAACCTCAATTGAACTCTCTTGTAGCAAGGGACAGTTGGCCTTTGTAGGCAAGATTATGCCAAAATATGTCAAGAAGATGTTAAATAACAACCACTCCCTTATTATCAAAGCAGTCCTGCGTATCTTAGGGCTAGATTTTATCAACTTAGAGGATAAATACAGGGTTCTCTCTGACATTTCCTCCATGTTTGTAGCCACCATTTCCTTTTGGGGTCTTCATGAATAGGATATATGGACTCTTAGTCACAAAATATTTAAACGAAGATACTTGGGAAATCTAGATAAAGTCCTTCTCTATATCAAAAGGGACCCTTCACTTGCCAAGTCAAGAATAACTCAGAATGTGAAGGACGTCAAGGAGAGAAAGGCCATAATTATAAGAAACACAACCTTTCTGTTACAATACTTGCAAGTTCATAAGCCTAAGAAGGAATGCTAGTTTTACGATTATTGGCACTTAGATGAGATAGGAATTAAAGATATGGAGTGCTTTGCAAAGTATGGTCCTAAAAATCTAATCGATCTATGGCTGGACGAAGGTAATTATCCCAATAAGGAGAAAATAGGATTCTCTGTTGCAGATAGAGAGACCCTCTAATCAATCAACGAAAATAATCAATACAACCCCTCTCTAAATTGGTCTGATGTTGAATGCACTAAAGCATCAAATTAGAAGTAATCTTCTGAGTTTTGGTATTAGTTCTTTTTAATCTATACTAGCCTAGGGAAGTTTAATGCTTAGCGAGTCTCAAGTTTAAATTTAATTTTTACACATAGTAGCTAATTGACTAAAATTTACAAATAGATTTAGCAAGGTTTATACACTAGTTCACCATTTTCTTAATGCTAAGAATATATGCTACTATCTTATAACCTTTTCTCTTATCAGATGAGAATGTATAGCGTATATCATCTCATAACAGCTAAGATAGGTATAGCTCAATAAGCATTAGATACTTAACTAAGATTTAATGTGAACTATCTAATTGCTCCTCCTTGCTTGCCATCTTTAAATTAAGGATTGATCATGAAACACTAACTCACCATCTCAAATGATTGTTTCAAGATAAGTGTTAAAAAATAATAAAAGGCATACGAATTAGGTAGCCAAAAAGTGATATCTGGAAGAATTGTGTTTTTTTGCTACAATTTCATAGATGAACATGTTTTTATGAATTTCGTATTACTCCTCTAGGCTCAATTATTTTTTATAGTATAGATGCAATCACTAAAATTATCTAACACCCTCCAACTTACCCACACTTACATTAATGAATATGCTCAACATATCTCATATAGTTTTTAAGGGTGATAGATTGTATTCTAAGATTTTGATAAATGAAGTTTAGCATGGATGAATATGGTTTAGAAAAGAAGCCCCTACAACCTAACAGAGTATATTATGATCAGTAAGTTAGGTGTGGTATCTTTTTAGATCAGTAGATGGATATCGCTGCAAAGAATCGTCTTAGAAACTCTTAGTGGTGACTAGTCTTATAGACATCTAGATAATCACATATCTTAAAATAATGGATAAGGCCATTATTTTCATCAGTTTTATACAAGTTTGGAGCATATGCTTATATATTTGCATGGTCTAAAGGGATCTGATCCCAGGAATATATGGCAACTGGATATTATCAAAAGACCGCACTTAGTAACACAGGTAACAAAGGTTTTCAAAGTTATAATAATCAAAGGTATAATTAAGTGATTTCTAATAGATTCACTTACTCATTATCGATGATCCCCTACCTCCAAAATTTGTCTGATAAAACTGGTTTATCTGACTAAATAGCTTTTTCATGTTTTAATGATAACTTTCATTTATCAATGCTCATGGTCAGGAGGATGGTACTACTTTTGCATTATTTTTCTTTGCTTAAATTAGCTGAGAATTTAAATGTCTTTTTCTAAAATACCATTCTATGAGTCATAGTTTTATCATTTCATTTTAGTTTATAATTGGAGTAGAGATTTAATTTCGCTCAGTATGCCAAAAGTTGAAGTGCATAAGGTGATCCTGTAATAATCACCACCTTATAATATTAAGAGTAGCAATTTAAATAAAGATGGTACCTCTTGAAATAATGAAGATATAGAGGCACTGGTAGATCTTATTGTTAGCAAATAGAATATTAGTGTAATTTCCTTTTAGGGGAAGTTAGGGCCTCATAGAAGCATAGATATTAATGGAATGGGTTTCCCCTCACTAATCATATCTCTCAGTAAAATCAAACTTTTTCTTTTTACTGTTTGAACACAAAGTTTTAAGTCATAAATCAGTGGTATGTGCTTTACTTTATTATAGAAACAATATCAATATTGAAGTATCGAATATATATAACTTCTGAGATAGTAGGAATCTTATTTTCTAACTGCAAAACAAGCGTATTTTTGGCAAATAGTATTTTTGTATACAGGATAGCAAAGACAAAGGGATCAGAGAAGACAAGATCTTCATTTTATAGATACAAAATTATATAAAGATAAATGTCTACAAGATAGAATTGAGTACGAGGAAGAATTTAAAATCATAACTATCAGCAAATCGACAATTCTGAAATCTCGATGTATATGAGGCGATCTCCCTTACATCGAGACAAAGATATATCAAAATCTTTTACCAAACCTCAATCGAGTCAGGAGTTAAATTAAAATGAAATTGTAAATGAAGGAATGCCTTCATCTTTTGATGTAAATGAGGGAATGCCCTCATAAAATTGTTTGTAATAAAATTCTGGACCAAGGTCCCAGGCTAGACTGGAGGTTTTCTTCTCCATTCTTTCCTACCAGTGCCCACACATAATGGAATGTTTGTACTATTATCTAATTTATTAATAAAATCTTTGGCTTAGGCCTTTTACCGATCAAAAATTTTTTTTTAAAAAAATTGATATAAAATAGAATTTTTTTTTAATTTATTGGATACACATAACAATTATGCCTAAACTTAATAAAATTAGAATAAAGTATTAATGATAATGCTTGTAATGAAATTATCTAATTATTTATTCTATTTGAGTAAAATAAAATAGAGAAGATTGTCTCTTCTATGTTTTAGTTTTATTATTTTTAAGCCGATAGGCTTTGTGTGGGAGCTTTGCTCCCGGAAATGACTTTCACCTCCCGGATAGTTGTCAACCCTATTCTTGGATTTCTTTTCCGGCTAAAAAAAAAACACTTCAATTTTGTTTCTTGTTTTTTTTGTTAGAAATTAGCAAACATTTCTAAAATAAAAAATAACAAGTTATGTTGTTTTTCCCTTATTCTTATCCTTTTTTAGGGGCTTCTAAAACTTTATAAACAAACAAATAAATAAATAAACATAAATACAACCTAACTTTTACAGTAGATTTTAACATTTTGTAGGTAACCGATATGGTGTGTATAAAGGAATATGGAGTGAAACGAGCCTACCACTTCTTGACTAATCTGAGCTTTATCACCACATTTTGAAAGCTAAGTGCTCTGCATAAAGGAAGACTAAAACAGTACATCCATGAAATGTGAGGTGATGGCATGCAGTGAGAAAGGCAATATGGTATACTTGTATATGACTAAATGCAAATGACAATATCTTTTGTAATGCCTACTTTGCATGTAACCACTAATTTCTATTTGAGAAAGGTTTTTGAGTGTCATGGTTTTATATTGACATTTTAGGGAGTAAAGCCTTGCTCATTCTAAATCAGAAATAATTATTTGTGAAATATAGATGAATGCACAAATCACTGATTTCTATTCTAAATAAAATATTTTATTAACATTGTTTCATGAAAAATATGTTAATGTATAGTTGATCGCTTATTTCTCTCTTGTAGTGGAGACTGAGTGTTGAATAAATTAAGAGTAATTGGAGATTATTTCAAGGTGAGGTTTTCTTTGTACCCCGTGACTTTTTTTTCATCCCATATATGCATTTTTCATAGAGATTTTTTTTATAGGCATTCAATTAATGGAACGAGAAGGGAATGTTTGAATTGGGTAATTTTAGTTTATGTAAATTGTCGTCAAAATGTAGAGTCTCCAGTTAGATTTCATCAAATTTTATGGTTTTGATTCTTTCTGTTTTATTGGATTGTTATGATTATATTACATTTGGTTCAAAAATATGACCTAGACATGATATTTTAATAATATGTGAATGTAGAGACAATTAAAATTATCAAATTGGCATTCAAATTAATTGTTGATTAAATTAAGAATTAAAAAAAATGAACGAAATTATTAGAATATTATTTTTGTTCATATATTTAGAAAAATATAGAAACATTCTAATTTTATGGAAATTTTAGTTTTAAATTTATTTTAAAATGATTTGACTAGATTCAATTTAAAATTAAAATAACTACAACTTTTTTTTTTGAATTTGAAATGATTTGCACGCAAAAAGAAACTAGAATATAATTTTTCTTATATCTCTAAAAAATATGGAGATATCCTATTTTTATTTAGATTTTAGTTTCAAAAGTTTTCTACAATTAATTGGTAATTTATTATTGGATAATAATATTTATTATTAAGCTGTGAGAGAAATGACTTTCTCCCTTGAGACGAGTTTCTTAAATTCTAGCTATGGAAAACACTTCAATTTTTTTCCCTTTTTGGTGCAAATGTAAGTCAAGTTTCAGAAAGGTTTCCTTGTTTTTCTTATTACATAGAGAAAGTTCAACTTAGAAAGGTATATATATACACCCATCTCTATAGTTTTTATTGCCTTCTTATAATATGTATTTTGTTTAGGGGTTATCTTGGATGATAATGAAAACTATGTAATGTGTGACTTTGTAATTCTCATGGTACGAAAAGGGGTTGAATTGGTGAGATTTAAAAAGAGAAAGGGGTCATCTATGTGGTGGATAAATTTTTGGGATGCATGTGGACATTTTGACGGTTCTAGTTATGGATTGACAAATGCTTCAACTGTTAATACCCATTTTTGATGCATATGCTAGAACAATTTCTCATGCATATGCTTGGATTGTTGGAGCTAAATATAATTCTAGATTTTAGCTTGCTTAGATTTAAAAGGGATTTTTGAGCTACTTATAATTAGTGGTAATTTAACAATCAGGTAGAATGTCCAACAAGATATGGGTTTGTTACATTACATAAACGCAAGATGCAAATTAGATATATTTGTTGAAGAAGTGTTCTTGTTATAGATCAAAATGTTTGTTATAGTAGCTTTATATAATACATGAATCTTTCTATATAAATAATAGTTTTTAACGTCTGCTCTAAATAGATTGAATATAAAATAATGTTAGAGTGATTTTTGAGATTTTTTTTAAAATAGATATATTTATGATATTTAATATATTGGTTTATGGTATTTTAAAAGTGTAATATAGTAGAAAAAAAGATGGAATGTTGAGCATGGAGAGATGTTGCTCTGTAACTTTGAACCATGATTGTTGATGATGTTTTCTTTGCTCCTTGTTTTACATGATATTCATGTGTCATTTCTTGTGCCTCATGTCTTCTATGTTTCCCTTTGTTTTTTTATTACTCTTGTGTGCATTTATTTTCTTTCAGTTAGGTTATGTTGGTTTTGTGCCCTTTTTTGCCTCTGTGTGTTTGGGGTCTGATTTGCCTCTTGCTTGGTTCGTGTGTGTGATGGAAGAGTTGAACCATAATGGCGGTGAAGGAGAAATTATTATGGGTGATGCTAAAGCAAGTGGCATTGAGGGGGATATTAATAATTCAGAAGAGGGTATTGTCGATAAAGCAAATGAAAAACTGTCTTATAAACAAGTGGTGGTTGAAAGCTCTTCAAATTTCTTAGCCATTGCAAAATTTAATGGAGTTTTCTGCAGAAAGAGTGTGGAGCTAGTACAGGGAGAATTGGAAGGAGGACATGCCTCAACCGATGGAGGTGGACAAGCCGTTGGAGGAGATGCTGAGTCTAGTGGTAGCAAAGGAGAAAATGATAGGCTACCCTCTTTGGGTCTGAAGACTCTTTTTCCTAACGAGGATATGGTGAATGCAATTAAATCTAAACAAAGTAAGCTTAAGAGTATTGCTATTTTCTTTGTTTGCCTAGATAAAGAGACAATGCCTGCTCAAAAGTTTTTTTGATGATTGGCTTGCTACAGTGTAGGGTAAAAAACTTGGAATTTATGCTACGTATTGTAGAATGATTCAAAAAGGGCTTTTTTTGTTTTTTAAAGAATCACAGTATGTAGGAAAGAGTGTTGGAAAAAAGATTTTGAAATGTTGGTCGCTCCATGTTCAGGGTTTATCCATGGTCTCCAAAAGGGAATTTTGAAAAAATTGTGGCCAGGTCAACCCCTAACTGGGTCAAAATTAAAAATTTACATGTGGAATTCTAGCCCTTCATCTCTCAAATTTTGAAACCCTTGGGCTCGATGCTGCAAATTGAGCAGTCTAGAGTCACCCTTCCCTATTTGAATGCTAGAGTTCTTGTTGCTTTAACACTAGAAGTCGACTTTCCTGACTGTATCTCTCTTGAATTTGAGGGCAAGCTTTTTTGTTGGGAATTCTCCCTTTTAGGTAACCTTAATGCTTGCTTCCATTGTAGATGCAACAGAAATACTAAAAAAGAATGCTCGTCCCTAAAACATGTACAGAAAGAAAAATTTAATGTTATTAATAATTCTGGTAAAAAGGGAGTCAATGACAATGGCGTTAAAAATCTTGTGGATGGAAAAGATAAAACTGAACTACCTAGTAACCCTAGTAGGAATCTGATTTTAGATAATCTTGTACCCCCAAAGAAGGCCCAAGCCCCTGTGAATAAGTTAAATAAATCTTCAGACCTCCATGTTAATAACAAGTTGATTACTTTGTCGAATCCTTTATTTGATGATGAGTTTGAAATTGTCCATGCTCAAAAGTCTTTTGAGGAGGTAAATCCCTCTCCCCTAATTACCCATCATCCAAGTTTGTTATCTTCAGAGACCCTTGTTGACAGCTCTACCCTCCCTATTCTGAATGCCCAACAATTAGCTATCATTTCTATTAATGAAAGGGTCAGTAAACTCAAGCAGGATTGCAAGGAATTTCAGCCCCTCTCTGCGGAACCAACTGCCTCCCCTAGATCTTTACAAATTGTTTTGATTACGTAAAAGTAGGTTTTGAAAGGACCTGAAACCTTTTACATAAAATTACAGAATAAGCTTTAAAGTTCCATCGGACATAGTGCAACAACACCAAAAAGAGACATAAAAAAACTAACAAGTCCTTAACAAGAAAGACAGCGAAAAAAGATAGCAAAAAGACAACAAGATAGCAGACAGCTCGCTAGATGCATTTCATAAGATCAGCCGCTTGTTCAGCCAGCATTTGCATATTGGTAGAGGAAGCTTTGAGTTCCTCAATATCTTTTTTCTTGTTATCCTCCAACTTTTTGAAACTTGATCTAGTTCTTTTGCTGGGTCTATGATCCTCCTTAATCTCGATGATCGCCTGCTTCCCTTTCCCCTGCTCCATTTTGTCCACAAGAATCTTAACATGCTCAGTCAAAGCCTTGAGAATTGCAAAACTCTTCTCAGTGATGTTACTCACCATCTTCTCCAGCTTCTCAATTTTGTTTTCCATTTTGTCAATTCTCTTAATCATGTTCCCACCTTTCATCATCTCCCCCTCTTTTATTTTCTTCTCCATAGAAATAATTCTATCATTAAAGGTCATAAACCCCTCAGCCCTACCAATAGTCTCCTTCAGCTCATCAATGCACTGTCCCATAATCTTCTCTCCCAGATTCATATTTCTGAGAATTCCAGATTCCTTTTGAAGCTATTGAATGTGGGTTTTAATAGTGCTGATGTCATTTTTCATGGTGTAGAGGTTGTTAAGGAAAGCAGAGCACCCCAGATTGTCAAAATCCTTATTCACACACACTGTCTCCTCTTTGGAGCTCTCCACCCTATCCCTGTTATCAACCTAGCCATCCTTCTCAATATTAACCATATCCTGGGCTATTTCCTGCATGATGTTGTCATCAACTAGAACATTTTGATCTAACTCATCACAATCCTCCATGTTAATATCCTTCTCCACATGCTTATCATGTTTTCCCTGCATTTTCTCCTATGAGGCAAAGCCATCATTAGAAGAAATGACAACCCTCTTATCCCTCTTTTTATTCCTTTTATTATCTCTAGTGTGCTTCCCTATAGTCTCCATTTTCTTTTTACCCTTCCCCTTCACACTGTCATCCCTACTCTCCTCTTCTTCCATCTCCATATCGGTAGCCGAATCCTCCATCTTGGCCTTTTTTATTTTTCTTTTGGACGAGGAGTCGTGATGCATGGAGGACTTGCTAGGTTGCTTAGAGTCAACCTCATCATCTTCATTATCCTCCATGAAGGGTTCCTCTGAGTCTTTGCCATCAGTATCATAATCTTCTAGGGCCTTCCAGTTCAGCCAAGACCTCTCAACCTTCTTAGACTTCAAAACCTCATAGATAAGGACCATCAGCCCATCATGACAGGCATGGTCACCTTCAGGGTCCCTCTGCCAGCTAAGGATAGTGGCATTCAAAGAACTCAAAAGGTAAAAGGGGAAATTAACTTTAACCCCATACCTCTAATAATTTGTAAAAGGGGATCTTTACAAATTATTGCCTCTAATAATGAGGGTCAGTTCACAAAGGTTGTTAGGAAGAAAAGGAAGACTAGAGATAGAAGCTCCCTATCTAACGGGAGTAGAGAAAAAAAGAGCCTACCAGAGTGTTTTAACATACTATGCAAAAGCACAAAATCTCCCCCTAAGTAATTAATGATGATGCACATACATAGTTGGAATGTTTGTGGCCTAGATATGTTTGATAGGAAATATTCAGTTAGGAGATGGTGTAATCAGTTGGTTTCTAAGGATGTTATCTGTTTACAAGAAATTAAGGTTGTAGGATTTCAAGCTCATACTACTCTGAAATTCCTTTGGGATAGAGCAATTGGATTTCAATCAAATCATGAGAGAGGTAATGGAGGAGTAGCCATTCTCATTCATCCTAGATGGGAGGATCAAATTGAAAGTCATGGGTGTTCAACATGTCAGAGAGTTATCTGGGTGACATTCAAATGTGGTGATAAGGTGTTTAGGATTTGTAATATATATGCAGAAAATAGTTATAGAGAAAGAGCGGGACTCTAGGAATGGTGTTGCCTACACCTTCCAAAAGTTCCCTGGCTTTTAATAGGAGACTTCAATATGGTTGAACATAGGGCAGATAAATTAGGAGGATTGTCACACTCATGGAAAGGGAACGAGTTATTCTTTTGGTAGAAGTTCAAAAGAAAATTTAACCTTCTCGACCCAATGGAACATATGCATGGAAAGTTCCCAGACATATGGTTTACATGGTGCAATAACCAAAAAGGCAAACAGAGGGTTTACTATAGACTAGATAGATTCTATGGAGATGTATCCACCTTTTCATTCATCCCAGAAAGTAGTCATGCTCCAGTCATGGTCTGCCCTACTTCTATATCAGATCATTCACCTATTAAAACCTGTATCAAGATCGAAAATAATGTTAACCCTGATGGTGATATAAATAGAGTTAATACCTTTAAACTCAATATCTCACTTCTTGATGATCCAGATAATCTAGATGCTATTCTAATGATCACCAATCTTACCAAGCTTTGTAACCCTCTTATAGATGCTATTATATTGTGGGATTTGTTGGTGGAAGCTTAAAAAATTATTTTTCAAGTAATTGGCAAGAAATTGGCAATGGATAGAAACATGGAAGAATCTTTCTAGAAAAATAGGTTGAATAACATAGAGAGAGATCTTCAAAGCAAAGGTAATAATTCTATGTTGGAGGCTCAATTAGCCAACACGAAGCATAACTTGAGAATCATTTAGAGATACAAGATACAAGAGCAGAAAATCAAAGCCAGGATGAACTAGATTAGTGAGGGAGATAAAGGGTCTAGTTATTTCTTCAACATTATTAGATCCAAATAGAGAAGAGAGTTGATTAATGAAATCCAATTTGAGGGCATGCCAACTAGTGACCCAGAAGACATTAAAAATGATTTCCATCTGTTCTACAGTGGCTTCTCATCAGAAGTGTCTAATGATAGTCAAGAAGCCCTGGATGTTTGTCACAAACTCATCCCCTCAAAACTTTTAGATTTTGACCAATTCAGTCTTAACAAGTCCCTCTCCCTAGATGAGATCCTTGCAACTATTGATTATTTCACCAATGGGAAAACTCCAGGACTGGATGGTCTCCCTGCTGAATTTTATAAGAGAAACAAAGTTTGGATAGGTCCTGAACTTCTGAATGTGTATGAGGAGGCTTTCATTAAAGGATCTCTAGGAGTCTCCATTAACAAAGGGGTTTTCAAACTCCTTCCCAAAGTAGGTGATAGATCTCTTGTGAAGAATTGGAGGTCGGTTACTTTGTTGAACCTCTCATATAAAATCCTAGCTAAAGTCCTTGCTAGGAGAATTGCCCCTCTTCTGAGTAGATTTATTTCTCATACCCAAACAGGTTTTATTCAAGGTAGATACATTTTGGAGAATCTAGTTGATAAGCCATGCACTAGGCTAAATCAGATGGACAGGAGGTTGTGATGGTGCTACTAGACTTTGAAAAAGCATATGATGAGATAGAATGGGATTTTGTACTTGGAATGATAAAATCCTTTGGCTTTCCAGAACTTTACTGCAAATGGATTAACATTCTATTCAAAGATGCATCCACAGTTATTGATGTCAATGGGTCTCTATCCGAACCTATAAGACTCCAAAGGTCCATCAGACAAGGATGTCCAATAGCCCCCTCTATATTTGTCATTGGTGTAGATGCTATGTTTTATATTCTAAGGGCTTAGACCCTGGGACCTCCCTTAAAAGGCATCTCTCTACCTAACAATGAAGAATTAATAAATGTACAATTTGTAGATGACACTTCACTTTTTCTAGGTCTTTTAGAAGAAAATTTTGATAATGCAATGGAGAGGATTAACCTTTTTTGCAAAGCATTGGGCTCAAAAATCTCCCCCCTCAAATCCACTATTTTGGGCTGGTCAAATGATCCACCTAGCTGGCTAATTGATAAAGGGTGGCAATGGGCGGGTCCAAATAATATTGTCAGGTGCCTTGGTATTCCCTTTTCTATAGATCCCAATCTTGGAAATATGTGGGATTGGGTTTAGGATAAGATCAATAAGAAACACATAAAGTGGCAGACTCAATCCTTGTCCATTGCCGACAGGTTTCAAGTAGTTCAGAAAGTACTCTCAGCTCATCACATCTATTATGCCTCGACTTGGATGTTTGCAAACTCCCAAGTGAATATGATTGAAAAGATCCTTAGGGACTTCCTATGGTCTAATGGGAAAGGAAATAGGAAGAGACACTGTGTAAAATGGGAGTGGTGTTGTCAAGAAAAAAAGTCAAGGAGGATTGGGGTTGAAATATATTAATATCCATGGCTCTGCCCTTGCAACCAAGTGGGGTCTTAAAGCTTTATGGGGTAATGAGCCTTGGAAGATTCTTATAAGAAACAATATTGAAAGGTCAGTCATCAGAAAAGGGATACAATGGAAGAATGTCCCAATCTGTGACATAGTCTTGGCGGATTTCAAAATGAAAGTGTATGGCTCCAAAAAATTTCAAGCTTTTTGGAAAGCTTGGGTCCAGGTGAGGTAGTTTATTGCGGAGAAGGGAGTAGTAGGTGGTCCTCCTTTTTTTTGTTGGGGATAGATCCATATGGTGGGGGTTGTGCTATAATGGTAAACCTTTGGCGCTCACTCAGAGCTATTATGAAAAACTTTGGAATTTAAAAGGGATCTCGATGATACATGATATCTTGGATGATGGACAATTAGGGTCATGGGACTTTATCAAATCCAAATTTAATATTCCTAACTCTCATAAGAAAACATGTACTCTCACTAAGAAAGTATTCAATGGGAACATTAAAGGAGATATAATTGATTCTACAACATTTCTTAATAATTGTAAATGGATTGATGGGAGTTTAATCTCAGAGACAACTACTAAACTACTTTACCATAATATGAAGAAAGAATCCTCTCTAATCACACGTGTGTCTCAGTGTAGGGGGCAGATTAATCCCTTTTCTAATTGGTTATTCTTTTTTGAATTTTTGGAAGGGAAAAGCTAAACCTAAAAAGATTTGTTTCAAGTGGCTTCTCCTGATAAAAAAACTTGATGTTGGTCATGTGTTGTCTTCTATTGGCCTTCCTCCTATTTTGTGTAGTCTATGTAACTTTGTTGAAACTTTTGAACATGTATTCTTTGAGTGTCTTTATGCACTCAAGATCTGAGCTATTTTTCTTGGTTCACCTTGTCTTTGGAATTGTAAATCTGCTATTTCTTGGAGTGAAATCCTCGCTAGCTATGTTGAAAATTTTTATTCTAAACTTAATAGTCTATGGTTTACACTGACAATTGAAGTTCTTTGGACTCTTTGGAAGGACAAGAACAGAGAGGTTTTTCAAGCAAAGAGAAGAAAGCTTACTGAGTTTAATCTTAAACTCACCAATTTTAATATTATGACACAGGTTTCTTTGGTGCTCAACATCACAAAGAGTGAATTCATGAAGCTAGTATAGGAGGGCAGTCTGGTAATATACAAAGATAAGGTACAGGTAGCGCAGTATGTTGTTGATTATCAAAGCTTTCTTGCCCCCACAGAAGTGGAGGATCTAAACAAATTTCTACAAAACTGTAATATAGATGTTAGGGATCGATTGGATGCTTCTGTTGCTCCCAATATACAAGGGCGACTGACAAGATGGGACTCAACTTACAACAATGAACAGGATAATACACAAAGTAAAATTCCATGGGGTCCAAGAGACACAACTAGCCATAATGATGGCTGGGAATAGTCAACAGCTAGATTTCATAGTTCCTCCCTTTCTGTAAACCCGAAAAAACATATCTTATTATGCTTAGTTAGTACTAGAATCACAGTAGTATAATCTTCAAGTTGTTAAATCCACTCCCCCAATTTTGTAACTGTATATGTTATGGGGGTTGTGAATAGTACTTTTTTTCAACTTCTGGACTCTGTTCCTTACTTGTAAATGTTGATTAACTATCTTAATAGAAAAAAAAGTGTAATATAGTATATTACTTTCTTGAAAATCAAAATTCCTATCGGCTCATTGTTGCATGTACAAAAGCATGCAACTACTAGTTTAACTATAAGCTAGTACAAAATTTGTAGGTAGTTAACTTATGGATGAAAAGTTGTTCAATTCAAAATATGGGGATTTCTTAAAATAGAACATCATCGATAGGTGGACGCAAAGCCCTACAATTATATGGCATCGACTAATTTCATTTACTACGTTGGAAGCTCTAATAAGAAGATCGAGGTTTCTTCAAATACAAGACTGACTCCAATATTAGTATATCTACTATAATAGGATTTCAGATAGAAATCAGTCTTATATAAGTAATAACTGATATCTACCCCTCTTACCCCCTCCCCCCCATGCATGCACTAGGAGGTAGATTATTTTAGGGACGGCTCTAATTCATAACGGTTTTTAGCATTGATATATAGGCCCCACCTAAGCTAAAGTAGCCCTTTGATTGGGTGATGGGATTGTAGAAAAATGACCCCCTACATTATTTTAGGTGATTGCCCCTCTTCACGAATGAGATTCATAACCCCCTAAAGAAACAATAGGCAAGTAAATGATGAGAAAGGAAGATTTTCTATTTTACTACCAACTAAATAGAATCACTATTCTAAAGGGCTCCCTACAAGTCTAATGCCCTCTGATAGTAGGGCCATTATTCATTGATTCCCTACTATTCTCAAGGTAGTGGGTTGCCCATAGAATAGTAGAGGCTATTATCTCTATTTGAGCATTTAGTATTGTCATTAGTATCAAATAAGATTAGTCAGTAATATAAGCTATTCAAGTCGGTAAAGGTTGGAATAAGGAGTGATGCAGGGGCATTCTTGGGTACTCGGCAAATCTACATGGTGTGGTGTTGTTTTGGTTATGTGTTACTCGGTTGCAGCTTTAACTGACGGTTTTGGTTATTGAAGGAAGCTCGGTCGCTGAAGGAACTCAGTGAAACCTCTTGCGCTCAGTGGAACTTGTACTTGGTGATGCCTGTGTTTCTCAATGATGTTTGGCATGGTTGGTTATTTTACTGGTGCTCAATTGTTCTAGTTTACCGACTAGAGTTCTTGGAGATTTGGTTAGCCGACTTGGTGCATTTACTATTGGTAGTTTTTGTTGTATTCTCCTATGTGGATCTAGAGGCCAACGTGGAGAATTAATTATTTGTAAGGCTATTTGAGAGCCGACTATTGTTTCATTTAATATTTGTTTGTAGTAGAAGCTAACTTGGCTTAGGAGTTAATTGTTTCTTCTAGTTGACTTGTGGTTGAAGATTAGCATTTAAGGAGTGTTTGGGTAGTTCTTTAGAGACTCAGTGGAAGTAGATTGATAGAGTTTAGACTTGGATCCTGTGAGATCTTATAGATCAAATTGATTTCTTATAATTGTAATAGTAGAGCTAGTGGTTGTATGCTTGGAGACAAGGAGATTGCTTGGTGGCTTGCGAGCTCAAGTTCAAATCTGCCTTAGGGTTTCCATTAGTTGCTGAGTAGTTTTAGAGTTGAACTAGCTGGAAGTTTGCATAAATACTTTGATTGTATTTGGCCATAACCCGGAAGGCCTTACATTTGGGCATGTTAATGAAAATTCAATTGGAAACATTATCTTGTTGTGTAATTCCACATTGTCGTGTTTGGCTACTTGTTTGGACTATCCTTAATTGGATCCTCCTTACTTGACCTGTGTCAAGGAGTTACACAAGTCATTCGGTTGAACTTATAAAGTCTTCATACCAAGAAGTTACAAGGCAAAACATCAAGCTATCAGAATATAGGTTTAACCGAGCATGTTTACCAAGCATCAAGAATTACCGAGTATCGAGCTAGTGAACACTGAGCATTCTACACATTGAGCATCAGTTAATTCACCGAATAGGGAATGCATTGTTTACCGAGTTACTCAAGAAACAACATAGTAATCAACAATGAAACATATATCTATGCAACCAGTTTACATGGATCTAAAAACATTTTACCAAGATCGAGACACATTTATTATGGATGTAATCATTTAATTTTGTGATGATTCTTATGTAATAGTTAGATCTAGGTTATTTTTGTACACCGTAGATCTTAGGTTTTCTAAGATGTTGCAAACCTAATTAGGTCAAAGAATTTTTCTATATAATTGTAATAGATGTCATTTTGACACATGTATGATAAGGAAATCATGAAGCAATAGCCGCATATAGGACATACAAGGGTTTGCATGAATGAAAAGTTATCAGAAATAATATCAGTTTATCAAATACCTACAAGGCTACTGAGCAGGACAAAGAGTAATATTCTACACATCAAGGTGAAATCTACTTAGTATTTCATAGATTTGATTCGGACAAGAACAAGTTGTCATTTACAGATATTTTTTGTTATCAATTTAACCATTGTGGTGGGATTGTAAATCTCTTAACAGAGTAGACTTAACAGTCTTTTGTAAATCTACTAACCGAGTGCACACTTATTTGGTGTTGTTAAAATCCTTTCACAAGGTATATCTAATCGATCTTATGTTACTCCTAATAGGGTAAGATCACCAGGAGTGATCACAATTGTAGCCTTAACTAGTATACTTTATTTACTGCAGTAGTGAAGAATTTGTGGGTGTCATCCCCATCGTAGTTTTTACCTTCTAACAAGGGTTTCTGCATAACCAAAATACTTGAGTCATGAGTTAACATTTTCATGAATGTTTTATTGTTTTGTTTATATGCATTTTATATTCACAAGTTATTTGAATGTATGTTGTAAATAATGGACTCAGTCAGTTCGTTAAGCACTACTATTGCATATTATTAATTAGTGAAATTTTTTGAGGGTTCTAATTCACCCCTCCCCTCTCAGTACTATATCTTTCCTATCCCAATAGAGGCTAGTTCAAAAAAACTCCACTGATAGGACAAACCAATAAGAACCCGATCCAGGGTTCTGCTCCAATTCCATATAAAATAGTTACTTGAGTTGTTTTATTATTCTTTTAGTAGTGTTTAGTAAATGTTTTAATGTGATCAATGACGCTAGAACAACACACCCTCTGAACCCACATGAAATACTTTTGACCTGGAGCTATGAACCAATGAAGTCACAAATGAGGGACCTCATCCCCATTTAACAACACTAAGGCTCAAACCTATGAGCCCCTCGGATCAACAAAGGAACAAGCCCATAATTATGATGGCTCAACAGAGGTTTGAACCTTGGTGGGGACAACAACAACACTGCCACTTAACCAACACACTAAGTGGTGAGCCTGAGTTACTTTATTTTATTAATTATAGTCTGACATCTAAAAATTGAGAAATATTAAAATGGACATATTATATTTTTTGATGTAATAGCCAGACCAAAAATTATATTAACCAAATCTAATCAAAAGTACATATTAAAGGATTGGGAGGAAAGCAAAAAAAAAATTCAACTCCCAATCACCATAAGAAGTTTAACAAGGGCAAAGCCCTATAAACACAAAATCAGATGGGCATGGCCCAGACAACATATAAAATAGAAACAACAAATAGAAAATCCCTCAAGCTACTAGAGCAGTGGCAGATGGAGGCAGAGGATCTGGATCATCTTTCTTTTCTCCCTAGCCTATAACTTAAGTGGGATCTGAAGCTGGCAATGTCCAACCATCAACAGTGTCGTCGTCCTCCTTTTATTTTATCCTTGGAGAGATAGCTAGGGCTAGCCATGGGAAATCATTGCCAGAAGAGGGCCATCTTGAACCTTCACCAGTCGGCCAGCCAATGGTGTGAGCTGGTGCCCAACTTTAAAAAATCTATTATTTTAGAAATTTTCTCCTATAAAACTGAAATGGTTTTAGCCAATCACATTGAAGAAAAATTATTTTTATAAATATAAAATTAAAATTTTCACAAGTTAACCTTATAAAATTAAATTATTTTTAAAAAATTAAATAAATAAAGTCTTTTGATTGGTGGAAAACTAAGTTATTAATGACCAACTTGAGTCAATAAAATCATATAGCTATTTTATAAGAATTTGATTTTACACAATTAAAAAGAAAGTTTTAAATTAAAAAATAAACTATTTCATTACAAGCATTACCATTAATACTGTATTAAATTTAATTAACTTTAGACATAATAAATGATTATGTGAGTCTAAAAATTAAAAAACATGTATATTCAATATTAAAATGTATTTTGATACTAGATAAATAATATACATTAATATATTTTTTTAAATTTATTAATAATAAAAATTTGGAATGTCATATGTTAAATTATATATTAGATGTGATTTGATATATTAATATATAAACAAATATATCATTTAATATAATATATATTATATTTAAGAAATAATCTAAGATATATATTATATTATGTTATTAAAATATATATTATATTAAAAAATAATATATGTACTAATTAATGTTTAAACAACTATATAAATGGTTATATTTTTTATTTATTTATTATATAAGTAGGGAAAGAGTCCTAATTCTAGAAATATAATTGCAGTACATAACAACCCAAGAAACAACCAACTAAGAAATTGTCAGAAGCATCAAACCACCAGTAACGTCAAGTATTACTTTTCCTTATACATTCACAATCATTTAAACCATAAGAGCTATACAAATAAAGGTCCATAACTATAAACAACTTACCAGGACTACCACTAAACCTACATAACATCACCATAAGGAGGCATGCAACCTTAAAGTTTTTGAAAGAGTAGCACTCCAACCAAACATTGGGATAAACTATAATGGCGCAAAAGTCAACAAAAACTAAAGAGAAAAAAGAAGCCAAAGTCAAAGGCCTAATTTTTGGGAACATAGACAAGACCCTTATTTCTAGCTAGCATCTACAAATTCTCCTTCCAATATCCCTATAAGGAATCATGGCTTTGGTTTTCTTCCATATCTTCCTCTCTTTTCCCTATATTTTTCTTCAATTTCTTCTTAATTTTGCTCTGATCGGACACCATGCCCATCATTGCCCTGCACATAATACCATCAATAATTATAGAAACTATACTATTATTGCACAAAGGCAAGTAATGGCCACTATGTAGTACTTGGTAACCCAAAAAGCTTACTTTAATTGTATTATTGAGGTCAACCACCTGTGTAAACAAAATCAACCCCTTAAATTTAAATTGTAGAGAATATTATGAACAAATGGGAAATAAATATGGGGTTTTCTCCTTACTTCTTAAATGTTACGATAAGTATGAAACAAATCTTGGTCACAGCTGAAAATTAAATGCTCGATTTAATTCTTCCTTAAATGTTGAGGATAAAAATCAAAAAACCAAAACAATAAACACTCGCTTTGTTCCTTAGCCATGTTCATGTATGTATGATAAATGCAACTATTTTATGTAGTTGTATTCTTGCAATGAGTTTTTAAACTATTTATTGATTATAAATATAGAGAATGGGTTTGACTTTTTTTTTAACTTTTATCTTGTGGATCTTGTCAAGGGTGGAGTAATGGATTCTTCCTCTTGTTATTTTGCAAGTTCAACTTATTCTATAATTACCTAGTCTTCTTCTCATTTAGAACTTTCACTTGAACCTTATTCTTCATCTCCATCCTCAAATCTATCATTATGTGTCTAAAACTCATTGCAAGAATACTCAACTTCTTCCATAATCACATAGTCTTCTCTAGAACTTTCACGTGAACCTTATTCTTCTCCGTTTGAGTATTATTGATTTAATTATTTGTTTGAGAAGAAAGTAAATGAACCTAGAGCCAAAGTATAGAGTCATTTGCCTATGATAAGAAATTATTGTAATGCATAGACATATATGTGATGCACCACTATTTGAATCACATGTCTATTGTTCAATGCATTGTCATCCTAAAAAATTACTAAATCAATTATTGAAAGATTTCCTAGAATTGTGATAATGAGAAATTAAGATCAATAACAAAATCAAGGTAAAAAATGTAAAGGGAAATAGTTTGTAAAGGTTTTCATAATTTCTTGATTATCAAAGTAGTCCAAAAGATATACTAGTGGTGAACATAGTAAAGGTATAACCGATCTTGTCTTTGAGACTTGCATAATGTAAACTTTTCTAGGTCATCACCACTAGCAAGGAGGTAGCAATCTAGAATTAGACCTCCTCCACCCAAAAGTGTCAACCAATCCCCAACCTGCCAAGCTTTAGTTTTACACCATACTATTATTCCCCTAATGATCAATTCTACTAGAATAATGGCTCATCAGTTGGCGACCAATATTGTGGGGAGACTACTATAGGACCATTGCCATTGGGAAATCAATTACATGAATTGTCTTAGAGTTCTAGTAAGAATATTCCTAAATTTAGAGGTGATGAAAAAACCTCTACATATGAACATATCGATGCCTTCTTTATTATACATGGAGTGCTAGGAGTGTGGCATGAATATGTGATAGTTAGATTGCTTCTAGAGTCTCTCATAGATGTAGCAGTATAATGATTTTATCATCTACCCAATGGGTAGTAGACACATGGAACTCTATAAGAACTAAGTCTGGAGGCAGATTCAAAAGTGTTGAAGATGAACATTCCCCCTTATCCCAATTGATTTAGTTGAAGAAGGAAGTACATGAGCTTATAAGGGAATTCATAACCAAATTTGATAAATTGGTTAATAAAATAACTATTGAGGAAATATATACACTTAAAACCAAAAATGCTGATTTATAAATGCTCAACAATTAGACATTATTTTTCATTTGAGAAGAGAAAGAGTTGCAAATTTGGCTATTGCACAATCCATGGCTATAAAACTATAGGATGACCTCATAATAAAAAGTAAATGGAAGAAAGAATTACAATCAAGTAAGCCTCAACTCTCTACATCCTATGATCCAATGATTTATAAATTAGCTAATGATATTATTGCCTCGAAAAGGAAAATGTCAAAGAGTTCACAATCATCCCAATAACCTTATCAAGATGTAGCTAGAAAAAGGGTATGCACAATCTAATAGCAATAGTATAAAAATACCTCTACCCCAAAAATAACAAATACTTTCCATAGAAGCACTGCCAAGTGGAGGCATGGTTAAAAATTGCAACTTTTACCTTACTATTTGTCATGATTGGGCTACGTGTCTAGAAATTAATAGATTTACACATGTAAACTATAAGGGAAGTTATTGAGGAAATTGTGAACAAAAAAGATGTTTCAAATAACTATGGGGACTCTATAGTTAGTTTCTTTGAGTATGAATCAAATTCTGAAGGAGGATAGATCTACACTATGTTGTATGATCCTTCATGTACTATGCTTACTCATAGACAAAAAAATTCAAACCAAAAAGGTATACAAAATATTCTCAAGTTCAATTCTTCATCTAGGAACAATTCCTCACCTCATAGCTTTTAAAAGTATTTTGAGGTCATCCCAAAAAAAATGGATTTATTATCTTCTGAGAAGTCTAGACGTTGTTGATTTCTATAAAAGTTCCAAAATACAAATCTCACTTGTTGAGTGTTTGAAATTGAACCCTAGCAAGTTAGACTACAAAGTGAAGTGTGTTTAAAGTCTAAAAATGTTAAAACTAATCTAACTACTAATGAACAAATGGTTGGTGTTGAAAGCTCTTCCACTATTTTTTCTTCTAGAACCCAAAACCTTACTCTTGCTAGTCCTGAAGAAAAATTAAGCCATTTCTATGTGTCCCCTTACAATAATGATGCAGGATAAGAAATTGTATCATAGATTCAAGAGCTTCTGACAATGTAATGTTTGCCAAGATTGACCAAGCCTTAGGACTATCATTAACCAAAATTTTGAGAAATGTTATTCCATTAAGTCTAAATAAGTTCCTTTAGTAGGGCAAATCAAAGATGCTCAAGTCTCCTTAGAAGCCCATCCAAATAAGAGACTCAAGCTAACCATTCATGTAGCAAACATTCCTACTAGCTATTGCATGTTGATAAGTAGGAGCTTTTGCAATGGTTTGAGTGGCGAGATATAGATGATTTGGTCGAATGCTTTGATTACCCTGAGAAACAATAAGGTGTGTAACTTACATCCAAGTTCTAAAACTAAGTTCACGATCTTGAAGTTAGATGATCCTAGGTCTCAAATCCTATACGAGGAATCAAAATTTGGGAACTACATATTTTTATCAAATTTTGGAAGTGATGGAAGTTTTTTTCAATCAGAAACTTCTTCTAAGCAATGGACATTAGAGCTTGATGGGATTTGCACGAGTTCAAGTTTTGATGTTGGGGTAGTGTTGATTTATCTAGATGAAGATAAGTTTCCATTTTCATAGAAATTGGAATTCAAGAATACCAACAATACTATAGAATATGAAGCCCTATTGTTGGGATTAATATCAACAAAGGAGAAAGGAATTAAGAAACTAAAAAACCTTTTGATATGTATAGTTAATTGTCAATAAGGTATGCAAGGTCTTCGTGTTACTCCTAAATGCATTAAGTGTTGTCGTTAGTGAAAAAGATAAGTTATGATGTGTGAAGGATCAGGTCGGTGAAGAGAAATCCATTCGGTAAAGACAAGGCATAACAATCACCAAACAGATGTAGTTAACTGAGCAGAATGGACACCGAACAAATATAGTTAACCAAGCACAATGGTTACCGTGCAAAGGAAGAGTACTGAGCAAGTGTGTTAACCAAGGAAGAGTATTACTGAGAAGGAACAACATGATAATCGAGCATATCAATAAAGGCTACCGAGAGACACAAGATGAACATAAAGTTTGTAATTGGATTATATCGAGCAAGAAAATGGTTTTCGAAGATCGAGGAGAAAGTTAGGTAAGATTTATTGGGAATGAAACATGATTGCAAATGATCCCAAGGCAAAGTTTGAACCAATGAAAATGAAGCAAATATTTCTTGGAAAGAGGAAATGAATATGGATTGCAGATCTAATCATCTGAGCATTCTAGAAGGATCCAAACCCTAATTAGGTCAAGTAAAGAGGAAGCTATAGGATTATCATATAAGGATGGATCAAGAAAAGATTAGTAGAGTGAAAGAGAGAAGGAGAGAGCACAAAACAAAGATAAAGTAGATAATGCTACCGAGCAGAGGAAGTGGATGAATTTGGTGAAATCACTAAGGAGAAAGGCGATGAGATTGCACAAAGCATAAAGGATCTGACCTATCATACAGGTAGATGCACTATTCCAGATTAGTTTTTACACAAATACATTATTGTTATTGTATTCTCAAATCCCACATATTGGGTAGGCCTTTACAGGCCTCTTTCCTAACACAGTGCACACTTAATGAGTGTTGCAAAATCCTTTTACTAGGTGGATTTTAGCAGGTCTTTTTGTATTACTCTTAATAGGGTAAATCACCAGAAGTGATACTTTTGTATGCTCTAACTGAGCAACCTTTATGCTATAGTAGTTAAGGATTGTGGGTGTCATCCCCACCATAGTTTTCCCCTCTAACCAAGGGTTTCTGCGTGACCAAAATCATGCGTCAAATGTGTTCATGTGTGTTATGTTTTTATGGTTGAAAGAGTTTACTTTATTTTACATTCATTCAACAATAAGTTGTTAAGTTTATGCATGCAAAGCAAGATCCAAGATTCAAAAGGTAAAACGGTTATTGAGGGTTAAAGTTTGATAAGGCACCGATACACCCCCGCCCCCCCCCCCCCCCCCCTCTCAACACCTTAAATTTCCAACACTTCATTGTGAATAATGAAAGGATAAAGCATCATAGAAATAGGTTATGGGATCAAATACAACACTTTGGTACTTTCTCTCTAGCAATACCTAGGGAACAAAATTCTAGAGTTGATGAATTGGCAATTTCACCTTCTCTATAGCTAACCCATCCTCATTCGAAAGAAGCCTCTTACAAGATAGAAATAATATGTAGGCCTAGTATACCAAACAATGTGGAATAATGACAAGTTTTTCAAGAATGATAAGCAAATTTAGCACTTCTTAGAAAGCCCGAGACTATTTGCCAGTACTTATTTTGGAGGAAGTAATGTTGATTATAAAGAGTTTTACCCTAATGACGAGCAAAATTTAGAAGAAGAAATTGTCCAACTCAAAGGTAACGAAATACATGAACGTCTAGTCTCCCAAGAAGATTTATTTGATAGGCATGATAGAGCTACTAAAAAGGAAATCAATTAAGTAATCAATAGGCTCGGAAAGTATGAAACAATCAATAGTGGAAGTCTTGATTATCCAAAGTTAATTTGTATTGGTAAATGATGTACACAAGAGGAAAGGAGTAACCTAACCAAATTATTGATTAAGTATAAAGAAGTTTTTGCATGGTATTATGATGGTTTGAAAAACTTCATGGATGGAAGACTGCATCATCATATTCCCCTTAGGCAAAAATAGAGAACCTATAACCCAAAGCTAGATGATGCAAATATTTAGTGTGGTTGACAAAATATTAAAGGAAATAATTATTTACAACATTCATCACTCTACCTAGATAGGAAATATCCCGAAAGGAAAAAGAATGGTCTAAGATTAGAATTTGTGTCAACTTTAGAGATTTGAATCAATCTTCTTTGAACAACACCAGTCCCCTGCCTATGATGGATCATGTACTTCAAATTATTGGAAGGGTAGAAATTATGTCTTTGTTGGATGATTTTTCAAGATAGAACCAAATAAGTGTAGCAAAGGAATACTAGCATAAGATAACCTTTATTAAATCATCGAGAACTTTATAAATGCATGTTCTTTGATCTAATAAATGGAGGTCAACTTTTCAAAGGGCTAAGGATCTTTCCTTTGGAGATCTCAAGAACAAAATAACAATCATCTACCTTGATGACGGTGCTATCTTTTCAAAGAAGAGAGAGAATCATCTTAGAGATTTGGAAAGAATTTTGCAAAGATGAAAGGAACATTGACACTTCTTTGAATCCTATTTCTATCCTTTGTGTTGTTGACTTGGTGGTCAGCACCTCCTTGGAGATTTGTGGCATGGCTTAACCGCCTCCTATTGGTCGGGTTAAATCTGGCATTTGTATCGAGCATTGACAGTTCGAGCTTTTGGTGCAACCACAAATGATTCCAACAATTGGTATCAGAGCCTTGGGTCATGAGGTTGAGTCTCCCTTCGGTGGGTGTTGAAGGCTCAGTCGATGCTTAGGGGGAGATTGTTGACTTGGTGGTCAAAACCTCCTTGGAGATTCGTGACATGGCTTAACTACCTCCAATGGGTCAGGTTAAATCTAGTATTTGTATCAAGCATTGACAGTTTGAGCTTTTGGTGAAACGACTAATGATTCCAACAGGTGTGACTTAAGGAAATCTTCTACGACATGTTATCTCCAAGGAGAGAATAAGGATTGATTCACATAGGGTTAGAGAAATTCAATAGAAAAGCCTACCTTCAAAAAAATCTAGGGTTAAATGCTTCTTTGGATAGGTTAACATTTTAAGAAAGTTTGTTCCTGATTTTTCTAAAATTACTACACACATTATAGAGATGATGGAATGAGAAACAAGGCTTTTGGTGGAATTAGTCTGGCAAAAGAACTTTTAAATATATCAAAGATGTTGTTTCTCATGCTCCTATTTTGGTCCACCCCAACTTCTATTAAGACTTCATTATTAATTGTTTATGTGTTTGAGCATACCATGTCTATTAGGAATAAGGTGTCTCAACCTTGGATAATTCCTATTCTTATTATTTGTTTTGTAAAATGTATTTCTTGCAAATAATGCTAATGTGTCGGCATCTTGAATTGTGTGTAAGGAGATCATGGCTAAAACGGTTATGACGGATTCCTATGACACGTAAGAGCTATGTGAGGAAGATTCAATGACAAGTGAAGACATGTGGCAATTGATAAATTTGAGTACTGTACACTCTTCCCCAATCGTGGGGTTCGGGGCATCGGCCCAAAAAAAATTTTGGGGTTCCTATTTTCTCGGAGAATGGTAAAACCCTAATACGGTTATCTTGGGAGTAGCCCTAAAAAGTGAAGCGCATGATATAAGCTTTTTTAGGGTTGTGAATAGATGTGATGCGAGTGTATGGTTGGAACATTTTTATGCTATCGTGAATTGTCTTCAAGGTTTTTGGAAATCTTCTGAAAGAACTTGCATTGCAAGTGTATTGTAAGCTATAATAGTTTTGATCAATACATTGTGCAGGTTTTGGAGTGCTGGGGTTTTTACCGAAAGGTTTCCCCAGGGTATATCTTTGTGTCATTCTCTATTTTTCTATATGCATGGTATGTGGTTGCAATATCTTTGTTAAAGTAGTTAACAAATCTAAAATTGTAAGGATTTATAAGAATTTGCACAATACTCTCCTATAGAGATTAGCGTAGGAAGCTGTTTCGGCACCTGAGTTTCCTTACGATGTCAATCATCATGTTGCAAGTTAATTAGTATAAGATATATGATCTAATTGCTTTCATGAGTGTTCCACTTTAAAAACTTAGATTAAATTACTCCCTGATTGAAAAGTGTACCTTTGATATTGTAGAAGCTGTTAAATAGTTTAGGTTTCATATTTTGCATTCTCATTCAATTGTTTGTGTGTAATCTTGCAATGAAGAGTATACTCACACAACAAGAGATTGGTTGTAACAAAAGTGGGGCCTAAATAGGAAAGGTAAAAGAGTGCAATTCAAATATAAAGCCTACCAAGTCAATCAGAGTTAGGGGCCTTTGCAAGCTCATAGCAAAAAATGAGCCTAAGGTAGAAAATGATGTTCCTTTGGTACTACTAGTGAGCCTACAAGATGAATGGTTCTCAAATGTCCTCACTACCTTATATATGGAGAATGTCATAATCATTCGTCTCTAAGAAAAAAGAGAAATTTGAAGCTTAAAGCATGCAATATTGAAGAGCAAAAGGAAGTCATGGTGGAAAGAATCACTTTACACCAAGCCAAGATGAAGAAGATTTTCTATATAAGAGTTATGCCTGGAAATTTCTTGGTTGGAGACATAGTGTTATTATGGACAAAAGAAAAGAACCTAAAGGTGCACATGGAAAAATTGGTTCTTTATGTAAAGGTCCTTTCAAGATTACTCAAGTGTGTGATAGAAAATGCCTTTATGTTGGCATACCCTAATGACACAGTCTTGCCTCTTCCTTACACCAAGAAAGACTTAAAATTGTACCAAATGCAAAGCATTTGTTTAAAAGAATTGGAACAAGTGAAAGCAATAGAAGGAAAGGGTTCGGTAGCAATGAAAATTAGTAGCACAAATCAAACCTAAGAGTTTCAATCAACAATTGCAAACATGGAAATCAAAGAAAACAAGCTAAGAGAGCAAATAGAAGAGGTTAAATCTTGGGCTCAAGTAATAAGTGAATTGTTGGTTGAGCACAAAGAAATAATAGAGAGACAAATCAAGAGGCAAGTAAGAGAAGAAAAAGATGGGCAAGACAAAGCCACAAATTTCAAATCAAAGAAAACAAGCTAAGAGAGCAAATAGAAGAGGCTAAATCTTGGGCTCAAGTAATAAGTGAATTGTCAGTTGAGCACGAAGAAATCATAGAGAGACAAATCAGGAGGCAAGTAAGAGAAGAAAAAGATGGGCAAGACTAAGCCACACATTGTATCATTAAAGGTTTGAAGGAATTGTTATTCCTAACCGGTTACTAAGAGGGGGGGGGGGGGGGGGGTGAATCAGTAAATACTATTTTGATTTCCAATTAAAACTTGTATAAAGATTCTTGCAAGATAAACAAAATGTAAATAGCCATTCACAAATAGAAATAGAAATGCTCAGATCAACACATCATTTATACATGGAAACTCCCGGTTAGAAGGAAAAAAGCACAGTGAGATAGAGCTCACAACTTCACTACTGCAGTAATAAAGATGCCCTGTTAGGAGCTTACAAAGCACTTGCAAGAGTGCTACCCGATAAAGGGATTTGGTAGAAGATCGGTTAAGATCTTGACTCTGTCAGGAGCCGCTTTGTTACAGGACTTTTAACATCAACTAAGATGCTACCCGATTAAAGGATTTATACAAAGAACCTATTAGGGTTCACCCTGATAGAGGGATTTAAATATGCTTTCACAGTATAAAAGCAATTATCTTAATTGACACTTTCTGTCTAATTAGATCATACATGTTGATCTTCCTGCTCTGCTTGGCTGTTGATCCTTTCTACCTTTCACCTCTATGACCATAGCTTCTCTCAAAAGATATCTCTCTCGTGCTCTGTATATTCAACAACTCTCTTTTTGTGTCCTATGACCTGTTATTTATAAGAAATCAATCTTATTATTAAAACCTAACTCATAGAACTGCTAGGTTGTAAACTCAACCATAAATCATGCAGCAAAAAGCTTTGTGAGATGATCTTTGAGTTTACCTTGAAACATCCGTGTAGAAATAAATTTAACTCTTGTTAAAAAGCTAACTCCAATTCTAAACGGTGGATGCTCTGCATATTCCAGTTTTAACTTAAACAGCTCCGCATACACCGGTGCAAATTGATGTGTTGTTGACCGGTATCAATATCATACCTGATTGTCCATATAATAAGACTCTTATACCTGATTCATATCATTTTCTACTTGGTATACCGGTACCTATACTGTGTTTGGTCTACCGGTGCCTATTTACAAGTATGAGTGGTCTACCAGTTTACTGGTGGGAATGATGTTTGCTTTTCACTTATCCAATGACAATCTTAAATATGCTAATAGGAACTTGGAGAGGAGAGAACATATATTTTAGCAAGAGATTTTCTCAAGGACAAGCTAAAATGGTTAGGTTGTATTCAAAATGCAAAGAGGATTGGAAAGACAAAAACAAATAGTAGAGATAGACATTAAGAGTTGCTAAGAAGCATGAAAGACAAGGTGACTATCTTAAAGTATAGTGGGTTATTTAAAGGCACTCATATTTACTAAATAGTGACTTCACATTTGTCTAATGCAAAAGGTGAAATCTACAAGAGATGTAAGAATATATAGGCATGGTTTAAAAATGGGAAAGCCCATGTCAATATGTGTTTTAACACGCAAGAAATAGGGATTTAGAGCTCCACATGAGTTTCTAAACATGGTAAGTTGGAACTATAGAGGTTACCCATGGAGGAGCTGATCAAGGCGAAGGCCCATAACAAAAGGGAAAGGCATAGTTATTATAGAAACTTGTAAGCATGATGGTTACAAGCTTCCTAGCTTTTAAGGGTACAATAAAGTATCAATATGGAATGAAGGGATTAAAACTAGTAAAGTTTGTGCAGGGATCAACATTCTAATAAAAGAAATTTGGAGTGGAAAATGAGGATCCTAATAAGCAATTTATATGGCTGAATATAACAAGCAATGAAGTAACAATTGACTTGTTGCATGTTACTTCACCACAAAAACTTGAAGTCCTACAAGGCAAAATTAGATAAAGAAGATCCTTATATCGTTTTTAAAACAAAATACATTTAAGCTTTCAGCGCTTTAGGAGATATAATTTTAATTGGTGATTTTGATGCTATAACAACAAACTATCAGTCTATTCAATTAGTCAGTGATGAGGATATGGACAACTCCTCTCTTTGGTTAGATGAAAATTAAGACTACCTATGGAAAAGGACTCTTGAAGATGGGAATGGGAATGCATCGCACTTGGAGTTGAGTTGTTAGGCCTATGTAGCCTCTATGGCTTGTTTATTCATAATGGCATGAAAGCTTGGTTGAGATTACAACATGTGTAAGACCGGCAACAGTTAGCATGTGGTAGACTATATGACCTTCTCTCAAAGCTCTATTTGCAACTTGTTGGAATTCATTTTTGGGGCTTGTCCTTTGGAGATGAATTTTGATCATATGCCTCTGCTTATTGAATTTGACATTCACACAAATGGTCGACCATACAGTGTAGATGATGCAGGAGCATCCAGGGTGTAAGAGCAATCTTGCATCACCCAAAAATATTTCTAGTTTTATATTCAATAAGGGCTATCTTGTGCAGAGCTGCTATTTATGGAAACTTTCTATTTTTAGTCAGTTGGTCATACGATCTCAGAATGTTCTGATTTCATAGTTGGAGGTTCATCTTAGTCATATCAGCCTGCCTATAAAGTTTCATTGCTAGATCAAGTATAGTTTTGAAGATATTGAAACTTTTTGGTTTTGGAAATAGGGTACAAAAACTTTGAACCCAATTTTGAAGATTTTAGAGGCCCTAGATGAGGTTGAATTTTTGGCTGAATGAAGCTTGCTTATTTAGATTTTGTAGAGCTCCTCGTGCCCTTTCCGAAATGGGGTTATAATAGTCAATCGGGTTAATGGGTGATGACTTATGGTCTTCGAAAGCTGGGTCACCTGAAATGGCGAAAAATAATTTTCTTTCAAAATTTATGTTTGGGTTTCAAAAGTTATTTTGAGCTGACTTTGATGTAATAAAATGAAAAATAAAATAATTCTAAATTTGGTCGGCCCTTAGGGCTAAATTTCTGGAACCTTCTCGGGCGATGGAAATTGCCTATATAAGGAAGGCTATAGTGTTGTCTTAGGTAGTTCAGAATAGTTTTGGGTAGTAGATTTGGGTATTGATCCGAGGCTTTGTCCTACAAAATATTGTAAGGGAATGCCCATGTGGCTTTGCATGTTGTAATTCTGAAAGTTTGTAATTCCACATTTGTGGAGATAATAAGAAGCCAATTTTATGTTCTTGCATATTGTTGTTGTTTCTTTGTTTCTGTTATGAGTTTGCGGTATTAAGGGGAGCACCCTTCATCAAGTGGTATCAGAGCAGGAGTTCCTGAGTGTGTAAACAGATCGCCAACTGTGAGGTAGTTTGCACCAAGACCATGGTTAGAGTTTCAGCGCACATCACGAAAATACCTCCACAAAGGGAACATGGCGGAAGAGCTGGTGTTGTAACACCTGAGGTTAGAGCGCTCTAGAGACAAGTGCGAGCATTGCAAGAAGAGATTCGCAGAGGAATGAATCTTAATGTCAGAGATGAAAGTGAGGATGAAGCCGAAGAAGGAAATGATGATTAAGAAGAAGAAGGCGAAATTTTGAATCAAGAAAAAGAAAGGCTTTTCCGAGCCATTTCCAAGATCGGGAAAAGACCTAAGATCGAGGTTCCTGCATTTTCAATAAATCTTAACTTAGAAGAATTGATTGACTGGATCAATGAATGTGAAGAATATTTTGAGTATGAAGATATTGAGGATCCTGATAGGGTCAAATTCACGAAGGCCAGACTGAAAGGTCATGCAAAGATCTGGTGGCAAGAGATTCAATTGGAGCGAAATAGAAGAGGGAAAGATAAATCACAAGATGGGATCGGATGGTGGATAAATTGAAGCGACAATTCATTCATGTTGATTATGAGCTTGACCTACTGAAGAAGATGCAAAGTTTGAAGCAAGCAGGAAGATCTGTTCAGGAGTATACAAAGGAGTTCTATCAAATCCTCATCAGAACAGGCCATGCGGAAGCTGATAAAGAGAAAGTTGCTCATTACCTTAATGGGTTGAGGCCAAGCATTTAGGAGGAGCTAAATCTGGTTCGAATGAACAGTATTGAAGAGGCATACCAGTTTGCTCTAAAAGTGGAGGAAAAGTTGAACAAGAAGTTCGAGAGCAAACAAAATGGAAGAGGTCGTGGTGGACGATCTGGTGGATGGTCATAGGGAGGCCGAAATGAAGATCCAAAAAAGAAGGATGAGGCCAGTAGTAATCAAAATCAAAGAGGAAACAATTCCAATCGTTTCCAAGATCAGAATAATAGAGATTAAAGAGAAAGAGGAAGAGGACAAGGTTCAGGAAGAGGAGGCTTCCGTGGAATATGTTTTTACTGTGGAGAAGAAGGTCATAGGGCATTTGAATGTCCTCAACGCTAAGGAAGGACAGATAAGAGGAATGAAGGCCAGGCCAGAGTTGCACATGTAGATGAAGATGTTAGATCATCAAATTTAAAACATGTTGAAAGAGGAGAAACGTTGATTAACAGAAGAGTCCTGCTGAGTGGTGAGAATGAACCTGAACAGAGGAGGAGCCTGTTTTGCACTAGATGCAAGTGTGAGGGCAAATGCTGTGATGTGATTATTGATAGTGGAAGCACTGACAATTTGGTGTCAGAAGAGATGGTGACAAAGTTGAAGCTCAAGAGGCAGAAACATCCACATCCATATTGGGTTGCCTGGGTGCAGGATGACCATAAGGTCATGGTCAGTGAACAGTGCCTAGTAAAGTTCAAGATCGACAGGTACCAAGATGAGGTACTATGTGATATCATATCTATGGATGCATGTCATATGTTGTTGGGTAGACCATGACAGTTTGACAAATGTGTTGTACACGATGGTCGTGCGAATACCTATTCCCTGACAAAGGATGGAGTGCGACATAAGCTAAAACCATTGAAGGAGATCGAAGAAAAGGTATGTGGTAATGCAAGAATAACATTTGTTGATGGAAGAAAATTCTTAGATGGTATGAGGCATGAGCACATGTGTTTTGGTTTAATTCTAAAAGCTGGTAAAGAAGAAGTAGAAGATGTACCTGTAGAAGTTACAGAATTATTGAATGAGTTTCAGGATATTGTATCTGATAATGTACTTGATGGATTACCACCAGTAAGAAAGATCAGTCATAAGATGGATTTGATTCCAAGAGCCAGTTTGCCAAACAAGGCAGCACACAGAATGACACTAACAAAAAGTGAAGAGTTGAACAGACAAGTACACGAGTTATTGCAGAAGGGGTTGATTCGAGAGAGTCTGAGTCCCTGTGCTGTACCAGCGATATTAGCACTGAAGAAGAATGAAGAATGGAGGATGTGTATAGATTCTAGAGCAATAAACAGGATCACAATCAAGTACCGATTTCCATTGCCACGAATGGATGATATTATGGACTGTTTGAGTGGGGCTGTGTATTTCTTAAAGATAGATTTGAAGAGTGGATATCACCAGATTTGGATTGGAGAAGGAGATGAATGGAAGACTGCCTTCAAGACAAAAGGAGGACTGTATGAGTGGTTAGTCATGCCTTTTGGGCTAACCAATGCACCGAGCACTTTCATGCGGCTCATGAACGAGGTTCTGAAAATTTTTTTGGGTAAGTTTGTCATTGTGTACCTAGATGATATTTTGATCTTTAATAAGACATTGGAAGAGCATATGATGCATATTCGTATGGTGTTTGAGAAGCTGAGAGATGAGAAATTGTTGATTAATTTGAAGAAGTGCAGTTTTGTGAAGAAAGAATTAGTGTATTTGGGATTTGTAGTTTCAGTAGAAGCTCTAAAAATGGACCCAAAGAAAGTATAGGCTATCCTTGAATGGCCTACTCCAAGGAGTGCTACTGAGGTAAGGTCTTTTCATAGTTTGGCTAGCTTTTACAGAAAGTTTATCAAAAATTTTAGCAGTATTTGTGGACCCTTGACTGAAACAATGAGAGGGGATAGAAAAGAGTTCAAGTGGACTAATGGGGTAGATAAGAGTTTTAAACTGTTGAAACAGAAAGTTACAGAACAACCTGTTTTAGCACTTCCAAATTTTAATAAGGTGTTTCAAGTAGACTGTGATGCTAGTGGTACTGCAATAGGAGCTATTATGAGCCAAGAAGGTAAACCTATTATTTATTTCAGTGAGAAGTTAAATGATGCCAAGAGAAAGTATTTTGTTTATGATCAGGATTTTTATGCTATAGTCCAGGCATTGAAGAAGTGGAGACACTATCTGCTTTCTAAGGAGTTTGTTTTGTATACTGATCATCAAGCTTTGTAATATTTGAATAGTCAAAGAAAGTTGAATCAAAGGCATTTGAAATGGATTGAGTTTTTGCAGAGTTACACATTTATTTTGAAACATATGAGTGGAAAGTCTAATAGGGTTGCAGATGCTTTTAGTAGAAGGCAACTATTGCTGACAGAAATGCAGATTGAAGTGGTTGGGTTCAAGGAACTCAAGAATTCATATCCAGAGGATCCTGATTTTGATGAAGCTTGGAAAGCTTGTAAAGAACCTGTTACTCTAGATAGAAGGAAGTGGCTGGATTTTATCATCCAGAATGATATGCTATTTAGAGGGAGTCAATTGTGCATTCCACGAAGTTCTATGAGGGAGAATCTCATCAAGGAAAAGCATAGCAGAGGATTGCCTGGATATTTTGGTCGTGATAAAACTCTTGCTTTGGTTAGTGAGAATTATTATTGGCCACAATTGCAGCAAGATGTGAAAAAATTTGTACAGACTTGCAGAGTATGTCAGATGGCAAAAGGAGTGAAGTAGAATACAGGGTTGTATCAGCCATTACCTGTACCAGAGAAGCTTTGGGAGGATATCAGTATGGACTTTGTTCTTGGTTTACTGAGGACTCAGCGGGGACATGATTCAATTTTTGTGGTGGTTGACAGATTTTCAAAGATGACACATTTTATTCCCTACAAGAAGACTAATAATGTTGTTCATGTAGCAGAATTGTTTTTCAGAGAAATAGTGAGACTACATGGTTTGCCAAAGACCATAGTTTCAAATCGAGACACTAAGTTTGTTGGATATTTCTGGTGCACATTGTGGAAGAAATTGAAGACAGATTTGAAATTTAGTTCATCATATCATCCACAGACTGATGGACAGACAAAGGTGGTGAATAGGAGTTTGGGGAATTTGCTGAGATGTTTGGTTGGGGATAAGCCAATAGGATGGGATTTGATTTTACCATATGTAGAATTTGCATTCAATAATTCTGTTAACAGGAGCACTAGTAAATCACTATTCCAAATTGTATATGGTAGCAGTCCCAGAAATGCATCTGAATTGAGAAAGATAGATAAAGGAGAAATAAGTAGTGCTAAAGCTAAGGATTTTGCAGAACACTTGAAGAACATCCATGAGGAGGTAAGGAAGCATATTACCAAGATGAATGCACAGTATAAGGCTAAGGCAGATGAAAAAAAGAGGCATAAAGAATTTCAAGTTGGAGATGAAGTCATGGTTCATTTGCGGAAGGAGCGATTTTCAGTTGGTATATATAACAAATTGAAAATGAAGAAGTTTGGGCCATGTAAAATACTGAAGAAGCGTGATTCAAGAAATGCATATGAAGTAGAATTGCCTACTGAGCTGAATATTTCACCAGTGTTCAACATTTCAGATCTGACAGAGTATCATGAGGGAGGTGTTGAAGATGAGATCACCACAGCACAGTGGAGTATTGCAGCAACTAGTTCAGATACCAAAGAGATTGAGGATATACTGGATAGTCATGTTGGCAAAAGCACAAGGAACGTGACATATGAAGAATATCGGGTCAAGTGGAAAGGATGACCTGTTGAAGATTCATCATGGCTGACAAAGGAGGAGGTTAACCGTCTTGATTTTCTTCTACACACCTGAGACGTGACGGGGTCACTTCTCAAATTACCCGAGATGTCTGATGTAGGAGCATCCAGGGTGTAAGAGCAATCTTGCATCACCCAAAAATATTTTTGTTTTTATATTCAATAAGGGCTATCTTGTGCAGAGCTGCTATTTATGGAAACTTGCTATTTTTAGTCAGTTGGTCATACGATCTTGGAATGTTTTGATTTCACAGTTGGAGGTTCATCTTAGTCATATCAGCCTGTCTGTAAAGTTTCATTGCTAGATCAAGTCTAGTTTTGAAGATATTGAAACTTTTCGATTTTGGAAATAGGGTACAGAAACTTTGAACCCAATTTTGAAGGCTTTAGAGGCCCCGGATGAGGTTGAATTTTTAATTGAATAAAGCTTGCTTATTTAGATGTTGTAGAGCTCCTCATGCCCTTTCCGAAATGGGGTTATAATAGTCAATCGAGTCAATGGGTGATGACTTATGGTCTCCGGAAGCTGGGTCACCTGAAAAGGCAGAAAATAATTTTCCTTCAAAATTTCTATTTGGATTTTAAAAGTTATTTTGAGCCAACTTTGATGTAATAAAATGAAAAATAAAATAATTTTAAGTTTGGTCAGCCCTTAGGGCTAAATTTTTGGAACCTTCTCGGGCGGTGGAAATTGCCTATATAAGGAAGGCTGTAGTGTTGTCTTAGGCAGTTCATAATAATTTTGGGTAGTAGATCTGGGTATTGATCTGAGGCTTTGTCCTACAGAATATTGTAAGGGAATGCCCATGTGGCTTTGCATGTTGTAATTCTGAAAGTTTGTAATTCCGCATTTGTGGAGATAATAAGAAGCCAATTTTATGTTCTTGCATATTGTTGTTGTTTCTCTGTTTCTGTTATGAGTTTGTGGTATTAAGGGGAGCACCCTTCATCAGTAGATCCAACAATTACACAAGAAAGTTATGAAAAATGGCAGAATTCTTATAAATCAAGAAAATCAAAAGGTCGTTGTTGCTGCTCTTGAGCAAGTGTTCTAGTTGGCAATAAACAACATAGAAAGTAATGAAGATAGTGAAGAAAAGGATCACACTTGCAGATTGAAATTTGTAAATGGGGTATTGAGAAATTGGCTCCATATATCAAAAGAATTTTTAACATCACTTGAAGCGGCTTTCCTATGGAATAGACAACCATCATTGTTATTCCTCTTTTTAAAAGTGAATATATCAATGATCCTTCCAACTACTGCACTCTCATGATCAATCCTCTTCTTAGAAAACTATTTGGGAGCATGGTGGACCATAGAATCAACAGTTGGGCTGAAAATAGGGTAAAAGAGAAAGAGGGCAAGCTGGTTTTAGGCCTAAGCACTCTACCATTGATCATTGCATCTCTTAGGCACTTCATCAAAAAGGTTTTGGCTACCCAAGGTGGAGAGGGATTATGTTGCTTCTCGATTTCAAAAAAACTTTTGATATTATTCATAGGGACAAGCTTTGGAGTATATTAGGACTTAGGATCCCAAATGAGTATAGAGGTGTTGTACATAAGCTTTATGAGCAAGTTAGAGCAAAAAATAGAACTAAGGATTTTTTGAATGCTTTTGTAGCAACATTGGGGTCAATGGGGTGTCCTCTTTCCCCAACATTGTTTGGTTTACATATTAATAAGTTGGAAGAGTGGTCAAGCAACACTATGGGAGAGGGTATTCAATTAGTAGGTTACATAGTAAAGTTTGTATGTAGATGATCTTATTCTAATTGCAAAACCTGCCCATGTTTTGGGAGAACACTTGAAGGCTTTTGAGCACTTTTCTTGGCAAGTTGAGATGCAAGTAAATACCAACAAAACCAAAATCATGATATTATCTTTAAAGCAATAAAAGCAATAGGTTATTTGAAGGAAATTCTTTGAAGGCAATGGAAGAGTACAAGTACCAAAGAATTCATTTTCACAGCAGGCTTAGTTGAGAGACACATAGGACAAAGAGGATCTAGGGGGGTGGACAACTTCTTACCTTCTTTAGAATAGGTGCAAGGAAATGGAACTAGGGGACTAAAAGACTAAGAAAATCCTTTTTGGTTTATTGGTTGTTCCAATTGTCCTTTAAGGCTGTGAAGTTTGAGGGAGTGGCAAGTCAAACCACAAGTGGAGACAATGGGAAATAATTCAAACTCACTTAACGACTAGTGCCAAAACAACAATCTCGTATGAGATCCTTGTAGCTAAGGGTGGTATGTTCCCAACAAAAGTTTCAACAATAATTCATTTGTTAAGTTACTTAAAAGGGGTTGAAAACATGGATGAACACTGCTTAGGAAGAAGACTTGGAGAAAGCAAAATAACAAGTGGATGGACAAATGGGACAATAATTGGTAAATTATCCCAACTCTAACAAGAAGATAAAAAATTGGGTGCTGTAAAAATTCAAGACAACCATGTGGACAAACCAAAATTGTCAAAAGAAACACACGCTAGGTTAAAGAATTCAACCCCATGTGGAGGCATGATGAAACTCGTGGGCTCAAATCAAGGGAAAGGCTAAAAATATTTAACACAACTAAGAACCGGTTCCCATCATCTTAGATTGAAAACAAGTAGATGGATAACTCCCAATGAGGAGTGAGAACAACTTGCAACTTTTGTAGTAAAGCGATAATTGAAACCAAATGGCACTTCATGATGGAGTGTGCAACTTATGAGGATATCCCTAAGTAGTTAGAAGTTTGAATGTGGAGGATCTAAGCAAGTTGTTTGAGAAAGTCGGGCTTCACAAAACTATGACTTTGTTAAGATTCATAATAAAAGAGCTAACATAGAGAAAAATCTGTACTAGTGTTGTTTTTGGAGCTCTTCGTCCATCAAACAGCTAGGACTCATGGACATTACTAAAATCCATTCATCCATTCATTCATTCATCCATTCATTCATTCATTCATGTAGCCCTGAATATGCCTTCCAATCGCTATTTGATGGATCCCAGGGCAAAGGTTCAAATTGACCTCAAATTCATTTACATTAAGAACGTAGTTCAAACCTAGATTTGTTTACATTTAGAAACATAATCTTATCTCTTCTCAAAGATTCCGAGTATCCAACAAAAAAAATATGGCTAGTTCAAGACTAAATGTGTCATCTTAACCCAATTCAAAATCACAAGTGAGGCTTCAAGCTTTTGTTTTTTCCAAATTCTAATATAATTATGACCCTGAACTGGCTTTACCAATCACTATTTGCCAATTTCCAAGGCAAGGGTTCAAATTGTCCATCTATAAATGGATCATTGTGAATCATATATGATCATTCTTCATTACCCATAATGACTCAATAGCAACATCCATTCTATTCATAATCAATCATGTCCTTGTCATAGATTTGTTTTGCATCAGCAATTATACAAGCAATAACCAAAATCCTAGGTCTTGCATTAGGCCACTTCATCACTCATTGCACTTTTGTTCAAACTTCAAAACCCTCATTAACTTAACCACATTGTTGTCAGTTGCAATTGTTGCTTGGTGTGTCTTCCAACCGTATTAATATCATTGAATCAATCAATGGCACTTGACTGATACAAAACGTGGAAAATCAGTTTTCCTTTCCTAACATAACAAGTTTGTTGTGAGGTTTCACATCAGTGCTCCAAAGAATTTGGGGACCCCCATTTTCGAGCGAGCCTTGGCTTTGTTTTCTCTAGATCCCGAGTTCCGGAGACCTTAGCAATTTTTTTGGTCCTTAGATGAATTATTTTGAAAAATCGATGAAATTAAGCCTTGGGCTTTCATTTTCGAATTTGATTGAATTTTGGTCTTTTGGAAGTCTTGCGAAACTTTGGGTGTCGAAATGGATTAAATGACCAAGAAACTAAATATTTTGATTTGCCAAAATGGAGATTTGAGACAACTAGACCTATCATCCTTTTATATTTCGAAAATTTGGCCTTTAAGATATAAAATTTGGGCAGGTACATTCAAGAATATGTATTGAAATTCGAAGTCTGGGCAAATAAATAGAATATGGCCCCAAATTCAAGCTAATAATAGGCATTGAAATAGAAATTAGGGCCCCTCCTTGGTGAAATCCGGCCTTGGCAATATAAATCGAAGACCTGGCCTTTTATTTTAAAATTGGGCAATAAAAAATGAAATCTTGACAAATAAATTATAAAATATAGGTGCTGTTAATTTGAAATCTGCTTTGAAACTCACAAATATAGGCTTCAAATTTTGAAATTCGGGCCCTCCTTGGTATGGCGTGTGGCTTTGAAAATAGAAATTCAGGCCCCCTTTATATGGCGTGAGGTCCATTTAATTCAAAAGGCTGGTCTTATATAAGATTTTAATGTGGCTTTAATTATAAAATTTAATACAAAGCTAATATTTTTTTAGCAGGTCGCCCCCCCCCCCCTTTATTGGCATTTAATTGCAAATTTTATTGTATTCTATGCAGGTTGGCCCTCTTGTGGGTGGCAGAAGTTCGGTATATAGGGGGCACTCCTTCCCTCCTCTCCTCATCCATTTCCCAGCGATCTTCAAGGCAGAGCAGAGGTAGCGAGTTATTAAGGCAGCGACTTTGTATAGTGGAAGTGTGAAATTTATGAGGCAGCGAAAATTGAATAGTGAAGGTTGCTAAAATTTGGGCATTGTCAAGACTAGTGAAATTGTAATGAGGGCCTGCTAATAATATTGAGGACCTGTGACTGTGTTTAATAGTGGAGGCATCGAACTTGTGGGAAGAAGGGCAGAATTTGGAGGCAGCAAGGTTGAGAGATAAAGGAGCGAAATCTGGGCAGTTTTAAGGGGCTTGCGATTTTGTAAAGGCCTGCTATTTGTTGGTAGAGACCCCAGTTTGGAAGAAAATTGCAGAATTGAATAAGAGTTGAAGGCGCAGACCTATTATAGAATTGGAGAGGCTGCGAAAATATTGAGGAGGCCACAAATTGTCAAGGGACCTGCTATTTCATCTAGAGGCTACGAACTGAAAGAGAGTGCAATTTGATAAAGGGGAAGCTATAAATTTTGTCAAGAGGCCTACCTATTTGAAGAAAATTTGCAAAAAAAAAAATTGGTGAGTGACCTATGCTCTTAATTGCTATTTTTCTTCTTTGATGTTGATTGTTTAGTGTTAAACACAATCTTCATATTTGAGGGTGAAGGCTGGTATAAAAGATAGATTTTCTCGTTGTTCTTGCTTGGTACATTTTCCTATTTTTTTGCTTACATCATCCATCCATCACTTCATCATCTCATTAGGGCTTGAAGTTGGGAGATATAAGTGTAGTTTCCATTTACGATTTGGAGAAAGAAGATATAAGTGGTAGTCCCACCCCTAGAAAAGAAGTTGGGAGATATAAGTGTAGTCCATCTCATAAGTAACAAAGAAGCAGAAATAAGTGGTAGTCTCATCCCTAAGCGGAAAGGCAAAGATAAGTGTAGTGTGATAGGAATTGGCGAGGCAGAAATATGTTTGATCATCCCTAGGCGAAGGGGCAGAGATAAGTGTAGTTCCACCTCACTGTAGAAAGAAGGGGCAAAAATAAGTGTTTAGGATGGCGGATGTTAGTGCAAGCAAGAACCCAAAGGGAATGAGTACCAAGAAAGATAGGGAAGACATGACACCCAAGACCACTTTCTTCTCGAAATTGAAGCGAGTCGGTGACACCAACATCGGCACCATAGATATGATACAGTTGAGAGATAGGTTGAAAGGGGGCCAGTCGTCTATGGCAAAGAAGATCTACAAGTGTGGAATTGTGCAAGTTGTCGCCTTCCCTCCTACCTTGCCTTGTCCAGAGTTGGTGATGGAGTGTACATCTCGGCTTGATATTGTGACCAAGTCCATCATCTTTGGTGAAGAAGAGAGGGTGTTGGCTAACATCAACGGGCAGGTGATAGAGGAAGTGTTTAATATACCCCAACAGAAGGGCATGATAGTAATGTTGATGGATCAGGCCGCCAAGTTCTTTCAAGACAGTCAGGATGCCTACCTCGCCCTACTAAAGCAGAATTGGTTGCACGAAGGCAAGAAGGGAGTCACCAAGTCATCAAAGCTCACCAGGTCAGATTTCAAATCAGAGTATGGCGATCTTATTGTGTTTCTCAACTGAGTCATGGGCTCCGCTCAAGGTATGCAATTTGAAACTTGGATGTACTATTTTATTGAAGGAATTGAAAATGAAAAAAGAAAGTTTGATTGGGCTAGAATTATAAGTGAAAATTTAGAGTTGCAACTTAGGACAGTGCAAACTCAAAAACAATTCTACATGGGGTCCTACCTTTTCTATTTGATTGCAAGACTATATGAACATCCTGGACTTAAGGCTAGAGGGGTGATTGGCAATGGGCCCGGACAATGCTTGGTGCATGAGTGTTATCCACAACTTCATTTGCACAACACCAAGGACTACAAGATATTTTATGATGCCTTTGCCATGAAGACGGTAAGGATATTGCAAGGGACACCCGCAAGGAGGCTCTCATCGGAGGCGAAGACAAAAGTCAAGAAGTTTGGGAGTTGGTTCATCCAGTTTCCACAATTCACTTATATCAGAGTGGCTGGATGCGAGGCTTGTTCCAAGAGGCTTCCAAAGTACCCACCCGATAGGATAGTTTTGATGGAGTGGGCTAGGCAACTTGAGCAATATGAAAAAATGATGAAGCTCAAAGGTGAGACAGGGGTTACCTTCTCACTCATGATAGGCAATGATAGTTGTCCCAATCCTGTCGCCTTTGCAGGTGCAGAGAAAGAGTTAGAACAATATCATCTAGCATGGTATAGGGCAAGGTAAGGATTCGATCCTAATGGTCTAATCAAGGCATCTCATGGGGATCCATTCAAGCATATTCCTACTTTGGAGGATTTTTGGGTCAATGCACAGGATGACTTTCATGTGAGGAAGTTGGCTTTCTCAAGGTTATCAGTGGGCATGATGAGGGCAATTAGATGGAGAAATCTTAATATTCTGGATCAGCTGGAAGAGGATGAAGATGTGCTAAGGGATAATTATAATATAGTAGAGGGAACGGAGTTGAATCCAGTTGAGTGGGATGATCATCAGAATCCATCCTTAGATGCAGTAACAAGAATAGTTGAGCTACACATTGAGTAGTGGTAAAATAGGAAGTTTAGGCAATTGCAAAGTCGGAAGGTACACCTTACCTATGAGAAGATGAAACCAGAGGAGGAGATTCCAACGAAGTCAGTTGGACAACAAGGTGGCGGGAGTAGCCAGCAGCAAGCAGTTAAGAGTAAGAAGAGAAGCTTGAAGGTTGAGAAAGATAGAGAACATCAAGAGCCTCCAACAAAGAAAGAAAGTAAAATGCCATCAAGAGAGAGTATAATTGAGGCTAGGAGCCAGGAGGTTACTACAAGTGAGCAAAGGGCAACGGTAGAGGTGAGCTCTGGTTCGGAATCAAGTGGTTATAGTAACAGTACAGGGTACTCTCCCCTTTCGGAGAACCAAGTTGAGGAGGATATGGCAGTTAGTAATGAAGGAGATAAGCCAATTGACATTGAGGCTCTATCAGTTGATGAAGGAAGCCAAGCGCCTAAGGCAATTAGTGATGCTTTGTTAGCCGAACCGAATCCAGATTTGGGGAGATGCATTGCACCACTATAGTTGAGACAGATGCTTATGCCAAGGAAAGAGGTTGTGGTCATCCGGACAGTTGAGGATATTCAAGGGTTAGTGGAAAAGGAAGATGATGTCGGACATAAACAAATTGCAAGAACAGTGGCAAAGGTAATCAGGAATGATGAGGATGGTCACCTAAAGGTTCAGATTGCGGTGCCAAGGGTTAGCAAGGCAATGGGAGAAATTGTGGCCCAAGATTATGAGATAGTGGAGCATGACATGGGAAAAATCACAGATGGCATGGAGTGTGTGGAGGTTCAAGAAGGCATAGCTTCAATCAGAGAAAGGTTGAGAAAGGCAAATGAAAGGATTGCAGAGTTGGAGGTTGAAAGCAAGTATTGGAAAGATAACTATCATGAAATATGTCGACCTATCCAACAGTTGCCTCAGGCGGCCCTTCCACAGGATAGTGGGAGCAATCTAGAAGAAATATTAGCTCGAGAGCAAGAAACTAAAAATTGGATCAGTAGTACAATTCAAGAAGGGCGAAGATTATTGTCTGCCTTTATCTCGACATTCAGGTCATTTGTCTCTTAGAGACAAGTTCAGAGCATTTGAAGGGAAGTGGAAGGATTTCCTTCCAATCCACGACTTAGCCATTCCCAGGTTACAGGCGGTCATAGAGTTATCAAAGGGATCTTTGGTGAAGGCCAAGTTGTTCAGTGAAGGAGAAAAGAATATTATTGAGTCTTGGTATGTTACCTTGACTGCCAAATTGAGGGTACTCGAAGAAATACAGAATGAGATTGCACAATACAATCCAAACATCGACACTTTCATTTCAAGCATGTTGAGCGATGCAAGGATTGCACTTGATTTTGAAGAAATCAAAGAGGAGGATTTTAATGAGACAGAGTTTGGATCGAGATTGGATGAGTTAGGAAAGGTTGTTACCAAAGAGAAACAATTGGGCATCCTTGCCTCTCTCAGGGCCCTTATCAAGTTTGCAAGAGATGATGAGAAGGAGAGTGAGAAGACACTGCAAGTAGCAAAGAACATGATGAACACAGCCGAGCTTAGGATGAGGCATACACCTTGTCCTCCCATGGAAGAAGTCAACACCATGTTAGCTAAATTCATTGCTTATGCTAAAAAGATGAAAGAGAAGGGTAGAATTGTATTAGAAGATCATTTGATGTAGGTATCTGATTCTGATTGGCTACCATTTTGGTGTCTTCTCATTGGTTGCCACTTTTCTTTTTTTTTCATTGGTCCATTGATGAGGTGGCGTCTTTCCATTAGCCGATGGGGTGGCAACCTTAATTAAGGTTTCTGAGATTTAATCTGGATCATTGATTTTATCTCTTAATCTCTGTCGTTGGTTGTAATTTTGAGCCTCTATATAAGGCCATGTACTCTCATTTGTAAAAGGTTGAAGAAAATTGTTGCTAATATGATACCAAAATTGCTTCTCTTGTCATTGTTGTGTCTTGCATGGTGATTAAGAACACTTGGTGTTATTGCATGGTTTCTACTTCCAATTGTTAAAGTTAGATTTCATTGAGTTGTTAAAGTAGATTTCATTTCAAGAAAATTGTTAAAGTAAGGATAGACGCAAATGGCTAGTTGTATGGTGATATTGGTAAATGTTTGATATGGATCTATATACTGGGCCACTAGCATCTTAGCGACTTGTTAAGAAGCCTTGTGTGGTAATTTAGTCTCATTCCCCTTGAATTATTGAATCTATGGAGGTAGCGCCGCTGGCAAGCTTTCATTAAGTTGATCCCCGTCCATTTGTCAATTTTTCCATTCTATAGGAGTAGCAGTAAAGAAGCAAGTAGTTTAGTAATTAGAGTTTTGAAGAGCAAAGTTGGAAGTGATATAAATTTGAGTATACATTGCAAAGCTAGATCCAACCATCATCATAGTGAGAGTTTGACATCCTTGAATGAACAACGTAAGCCTGCCTACGTGATTAACCAGCAAATCACATTAATATAACTGAGTTAGTATCCACAAGTGTAAGGAACTTTGGAGTTTTCTCATGTTCTTCATGAGTATATACTTTTCAAAAGAGGGTTGAGTGTTTGGTATTCTGTATCAAGTGTTCAATTGCTATATGTTATGTAGTGGTACAAAACTGACATCAACAAAGTTCAACACCACCCAATTTCTCATTGCAAGTATTGAATATTTGAAGACCCGAGTTCAGGGTTGCACCATTTCGGACAAAAAGGTTGGAAGTTAATTGTCTTATTTTCCTAGTATAACAAGTTCCAACAATGTTCAACACCACCAAACATCTCATTAGAGGTATTGAGTATTTGAAGACACCAAATTCAGCACAGCACCATTTAGGTCAAAACAGAAAATATAGAGATTAGAGTCGCACGTACAAATTTCACCCATGTTTGGGCACGGTTAGATTTTCCAGACCACAATCATCTCAATCATGTTTCTACTATCAGAAAACAATCTGTCATGGTCTTTTCAGTGTTCTATTCTCCAGCATCAAGGTACCTGGTAAGCTAATATTTTAACTATTTTTCTGTTTTAAATATGATCAGCTATACATTTCAAAATCTAGGCTAATTTATATATTGAATGCTTTATAAATTATATATTCAAACTTATTTAGGGTTGTTTTAGTTCCCTACAGTAAGAAATTTTGACAGTGTCATTGAAAATCATTGAGTCATTGAGTTAATACAACCACACTAACTAAAGAAAAGTTCAGAAGAATTATTTTAGTAGAATTACTTGATTCCACACTAACCTTTTAACTTTTTAACTATAAATTTTAAAATACATATATTGTGCGCCAGAAATTGGCATATTGCAGCTATCTAAAAACAAGACAAAGGTAAAAGGTGTGGAAAACAACACTCAATTGATCCAAAAAGGCAAAAGCTATGACATACTGAAATTAAAGAGGCAAGATAATACACAAGCAGTTTCAGGATTTGACCAATAGGTTGCTTGGGCTGCTCAAGTAGTTGGAATAACAAAAAAAGCATCAAACCAAACCAGGTGTGTGCAATGATGGAGTTCTTGCCATTCCTGAGGTCAAGCATATCTTCACTAAAAGAGATGATTTCAAACATGGATGGGCATTTTCTACAAGTCGAGAACCTACTCGCAGCAAGCTCTTACATGGCTCATTTGCCAAATTTTAGTTACAAGGTGAACTGCTATTTTCCGTTACAGTACAATTACATCCTTTTTGCACCAACAAATTCATCATCGATGTCTTCACTTGAAGACAAAAAGGTTTTGCTGACTCTGCTATGATCTTCAGCTGAGGATGATGAGGCAGCCTATTCATTTAAAGAAAGGAATGGTTAAATTACATAAGCTTGGTGGTTATGAATGACAGTAAAAATGAATCAAATAGACTACTGTGTCGCTGATCAACCAATAACAATCAATAAGTGCATTAAGAAACTCACCCCAGTATGTGCACCACCTCCAGGTGTCCTCTCTGCCCGTAAACCAAAGTGAACTGATCGACGTTGTTGACCCAGGCCAGTAGGTAATTGCTCCTCAGTAGCAGAACCAAACAGATCATGTGCAACATTAACCTCTGCACCAATTGATCCTGAGTCAGGTTGTGCTGATTCTGAGGTGTCAGTTCTTGTTTCTCGTAAAGATTTTCCAGGAATCTTTGGCAAAGTCTGCCTTGCTTTTTCAGCAGTTTCTGCTTTAGTTGCTCTTACATTCACAAATTTGGATGCTTGCCTTACACGAGACAATGGGGTATCATCATCTTCCGCTTCTGCATCCTCCTGATCTGATTCACTGTGTGCATCTTCCTCATCTGTTGAGTCCTGTCCTTCAAAAAGAATTTTCCCCTTCACAGCCTTAGCCCTTTTAGGACGAGGAATGTGATGCTTTGCAACAGATGCTTCCCTTTCTCCTGGACAAGAGGAAGCATAATAATGAGATTATGAAGATATATCCATAACTTACCCAATTCATGGAATTTATAGCAACTACTTCAAACCTAACTTGATAAAAAGGTTGATCATGGCACATGCTATTCTTGCAAATCATGTAAACCTTGGCATAACATAATGGTCAGACTGATTCCACAATTGCCACTAACAAAACAACATTATAACCCTTCAGAAATTATGATTTTAATATTAAATTTATAAGCAAATCATTGTGTCCTTTAACCTTTTTATTTTTGCCGCTTTAAAACAATTTGATTATAAAAAGCTCATGAAGCATAAAGTAATAGCCTTAATTTAGCACAAGTCCAGTGGGTGTGATGAGTGGTACAGATGGAGGGTTACCACAATGAGGGCCAAGGTTCAGTTCCCCCGGGAATAACTGGGGCAAGCTTCTGTTGTGTTAATGCAGTGAAATCAAAGTGCACTCTTGTGCATATGCCCAAGAGTACATATACCCAAGAGAGGGCTCCAATTTGTGTCCCATGGGCTGAAGAACCATTAAACACTCATTGATCAAGAAATTAAGCCCTAAACTGTAGAGTTATAATTAAGTGACTGTGCAGCTGCAAGGCAACCAGGAAGGATTGGGTACTTCTGTAGAGATAGATTGCTTGGAGAAGATAATTTAACAAATTTAAGGTTTAAACTAGAAACAAAAGAATCCCTGGATTAGGCAAAGATGGGACTGGCATGGATTCTTACACAAACTTCCAAGCCCCAACCAAATGCCTGCTGATACTCATATAAGGAAGATAAATAGGCCATAACTGAGTTCAACTGGGGCCAAAAATCTCTTTTATACACTTCCCTAAATGCACTTGCAGATCATTTGTTTGTAATTTGTACCAGCTATAAGATCATTTGTGCATATCAACTGCCATTATTAACCCAGACCTAAATTAGTTTGATTTGGTCGATATCTGGAACACAATGTCAAACAAAAACAATGAAAATACTGTTTAGGCAGCATATTATTGAAGAATTCTTTCCTGCATTTTCATTTTTGCTTGAAACAACTAGTTCATCATCTATATTGATGCAGTCCTAATTCAGGATCCCGGTCAAGGACAATGAACCAAGCAGCTCTTTACAAAAGCTGAATATAAAAAGATTAGACAAACATACCAGAATATTCAGAAAACATAATGTGACAGTACAACAGAATATTACATCAGCATTCTAGTCTCTAACAACCCATCCCGGTGCTCGGCCTGAGACATTTTATTCTCAACAATATTATAAATCAAATTAACATTCTAGATACCTGTTGGTGTGTGTTTTATGACACAAACAACACAGAATAAAATGCCAGGGGTACTCTATCCTCTCTTGAACAAAATCCTCTAATGTGCTAAACAGACAAACTATGCAATCACAAAGACAACTCCAAGGTTTCAAATGTGTGTGAATTTTCTGTTCAGGATAGACTCTCGTGGTAGGATGATTTGCTAAAAACCTCCAAGGGGACTTACACTACCTATTCAAGATTTCAACATTTTTTAACTTTTGAATTTCTTTTTTCTATTTATTTTTTTGGATTTTCTAGGTTTAACACTTACGAATATTTCTAAAACAAAGTGCAAAAAAGGAGGGTTTGAGAAGATAATTCTAACCCTAAACTAATTCTATGAACTAATCCTATGAAATCTGGAGACAAGGCTGCAAAAGTGAAATCTGAAACCTATCCTTGTTTCGCCAAATTCAACAACTCCACAAGAATGATGCATTCTTCTAAGAGGATTTTCACATCACAGATATTCACCAACATTCAACCAATGAATAAAGTAATGGAAGTTAAGTTTTTCTATCATAGGTTCAAACTAACTATGCACAATAGTTGAAAATCATCCAACTATCAAAAGTATGAACGTATTGATTCCATAATGAACATTCTCATCAAATCCTTGATTCAATTTAACAACTTGAAAATAAAATCTACTCTGAGTGAGAGACAAGAAACCATGCAACTTGCAAACAATATTAAATTCACCAACAATTGAACAAAGAATTTACTTAAGAAGTGTTTTATGCAACAATTTCTCTGAATCACTTTACAAACAAAATAAGCAGGGTTTATATAGGAGTTCAAAAACAAATGAAGGGCCAAGATCAATTTAAGATCAACGACCAAGATTTAGATAACTATACCCTCGTTAGGGTTTATAATGACTATCTAGTGAGAACAAATGAAAAATGAACAACTCGGATGGAGTTTTCTTCTGATGGAAGAAAAGGTTAGGTTCATTGAACTTGGACGCCTTGTCCTGAAATTATCTAATTGGTGGAGAGAGGTGGTTGCCACCTTAGCATGCTTATCTCTTTGAATGAAGTTAGCTTTGAACAATTCTTCTTCAATTTTGGGAATTTGGGATTTTGGAAAAATATTCCCAAATTGCATCATCTTTCAACCTAATGCTCAGAAATTTCTCCCTTTTGAATGTTCTTCTTTATCTTTGATCTAGGATCTTGGGCTTCTTGGTATGAGTTTTGAAATCTAGAAGATGTCTTTGAAATCTTCCTTGGCCCATCCATCCTTCTTCCTGTCAGCATTCTCCTTGCGTAGTACACTAATTGGAAGCTCTGGAATATGACACGGGCATCCTTGTATGCAAAACATGGTTGCACATCAAGCATATAAAATTTGTATGACAACAACCTCTAAATCAGGTGTGTGCATTATGTCTTAGTGTAAAATTGGGAAGACTCTCAAATATTTCCGGCAATTACCGAAGGTTGTATGGAAAATTAATATCATTCCAGCACTTGAATATTTTACAGAGATATTTAAATGTTTGGCATTTGAAGATTAATAAATAGAAACATTGTCGCGCATGGAGAATATCTTATCGGGTCACCACTCCATTCTTGAATAGTCGAGTCCTTGTAGTGGGGCCCATATATTTATAAGTTCAAACAAATTATCACGGCTTTCTCTATAGTTAGCAGAAGAGATAGTTGAGTTTAAACATGGTGGCAAAAAACTTATTAGCACTGAAATTATACCCTGAGTCTGGTATGTCGCAAAGGAGCAGATAGCCGCTATGAAGGCAGATGGAATTTCTCTTCAGTAGGAAATTGCAAATCAAAGGCAAGGAAAGCATTGTGGAGAATCTAATCTTCATTCCAAAAGATTTGTAGATGAACTAGGGTCACCTTACGAAAAGAAAGACTTGAAATTTATGAAAGATAAGTATTTCACATTTTATTAATGCACATAAATTAATTTTAATTTATGCTATAATATTGGTTAGTAAAATCTTGTATGCTTATATCATTGGTATTTCCGGTCGAGATAGTTTAGTTTGATGAGCTATTTGTAATCTCTCTCTAACACACCTTCAGGATGGAAGCACAAGAAAATTGCATTCAAGGTAAAAAAGAACTTGATGCTTTCAGAGGGAATCTGACATTTCAAAAGAGGACAAAAGGTTTGATACAAGAACTTGAGCTTCAGAGGGAGTAGATAGAGGATATTAAATCAACTTTTGATAATCTCGGTCGTATTGACTCAGAGGGAGTAGACCATATCGAGATGGACTTTCCAATGATCAAATAGTTAGATGACTATGATCATGAATGCCTATATGGGCCCTATGTAAATCATGAGGAAGTGACAACTTCCAAATGATTATCACTTGTATTTGTTAAAGTTATTGGAAGGTGACGATCTTACAATAACTTGATCTTCTATCATGATAGACATCTTATGATGGCTGAAACAGACCGTGATAGATGATATCTTGCATGGTGGATTAAGTTTCTTAAATAGACCATGACCTTCTATTGTGATAGACATATTTTGATGGCTGAAACAGATCATGATAGATGATATGAATGCTTCTATAGTAAGTATTATTGAGGATACACGTGCACATTACCTATGGACATTTGTTGAGTACTTGGTGGACATCATGAGACTTGATGTTGGTAGGCCATTACTTTGAGTACTTGGTGAATATCATGAGACTTGATATTCTATGGCCAATGCTCCTGATATCATGAGATGATATCTTTATAAACTTCCTGAGCACTTGGTAGACATCATGAGACTTGATGTTGGTAGGCCATTACTTTGAGTACTTGGTGAATATCATGCGACTTGATATTCTGTGGCCAATGCTCCCAAATATCATGAGATGATATTTCTTATGAATCTATGAGTTATGGTGAATATCATGAGACTTGGTATTCCTGGTCAGACCATATCTCTGATATCATGATGATGTGATACCAAAATAAACTTTCACAATTAACTTTGTGTTGATCTCTTGGATGATGGATTTTATCTTCCCTAGCGAAGAGGGAGTGTTGATGTTTTGTGTAGCTATGGTGAGGGTCATAAGTGTTGACACGAGAGACCACTACACAATTTGTTCGATCATCCTCCCTAGCTAAGAGGGAGTGTTAATGTTTGTCGCTTCAGTCGTATGATCATTTAGAATACATATAATATATGTTGATTAATAATAATATATTATATATGTTATATTATTGTATTATTATTAATCATATAAAATTTAAATATTAATCTAATATATTATTCTAAATTAATAATTGATTGATGAAACATTATAAGATTGATTAAATTATAATTAATGGGAAGACTCGAAGACGCATGTCCTTTCAAGGACATACCTCTCCTAGGCATATATATATATATATATATATATATATATATATATATATATATATATAACATAACGTTATTCAATCTAAGAACACACAAAATTGCAATAGTATTAATATCAGCATTGAATAAAGAACTTAATAAAATACATATACTTCCAAATCTGATATATTTTAACACTTGCAAAACAACATTGAGAAAATTGTCAATAACTTATTAAAATGACTTCACCAATCTTACCTTTAATCTGGAAATGGCCTTAAGAATTTTGGAAATGATGAATTCATGTCCTTGGAAATGCACTTTTAAGTCTGTTTTTTAGGAAATTTCCCATACTTAAGCAATTTTCACCATTGCTTCCTTAATGATTTCACCATTTTCCCTTTGAAACTTGACCCTTTCCTCTTTCCCACTTGGAATTTTCTCTGGACACTTGGTAATTTCAACCTCAAATTGCTTTGGACTCCACAATTTCCCAATTTTTCTTTGGCTCTAGAGAGTGAATTTCATCTCTTAGGTTGTTAACACTTAGCCGATTTTTCATCATGAGAGGCCAAACTTTATCTTGGTTTGATGAATTTCATCAACACTTAGCCAAATTTTCAAGTCATCCTACGTTGGGAGGACTTTTCTTGTGCTTGGGGATTTCCAACAACTTTCCTTGCTTGATATCAGGAATTTTTACAACTTCAAGAATCTTCCACAACTTTCCATGAAATATTTTAGAGCTTTCCATGGATTGGAATTAGGAATTTGTTTCTTCTTCTTAGGCAGAGTTCATTATAGATTAAGGAATTTCCTTGACTTAACCAAAATTTCTCCCTTGAAAGTTCTCTCTCCATGGTGAACTTTTGATGATACTTCAGAAATTTCCAACACACTCCATAGACAGACTTCATTATGCTTTGAGGACTCTTCACATTCTTCATGATCAGACTTCCTTGGATTGAGGAATTTCCTCAACGCTTAGCCAGATTTGCAATCATCCTCTAAGCTGGGCGGACTTTATGTGCGCTCAAGGAATTCCAAACACCTAGATGACTTTTTCCTTGACTTTCACTAGTACTTCTCATGGTGAAATCCTTTGGTAGGGCAGACTTGATAATGCAATGAGAACTTTCTTGACACTTAGCCAATTTCAAAGCTCCTTAGTTTGAGCAAACTTCAGCTTGGGACAAGGAATTTCCTTCTTGATAGGAGTGGCCTTCACATAAGTTTGTGGAATTTGTCAACACTTCTAGACAAATTTATCATCCTCCTTTCAAGGCAGACTTCATGTAAGACTGGATTTTTCCTCCTTCCCTTTCAACACTTCGCTGAATTTCAATATCATAAGGGAGCATGGACTTTAGGTTTGTTTGTGGAAATTCCGAACACTTAACCAAATTTTCATCTTCTCTTGTCTTTGTAGATTTTGTTTCAAGTCTTCATGCTTGGAGTTCATATTGGATTATGTATATTTTCAAGCCTGCATATTATCCTTCTGAATCTGCAATCAGAAAAACCTTAAGAAAATTAGGAAAATCCACATGAGAACTGCCTCCAATCCTGAAAGAAGGTGGAATTTTGAATGGAAAAAATGAAAATTCAATTGAATCTCTAATCTGTGCCAAGGAAAACCTTCAACAAGCATGAAATCCAATCTGAAAATCTCTTCACCTTATTCTGAAATACTGCTAACTCCAAAGTTACGTTTTCTCCATGTGAAGAATGAAATGCCAGGCTTATGTATTTATAGGAATTGTGAAATTTTCATGAAGAGATCCAACTCCTTTCTTTCTTCCTTTGGTTTTCTGATTTTTTCCTTTCTGCTTTCTTTCTTGGTTGACTTCTTGGAGAGGCTTTCTTATAAAGCTTGTTTTATTTTCTTCATAGCAATCCCTCGGCTTTCTTTTACTTTCTTCTATAAGTTCTCATTTAAATCGATCTTGCTTGCTTTCTTCTTCCTCAAGTCAATCTCTTCATGCTTCTAGAACTTTCTTTCAAGTGTGGGCGGACTTTGTATTGAAATAAGGAATTCTTCTTTCCTTTGATCTGACTTCACATGATTTTAAGGATTTTCCTTATTCTCAGGTCAGACTTTGGTAGTATTTGTAGATTTTCCTCATTTCCAAGTTGAACTTTTTATACCTTTAGGACATCCCTCCTAAATTGAGCAGACTTTGTATTGGTTTGAGGAATTTTTTACTTGGACGAACATTTCTTGATCAGATTTTAGGTTGATTCATGGAATTTCAAGCTTGGAGGGTGGAATATTCATATTCATATAAAATATAACATCAAGTATAAATCACATTATTGTCACTTATTGTGACTTATACTTTAAGTTATCTATTATATAAATGCAGTCATGATGTTTGAGAGTGGCTTCAAATCTCCAAGAATAATGGAGATTCTAGATTTTGGAAGATACTAAAAAATTTCAGACTAAACCAAACTTCAATGATCAGCACACTTCCATCAGTGTTCTCTTCCATAGCTTTTCTTGACTTTTCCAAAATACATTTGTTACTAAAACAAGGATCTTCCAAGAATTTTCACATCTTTTCCCCTAGATTGGAATCTAGAATTTTTCACCACTTTTCATGTTTTTCCATGAAATCCCAAACGAATTTGGTGTTGAAAACAGGAATCTTATACTTGGGTGATTTCTCACTTTTCTCAATTGCAAACGTAACCTTTGGCCTTCCCAAAATAGAAACTTCCAAATATAGAAATTTTGAAAACAGCAAAAATGCAAGCAAAAAAAAAAAAAAAACTCTAATTGGCCTAAAAGTGCCAAAATGAAACTTTCAAAAAAGCCAAAAAAACCAAAAAAAAACTTTTCCTTAAAAGTAGTCAGAATTGACCTCAAGCAATATCAATCTTCGTTCCTTAGCCCTTTTGAACACCTCTGTGGCATTAGAATACACATTTGGTCATGCTTTCTCTCTTTTACTTTTTAATGACACTCTTGAACTTGGATTGAACTCCTAAAGTTTACACTGACAAGAGACCAAAGACTGAAACCGAAACACTTAAACAAAACCCTAATAAGCGAAAAATTGGGGGTCCCCATTTGCAAGGGAGCAATGTGTGATAACGTCCCAACAATACCAACAAGTACAACCAATACAGTGCTTCAGGTACAAAAATGAACTCTCATACTGTGATCATTTTCTTCCCACTTCCCCTTATCCAGTCTCTTTTTATCCTTAAAATGACCTCTGAAACTGCCAGCCAGCTAAAATTAGGCACTGATAACCACATCGCACTACCAAAATCAGAGATTCTTAATAGATATGATGCAGAATAACAGTTTGATTCTGCAAGCAGGTTTCAGGAATAATAACAGTTATTGTACCAAAAGTAACTGATGTGAGGTCAAATTTAGAAAATTCAAAGATGTTATTCCTAACCGGTTACTAAGAGGGGGGGTGAATCAGTAAATACTATTTCTATTTCATTTAAAGCTTGTATAAAGATTCTTGCAAAATAAACAAAATGTAAATAACCATTCATAAACACAAATAGAAATAGAAATGCAAATGCTCAGATCAACACATCATTTATACGTGGAAACCCTCGGTTAGAAGGAAAAAACCACGGTGAGACAGAGCTCACAACTTCACTACTGCAGTAATAAAGACGCCCTATTAGGAGCTTACAAAGCACTTGCAAGAGTGCTACCCGGTTAAGGGATTTGGTAGAAGATCGATTAAGATCTTGACTCTGTTAGGAGCCGCCTTGTTAAAGGACTTTTAACATCAACTAAGATGCTACCCGGTTAAAGAATTTATACAAAGAACCTATTAGGGTTCACCCTGATAGAGGGATTTGAATATGCTTTCACAATATAAAAGCAATGATCTTAATTGATACTCTTTGTCTGATTAGATCATACCTGTTGACCTTCTTGTTCTGCTTGACTGTTGATCCTTTCTGCCCTTCACGTATGTGACCGTAGCTCTTCTCAGAAGATATCTCTAAACTGCTCTGTATAATCAACAACTCTCTTTTTCGTGTCCTATAGCCTGTATTTATAAGAATTTAATCTTATTAAAACCTAACTCATAGAACCTCCAGGCTGTAAACTTATCCATAAATCATGCAGCAAAAAGCTTTGCGAGATGATCTTGAGTTTACCTTGAAACATCGGCGTAGAAATAAAACTAACTCCTGTTAAAAAGCTAACTCCAGTTCTAGACAGTGGATGCTCCGTATAATCCGGTTTTAAATTAGACAGTTCCACATAATCCGGTGCAGATTTATATGCAGTCGACCGGTATCAATCTTATACCCGGTCCATCCCTATATGCAATATAAGACCGGTACTATGTACTATGTTCGGTCTACCGGTGCATCTCCTCTGTTTAGTCTACCGGTGCATATACTCTGTTTTAGTCTTCCAGTGCCTATAAAGTAATATGAGTGATCTACCGGTGTACCTGTACCCATAGGAATGGTGTTTGCATCTATCTTCACTAATGACAACTTAAATTTGCTAACAAAAGAGCCACCCAGTAGGAAGACTCCCAAAATAGATAAGGAAACGCCCCAAATAACTCCGCCATAATCAGCAATCAGAGGCATGGGAACATCAAGGGCTGCACCAGAAAAACAGGACCAGAAGGGACCCAAATAAGGAGAAAGGACAAATAAAGGAATTATCTCCATCTCCAGCCCCTGGAACAGCAAAAGGAACCAAAGGAAAAGAATACAACCAAACTGAGATCTCTTTTGCCCCCAGGTCTCAGGAGAGATGCTGCCCCTCAACCCCACTCTGGTTTTAAAATGCAAAACATAAACATCAATTTGGGGTGCATAGGATGAAAAATCAGAGGTTTTTCCCTTTATTTGATTTGACATAACAAAAACAACATTTTCCCCCCTATTTTTACAATTTTTTCATGAGTAATTAAATTCCATTAATAATTTTGGTTTACCAAGTTAGTCCTGATTCCAACAAATGCTACAATGATCAAAATAGACCTGTGTTCTATAAATTCATTCTTTATGCATCTTAAGCACCATTTAAAATTATTTGTCTTCGCGTATTTTTTGTTTGCAGAGTTCTTGCACAGTCCCAAGTCAGAGTTGACATTTTGGTCAGAAAGTCCAGTTCAAGTTTTCAAACTATGATTACGAGCTATGTCACTGGATCTACCTTTGGACGGGCCAGATCTGGATCCGATTTGAACTGAATCCATGATCTGGTCCACTCGAGCTACAGATTGAGACAAGATAATAATTGCTGAGAATTGGTTAGACAAGGATGAACTTAGAACGAATCCAAGGGAATCTGGGTGAATCTGTCATTCCCTGCACACTTTTTAAATTTTTTTTTTTTAAAGATTTGCTTTGACTTTGACATCAACACCCTAAAATGAATTTTAAACCTTAAAAGTCACTTCTGAATTATCTTAAACATATCAAACACCAAAACAAGTTCATTTTAGCTCATTTCTATTGCACAAAAACCAAATACCATTCCAAGCGGCTGAACATTCATTTTTGCTTGTTGAATCAACGAAGGGAGTTGAAGAATGATGTTTAAAGATTCTATAATGATTGCATTGTCTTTGCTACATATTTACAAGTGTTCATTGGCTGCCAAGAAGATCGTAAGAGGATATTTTTGCAAACAAGGTTTCCTCAATTTTGTCTCCATTTCTGTTTTGCAAACATGAAACAAAAACTTTGTTTTTTTTTTTCTAAATTTCTTTCATTCTTCTCTTAATGTATCAAAAGAGCTAGGTTTTATATATATATTTCTATTTATATTTTTTTTGTTTTGAATGTGTTGTTTACAAAATTTCTTGCCACCATAGAAATCACAATGGCAGCTAGTTTTAGCTTCATAGTTCAACCTAAATTCAAAACAAATCCAATTTCTCCTCTATGGAAGGATATCAATATGATTCAACCAGTTCCAAGTGGCTTGTGTTATATTTGACTTTGCCAAGGATGTGATGCTTGATATTCAACTTCATATAGTCAAGAGAAAGTGCATTTGCGAGGAATGCCTGGATAAAGAATAAAAGCTTGTCTTGGAAAGAATTGTGACTGTGCCATCAGAACAAGTGATAGCATATGTTATGGAGCAAAGGAAGCAAATAAATTAGTATACCATAGATCAAATCACCACTTGGCAAAAAGAAGAACAATGGGAATGAAGCCTCCAACGCCCACATCAAATCCCAATGTTGTAGCAGAGAGCCATTCATTTTTGGCCACTCTTGGAAGTGAAGAACTTGCAACAAACAAAAGACCAAAGGGGCCTTTAGAAACAACATTTCAAAACGAAACTCAAGACATTTCAAATGGGTTGGCTTTTTGTTTGTTCACCACTTCGCAAGAAATGGTGTAAAAATAAGGCTCCAAAAGGGTGCAAGGAGCTAGGTTATGAGGTGTGTGGCACCTTATTGGAAAATCAGGTCAAGCTCGTTGAAGATTCATTGAAGCCCATAAGGGATTCATGAGTTGATACAGGGGTGTCAATTGTTTCCTATGGGTAGAAAGATGCTAAAAATCAGCCCCTGATTAGTGTCATAGCAATGTCCCCTAAAGAAGCAATGTTGATGAGAGCTCTCGATTGTGAGGGGCAAGTGAAAGCTGGCCAATTTATAGCTAATATTCTCATTGCAGCCATTGAGGAAGTGGGAGCCTGTAACATTGTTCAAGACATAACGAACAACACAAAGAATTGTAGAGCTGTTGGGTTGCTGGTTGTGGAACGCTATGCAAACATATTTTGGACAACTTGTGCAGTCCACTCTCTCAATCTTATGATACAAAAGATTGGGAGTAAAATTGATTGGATGAAAGAAATGCATGTAGAGGTTGAGGACATCCAAATATTGATTATTTTCAAAACATTACAAGGCATTTTTAGATTATTTTCAAAACTGGAGCTATTTAAGGTAACTGTAGTATAAAATTTTAAATTTTCAAAATGTGACTGGGTATTATGATTTATTTAAGTTTTCTTTTTTTTTTTTGAAAAAGTTGAGACACCTTTCGCCTCTAACACAATCATCTTAAAACAACTTGTGAAAGTTAAAGAGGCGTTTTCTAGAATGGTGGTTAGCCAAAATTGGTCCATATCGAGGCAAAGCAACATTGACAAGGCAACAAAAATTAAGCAGATGATCTTAGATGACTCTTGGTGGGATCGTGTGGAGTATCTCCTTAGTTTCATCAAGCACATTTTGAGCATGAGGACGAGCCTTGCTTGGGAGAGATATATGATGGCATTGACTCAATGATTGAAAAGATGAAAAGTATTATAAATGTGAAAGAGTGAGACCTTGAAAAACATTTCTTCAAACAAGTGCACACAATTATTTAAGAAAGCTAGAACACAATGACTACCCTACCACATCTTCATGCCTTTGCAATGGGTCCAAAAGACCATAATGATGAAATTCTTTCTATGCCAACAAGGGTTGCCACATATAGAGAATTTGAATTTGTTAAAGGGTAAAAGGAAGATTTTCATAAAATCTTCCCTAATTCTAAATTGCAAGATGTAGTCACAAATGAGTTCATTTTTTAAAGGTCATTATCAATTTTTATTTATAATTTATAATTTATATTTTATTTTTATAATGTATCTCTTTATTTAATCTTAATAGGTTGCTAGTTCAACTACACCTGAGAGGAATTCGAGCCCATATTCTTTAATCTATTCAGTAAAACACAATAGATTGCACTCAAAAAGAGCATAGCAGTATTATGTGCATTTAAACTTGCATCTCCTTTCACACAAACTTCATGACTACAAAAAAGGGGACATGAAGTTGTGGGATATAGAGCAAGAGCATACCAACTTGGATGCTTCCCCTACCCAACATATTGCACTTAGGAAGTCCAAAAACCAGCACACTTTTAGTGCAAGTGACATTGGCACTAGCATTGCTTTTGCTTCATCTAATGTTCCTACATTATCTAAAGTCAATGATGGTGATGATCTTGATAATTTAGAAAATCCATATGATGATTAAAAGTTACAAACTAATTATTGAACTTGATATTATTATTTTAATATTGAATTTGAAATTTGAACAATGAAAATTTCATAATATTTATCATGTATGTTTTAAATGACATTCAAATTTATGATGGTTTTGTTGTTTATATGATGATATGTGACATTACAGTCTTAGCATGCTTCAGGCTGCATATGATTTTTACATGGTTTTTGAACAAACAGACCCAAACCCAAAAAACATGCTACAATCACAAACCGGAACAAGGATCTGTACCAAAATTGGCAATATAGATTACAAGGAATAACGAAGGCTACTAGGGTTACTACATCATTCAATAAGACTATCTAAAACATCAAGAATAGTAAGCCTCCCTTTGAGGAAAACAAATCTTTCCAAACAATCATGTAACTACTGATTTTGTTTTCATCTTTTTTTGTTTTTGCATGTGCTAGGACTAACCCAAGGCATGTCCTCAAGATCGTATGCCTACTTAATCCATGCAAATGACAAATGCGACCACATCCATTTTTGAGGAATATATTTCATGTGATCTTTGTTAGATAAGGCCAAACACATTTGAAAGACAAAAGAAAATGTCACGACACACACCCCTCAAGAAACATCATGCTGCATGGTCACCCCCTACCATCCCATGAGAGCAACCTACTGCGATGGTTATTCCCAAGATGACCCTACAATGCAAAGGCCCATCTCCTCTATATGGGACATTCAAGGAGACCCTACCATCCCCACAATGACCAAGGGACACTTTGGCATTCCCTCAATCCTCTTGAGGGCAGCAAGCTGTCCTTGTATTAACAAAAAAATATTTTATTTAAGAAAACACTTAAATTTAAATTAAGTAAAGGACAAACCTTATCCTAATGTGCAAGACAGGTCCACCAACGCCCCTCACTCAACAAAAAACTATAATGATATAGCTCACCATCAATTGAAATCACCATCAACAATTTGCATTAAGTGGAAGGGTCTCCACTTCCTCAACAATTTGTCAATCATCATTAATCAATAAAACTTGGGAACTAAACTTCATAGTCAAATCTTTCAAGTTTGATAGTTGTTAGTGATTTAATGCTTAGAGTTTCAATTTTCAAAAAAAAAATTTGAAAATCAATGAACAGACCAATGGTAGCTGCTTTTTATATTTTTCAGATTTTAGTGTTTTGAAATATTGTGTTTTAATTAAATGAGTTTCTAATAACCACAAAATATATTGAACTAAATAGAAATCAACTGGCAAATAGCTTTTTATTTTTCAAAATTTATTTACATGATGATAGAATAGATAGTTGATTTAACTTATATATCATTTAATTGTGTGCCTCAAGCAATTCAAAGTAAGAAATTTGACAAAAGAACTTATATATCATTTAATTGTGATGCAATCAAGGTTGGAGGATCCAATTAAGGACTGTCCAAACTTGCAGCCAAACACCAACAATGCGGAATAACACAACACAACAAAGATATAGGATCAAAATCTTCTTTATTCATCAATAACCAAGCTTACAAGCAACATGTCGAGCTGTAAGGCCTTCTCGGATACGGCCAACTACATCAAAGATAACCACAATTCAACAAGATCACGCAGGATCCAATACACCTCTCAGCTAGCCCAGGTCTGTAACACAACAAGACACTGGTAGGTACTCCAAGAAAGATCTAAACTTGTGCTCACAAGCCACCAAGCAATCTTCTTGTTCCTAAGCTCGCAAGCTACTAACACTACTACACTTCTTCTACCTCCAGATCTACCTTAATCTGCCCTAAACAACTACCCAAGCACCCTCTTAAATACTAATCTTCAGCCACAAGTCGGCTTTACAAACAAATAAATCCCAAAACCCAGTCGGCTTCCAAAGACAAACAAATATTAAATGCAATACAAGTCGGCTCTCACATAGCCTTACAAACATTTAATTCTCCATGTCGGCATCCAGATCCACATAGGGGAATGCAACACGCCAGATCTAGGTCCCCACACGTCCAATGGTCAATCCATAACTTGAGGAGCGCGACCCAAATTAAATGCACCAGTCGGCCAAGCCGATTTGTCCAAACACACACGTCGGTCAGCAAGAACACCGAGCACCAGTAATAAACATCGAGACCCCGTCGATAACCAAGCACCAAGCACCAGGAACACCGAGTCACCGAGTGACCATCATCCACCAAGCTCCATCGGTACTTCCAACTGAGAATCACTATCACAACCACCGAGCTCCATCGGTGAAGCCAAACAGAATCCGATCGAGAACTATCACCAAAGACCGAGAAACTCCAGTCTTCTACCAAGATCACTAGCCAATTAACTGAACTCCACCGGACAGTTATCGAGATTGCCAAAATCCTCAAGAACCAAGGATGCCCCTGCATCAGACACTCGGGGTAAATAAGAAAGTGTGTCCCACACTTTGCTACTTCAAGAAAACCCGCCATCCACTTCATCTTCACACAAGGCTTGACAATCCATGAAGCCAAGAAAATGCACAAGTTCATCCTCCAAGTCCTCAACCGATCTGCCACCATCCAGTCAGCATGTTCAACATCCAGAACAAACCGAGCCTTCAACCCATCACCAAGTATCAAGTCAAAATCCCATCTCAGAATCTCATCACAAGACTTATCACTATAACTCAAGTCTGCAACCAGCAAACAACATCTACACCTCAACACCGAACAAAAGCAATTCGGTAACACCATCATCACAAAGGTGTTCAACAACAGGTAACTCATCATCAAGCACAACCAAATGCTCTGCAATTTCCATGTCAGGCACAACCGACTGAACATGAAAACCAATCTTCTCACCAACTTTAACAAGGTCAACAACAACGCCGGCAACCACAGGTATCTCAGCAACAACCACAAGTTGCTCTGCAGGTTTCATGGCAGAATCCACCAACTGACCATCAAAACCAATCTCACATACCTCTTCAACCTCCATACTGTCACAAGCAAGATGTCTTCTCTCTCGGACCGGTCTTCTAACAGGCCAAACAACTTTCTTCTGGACTAGCATGTCCCAACTCCGGTAAGCTTTACAAAGCTCAACAACACTTTCATTCACAAGGTTATCCACCTGGTTCTCCATACGACTCAACAAATCCGTTTCCCACCGAGCAAACCTTTTAGAAATCTTCGCTTCCACCACATCACAAAGAGAAGCAATCACACCAAGGTTCAATCCTCTCGGAGACATCTCCAAAGATCTTCAAAAACCCTCTGCAACAAACCCAACACCGACCACCTTGTGACAACCTCCAAGTTGCATGCAAGTCAAATCGCAACCTGCCACCTCGCATGAACAACTAGGCCACGATTTCACAAGTTCAGTAACACAAATCTACAACTGAGATTGCACACAATCTCTTCACCAACCTTTCTCCAAACAAGATCAACTTGCTCTGATACCATTCTGATGCAGTCAAGGTCGGAGGATCCAATTAAGGACTGTCCAAACTTGCAACCAAACACCAACAATGCGGAATAACACAACACAAAAAAGATATAGGATCAAAATCTTCTTTATTCATCAGTAACCAAGCTTACAAGCAACATGCCAAGCTATAAGGCCTTCTCGGTTACGGCCAACTACATCAAAGATAACCACAGTTCAACAAGATCACGCAGGATCCAATACACCTCTCAGCTAGCCCAAGTCTGTAACACAACAAGACACTGGTAGGTACTCCAAGAAAGATCTAAACTTGTGCTTGCAAGCCACCAAGCAATCTTCTTGTTCCTAAGCTCGCAAGCTACTAACCCTGCTACACTTTTTCTACCTCCAGATCTACCTTAATCTGCCCTAAACAACTACCCAAGCACCCTCTTAAATACTAATCTTCAGCCACAAGTCGGCTTTACAAACAAATAAATCCCAAAACCCAATCAACTTCCAAAGACAAACAAATATTAAATGCAATACAAGTCGGTTCTCACATAGCCTTACAAACATTTAATTCTCCATGTCGGTATTAGAATGTTTCTAATATTCGTTAATGCTCTATCGTGTGTATTATTGTTGTTTTAGATAGTTTCTATTTCTATTTATTTTCGTAATGTATATATGAGCTTGTATCTCTTTGTAAATAATTATTCAATACATAAAACAATCTATTCGATTATTTTATGGTATCAAAGCAAGGATCAAATTCTTTCGAAAAGTTTTATAATTTCTCACGAAATTATCAGTCCCCAATTCTTTTCGAAATATATTTCTACAACTCGTAATAAGAGTTGCCTGTCTGGAAAAATCGCGCCCCATTTTCTATTCGCGCTTGGAAGACTAGCGTCTGGGATCAGCATCTAGGATTGTGGATTGGCATCTGGTATTCTGGTTTTCGTGCAAAACAAAAATCACGCCCCATTTTTTTTCTGTTCGCGTCCGAAAGAACAACCTCTGGAAATTGCGCCTCTTCCTAGCATCTGATATTCATGGGCTGGTATCTGATATTCACAGGCATTCTGATATAAGACTAGCATCTGATATTCACGGGCATCTTCGTCGCGTCTGAAAGACTACCATCTGATATTTCACAGGCTGGAAATCGCACCTCTTCCTCTGGTCTTCTTCATGACTGGTTTTGACTGGTCTTGACCTTCATTTTTTGACTGCATCCAACCTTCAACTGCAATCAAACTCAACTGCAACAAAATCGTGTTCTTCCGCTCTACAATAGCCGCCGATTAGGGTTTTCTTCAAAAACCCTAATTTTTGAACTCATAATTTGTTTTGGATTTCATATTTGTGGTGGGTTTTTTGAGACCTTATCTGGGTCTTCGTCAAAATTTTCTGGGTACCTCATTTTCCGTGCCTCAATTTTCGGGCCAGCAAATTTACATTCTGATTGCAAATTCTTTCTGGTTTTTTTGTCTACTCTTCTGGGTACTTGTCATTTTTTTTTGGGTCAGCCAGAAATTGGTCTTGGAATTCATGCCTATTAAACTCTCTTCTTGAAGTCGCATCTGATGGCGTCTTTGACCAACCTGATGCTAGAAAATAGTCAACGGTTCAATGGCAGCAATTACAACACCTGGAAGTAGCAAATGTTGACCATCTTCGAGTACCGTCGTCTGGATGAGATGGTTCTAGGCACAGAGACCCGTCCAACCTTCGTTCAAGCAGATCAAGATAAATTCAATGATCAGAATCGAGAAGCCGTTATGCTTCTCAAGCTCTCTGTCACAAATGATCAGTTGCCTCAGATTCCCTCTGGCAAGTCTCCTGCAGACATCTGGAAATATTTGAAAGAGTTGCATGAGACATCCGACAAGAGTCGCGCGTTCTTTCTAAAGAATCAGTTGTTCTCCATTATGATGGATGACCGTATGTCCTTACAGGAACATCTCACGAAACTTAAGGACATTCGTGATCAGCTTGAAGCCATTGGTCGAACAATGGAGGAAGAAGATATGGTAGTCATTACCCTGAAAAGTCTACCAACATCCTATGAGCATTTCATAGAGAGACTCAACATTACCTCAACTAATGTTGATCTGAAATTTGCAAAGTTGTGCACCAAACTTCTACAACAGGATCGTTGGAAACAGCAATTTGGTAACCGTACTTCTTCATCCTCGTCAGAACAAGCCTTTGCAGCAAAATTTCAGTCTTCTCAGTCATCACCACAGGGCAGTTCACATCAATTCTCAAGCAGTTATCAGCAGAAGAGTGTTCAGTGTCATTACTATCACAAGTATGGTCACATGAAGAAAGATTGCCGTCAGTGACTCGCTTCCGAACAAAAGAAGCTGGGAAGGTCAAATCCATAGGCAAATGTTGCTGAACATTCTGAGCAAAAGGAATCTGCTTTCTATGCGTTTATGGCTAAAAGCCCCTCTGATTTAGCCCAGTTGTCTGCTTGGTATATCGACTTTGGTGCGTCACGTCATTTTTCTCATCGACGTGACTGGTTTACAGATTTCTATCCCTACAGTGATTCAGTTGTGTTTGGTGGAGGAGAGGAGTTCAAAATTATTGGCAAAGGAAATGTTCAAATACAGTCTGGTGGGTGTTAGCTCATCTTTCTCAATGTATGCTATGTCCCTGGCATGGCACTCAATCTACTCTTTGTAAGTCAGATCATGAGCAATTCCCCTTAGTTGGATGCGGTGTTTAGTGCCCACAAATGTTCCATTATTGATCGCACGAATCGTCTTATTGTTGCTTCTGGACTAGAGGATCATGGCCTGTATCGGCTTACTGACACTGGTGATTCTCCTGAAATTGCTATGGCAGCCCGTGATTTATCTCTCAGTACTTTGTGGCATTAGCAATATGGACATCTCAACATCCAGTATCTATCTCAGCTATCTCGGGAGGAACTTGTCTCTGGTCTACCTCCGATTCAGACGCAGCATCTTGGAGTATGTGACGCTTGTCAAGCTGGCAAACAACATCGGACTCCCTTCAAAGATGGCAATTCTTGGCGTGCATCTCAGGTACTTCAATTACTTCATGCTGATATTTGTGGTCCTATGAATACATCATCAGTAACTGGTTGCAAATATTTTTTGCTTATTGTTGATGATTTTAGTAGAAAGATGTGGGTGTACTTTCTTAAACACAAATCAGATGCACTTAGTACATTTTAGAATTTTAAGTCGTTGGTTGAAAACGAGTCTGGCTACAGTATCATTTCTCTTAGAACAGATAATGGGGGGGAATTTTGTTCTCATGCATTCTCCGATTTTTGTGCTGAACATGGCATCAAACGCCAATTCACCACACCTTACACTCCTCAGCAAAACAGTGTTGTTGAGCGTCACAATCATACGATTGTTGAGATGGCTCGTTCTATATTACAACACAAGAGTGTTCCTAATAAGTATTGGGCAGAAGCAGTGTTCACTGCTGTTTACCTTCTGAATCGTTCCCCTACTCAGGCTGTCAAGAACAAAACTCCCGAAGAATTGTGGTCTGGTCGTAAGCCCAAGATCAGCCACCTAAAGATTTTTGGCTCTCTTGCCTATGTCTAGATTCCTAATGCTAAACATTCCAAATTAGATTCCAAGACTCAGAAACTCATGATCACAAGGTACAGTGACAACCATAAGGCCTACAGATTGATAGATATCGCCACTGATCATCTCATCTTTAGCCGCAATGTTGTTTTTGATGAAACTCAAGGACCTTTTCTGCCTTCTTCTGAGCAGTGTTCTGAAGAACAGCCTCATAGTATTCCTCTTCCTTTAGCATCATCTGATGGGAGGGATGATATAGCTAATACTTACCCTGGAGCACTTGATACTGATCCTATTGAGGCTCCTGCGAATGACCATCTTCCCGTTACTGCTCCTGACTCTCCTCCAGCTCCTCTAGCTCCTCCAAAGATTGGCTCTTCTACTCTCCGACCCAAATGGTGGGTTAAAACTATTAGTGATCTCAGGGATGATGAGCTCATCAAAGGTAGAGTTTCTCGAAATAAGAACAAACAAACAGTCAATTTTGCCCTTATGGCTAACATTCACAGTATTTATGAGCCCCAGACTTATTCTGAGGCTAAAGGTATTCCTGAATGGGAACAGGCTATGGACGCTGAATTTCAGAGTATTTAGAAAAATCAAACTTGGGTTCTTTCTGATCTTCCTACAGGGAAAGAGCCCGTTAGCTACAAATGGGTATACAAAGTAAAATACAAGGCTGATGGTACCTTAGACAAGTATAAGGCTTGTCTTGTTGCTCGAGGGTTCTCACAAAGGGAAGGTATTGACTATGAGGAGACTTTTGCTCCCACAGCAAAAATGAGTACCATACGGCTTGTTCTTGCATTAGCAGCTCAGTTTGGTTGGAAAGTTCATCAGATGGATGTTAAGAGTGCTTTTTTGAATGGTGACTTACAGGAAGAGGTCTACATGATGTAACCTTCTAGATTTAAGGTTGCTGGTCAAGAACACAAAGTCTATAAACTTGTCAAAGCTCTCTATGGTCTGAAACAAGCTCCTCGGGCTTGGTACATGAAAATTGATAAATATCTAACCGATCATGGTTTTCAGAGGAGTCCATCGGATTCAAACCTATATATCAAACATGTAGGTGATGATGTCTTGTTTATTGTTGTTTATGTGGATGATTTGATCATCACTGGAAGTTCAGCATAGTTGATCACTGAGATCAAACAGGATTTGTGTAGCACTTTTGATATGACACATTTGGGACTCTTGCACTATTGTCTCAGAGTTGAGGTTTGGCAAACTGAGCACAGTATCTTTCTTTCTCAGTCCAAGTATGCTAGAAGTCTTATGGACAGGTTCAGAATGCAGGATTGCAAACCTGCCCCCACTCCTATGGAACCCGGGCTAAAATTATCAGCTCAGTCCGATTCACCTGTTGTGGATGAATCTTTGTTTAGACAACTAGTGGGCAGTCTTATTTTTCTTACTGCCACCAAACCTAACATTAGTTTTGCGGTAAGCTACATATCCCGCTTTATGACAGCACCCAAAACTGATCATTGGACAGCTGCCAAGCGTGTCTTGCGCTATGTGAGTGGTACTCTTGACTATGGTCTTCTGTACACTCAGAGTTCTGATCCTACACTATGTGGCTACACAGACTCAGATTGGGCTGGTTTTGTTGATGATCGTAAGTCTACCGCTGGATGTGTTCAATTTGGGGTCTGGTGCTGTCACATGGACGAGTAAGAAACAACAGGCAGTGGCTCTGTCATCCACCGAAGCAGAATATCGCGAAGCTGTCAAAGCAGCTTGTGAGGCTGTTTGGCTTTGACGGGTGCTTGCAAATATGCATGTTCCTCAGTCAGGACCAACTCCTCTATTCTGTGATAATCAGGGAGTGCTCAAACTGGCAAAGAATCCGGTCTTCCATGAACGAACCAAACATGTCAAAACACATTGTCATTACATTCGTCAGCTGGTTGAAGATAAATCTATTCAGCTGCTGTATGTTCCTACCTTAGAGCAGCCTGCTGATATCTTCACCAAATCTCTCAGTTCTAACAAATATGTAAAATTCAGGGAGGCTATTGGTGTTATTGACAGATTGAGCATTATGGGAGGGTATTAGAATGTTTCTAATATTCGTTAATGCTCTATCGTGTGTATTATTGTTGTTTTAGATAGTTTCTATTTCTATTTACTTTCGTAATGTATATATGAGCTTGTAGCTCTTTGTAAATAATTATTCAATACATAAAACAATCTATTCGATTATTTTAGTCGGCATCCAAATCCACATAGGGGAATGCAACACACCAGATCTAGGTCCCCACATGTCCAACGGTCAATCCATAACTTGAGGAGCGCGACCCAAATTAAATGCACCAGTCAGCCAAGCCGATTCGTCCAAACACACGTCGGTTAGCAAGAACACCAAGTCACCGAGTGACCATCATCCACCGAGCTCCGTCAATACTTCCAACCGAGAATCACTATCACAACCATCGAGCTCCATCGGTGAAGCCAAACAGACTCCGACCAAGAACTATCACCAAAGACCAAGAAACTCCAGTCTTCTACCGAGATCACTAGCCAATTAACCGAACTCCACCAGACAGTTACCGAGACTGTCAGAATCCTTAGGAACCGAGGATGCCCCTACATCAAATTGTGTGCCTTGGAAGTAAGAAATACAAAAGTAAAGTTCTCTTTTAGTTTTTAGTTTTTATTTGCTACTCAAATAAGGCTGTGTAGCCTCTCCTATACATTCTGCAACCTAAAGTTAAAAAAACAAAAATGAAATCCTTGTTTAAAGAACTAGTGGATTAATCAATTTTACTATTGCACTAATCAATTATCAAACAAATAAGGTTGAAGGAACACGTATCACAACTTTTTTTGTATCCTCTACTTTTGCACTCCATGCAACCTGAAGTAAGAAAAAACAGCACAAAAAAAAAAACTTATGTCTTGAGCTTAAGTCGATATAGTAAACTATAAATTTTATTTCTTGCATTGTGTCATTAAGAATTCTCATAGCATGAATGACAATGGGGGCAAGTTAGGAATCCAAAAATTCAATCTAGGAATATAGATGGGTATGGGAATGAGGGCAAGAAGGCAAACCCTCTAGCTAATTCAAAAGGGAGTTATGTCAATTTCAGTTTCCTTTCCAAACTAGTGGAAGTGAAGGGTACATTCAATAAAAATGCCTCTTTACATCACTAGCAAAGAGATTGGGGCATGTACAACCTATGTTAAAACAAAGGAAAATTTTAATGTGGTTGTTTGATGATGAGTAATCTAGTTCTATGCCAGCTACTACCATGATGGCAAGGGCTGTCAGTACTTTTTGACTACTACAAATTACATTTTTTGTATCGAGTGTAGTAGAGCCTAAGGGGAAATGTTGGATCGTGAGATAATCTCAAACTCCCAACCTAGTAGCAAGGTTGTTTAACCTAAGCAAGAGATGATGTAAATGATACAATTGACAAATTCTTCTTTGACAATATCATTTCATTTTATCTTGGTCATTTTCTTTATTTTAAGGAGGCCATGTCTAAGGTGGCAAAAGTGATGCCTTCCTATGTGCCACCAAGGAAAACAAAACTAAGGACTACTATCTTTGATAGGAACTATTCCAAGATAAACATGACTATGGAGGAGATGAAGACCACATGTATCTCATAGAAATACAACTTCATTATGTTTAAAGCACCACATGGATATAAATTTCTAGATTTAGATCCTAAGGATGTTGAGGAGATTGGCCTTAAGAATGTGGTAGAGATTGTGACAGATGTGACCTATTCGTTCAAGGCGACAACAAAATTTGTTAACACTGCCTACAAACATATTTGTTGGACTTCTTGTGTGCATGCCATGGACAATGCACAAGGCATAGGTAAAATTGACTAAATCAAATAGGTTGTGCTTAATATAAGAGATTAATAGATGTGCTTAGATGCTCAATTGATTGTGTCTAAACTTTGAAGTTTTACATAAAAAATAATTTGCAATTCATTTTACATTTTTATAATTAATTTTCCAAGTATTATATTATATTTTTATCATTGTCCCATTGTCATCCCCAAATTTTGGGAAAAAAATTGTCCTCCCATAACCCATCCCCACATCTCTCCATTGCTTGTAATGTCCACAAATTAGAACCCAATTTTTTGCCCTACATTAAAAAAAAAGTAGGGTTTGAAACTTTTAGGGGTACAATTTTGATTTTATTCAGATCCTGCGAGCAAGTTAGAAAATATTATCTAAGTTGCTGGTTCGGATTCGGGTTCGAAATTCGTCCAAAAATTTTTTGGGCTGGGTTCAAAATTCATCCAAAATTTTTTGGGGCTGGGTTCGATTCGTTTTGGATTCGTTCATACAAGAATTTTTTTAAAAATATATATATATCTATATGTAAACATATGCAAGTTTCAAAAAGTTTAACATAAATACAAATTTTATATATTTAAATATTGAAGTAGACTACATTAATGCTAAAATAATGGTTAAGCGATGATTAATAAGAAAACTAAAAAATTTATATGACATTGACTAATAGATTCAAATAAAAATATAATTTGTAAAAACTAAATTTATTGACATACCAAATTAAATAAATTAAACAAATAAAAAAAAATCAATGCTAAACTTCTCGATTAGATTGTGTTAGATTTTGTATCCTAAAATTTAACATCACAATCTAATCCAAAAATATAACATAGATTAAAATTACAGATTGTAAAAAGAGTAAAACAAATTCCTAGCAGCATCGGTACCCCAAAACACCCTTTATCGATGAAGATTTTTCTTGAAATACTTAGCTTAGCATAAAATATTATTTGTATAATAAAAAATTAGCGGCTGAAGTTTGAACCGGAGGATGTGAAGGTCCGGAATCCCAACAGGAATGGGTGCCCTCAATCACATGGTTGCAACTTATTTACCTTAACATTTTCTACTTTCCCGCCTGTCGGCAGCTAAAGGAGCTCACGTAGTAGCTCACGCCAGTGGAAGGAAGGAGCCTTCGCGAGAGAGAGAGGGGGGCTCAACGCGATGGCGGCAGTCTTCATGAGAGAGAGAGGGGCTCAACGTCGGTTGAAATTCGGCCCGAGTTCGGATGCCGAAATCCAAATTCCGTGGAAAATGAAAAAAATTCGGCCAGGGTTTGTTTTAACGAATTTCTAGCGAATGACAGTCAAAACGCGAATTTGAATCGAATTCGAATGATGACCGAATCGAATGCCGAATTTGGATAGGCTGAATGAATATGGCAACTTAGAATATTATAGTCATAATTCACAATTAGACATTCTTGAGTTAGAAATAAACACATATTAGATTAATAGATTGCTTAAATCAGATTTAGGGTATCTCAATCATAGGAGTAAGAAGATAGGGTGATTTGATGGGGTGCCCGAGAGACCCCTACCTTAGGCCCAAGAGCGGATATACCATCCCTCTTCGCGTCATGTGGCCCTTGCCATATATATGAGGTGGCATACCAAGTGTGGTGTCCTATCACTGTTTTCCTCAACCTTGCCACTTCTATCCTACTCCCCATGATTGAACATTCTTAATGCATTTTGCTAACCATGACAAAGAGCATAGGGAGCACTCACAATAGGCTGCCCAGAAAGTCCATCCTTCCTAAGCCCAAAGGCAGTCCCCTTTGTCCCCCTTTGGCCTCATGGGACTCCTCAATCATATACCATGAGGTGACATGCTTAGAAGATGACCCCAACACCATTCCCCTCTAAATCTCTCCATCTCTTTACCATAGCCAGACAGCGGCTAAACAGTATAATACGCATTAAATCTTATATCCTAATCACGTATTTCCTATGTCCATATATTAAAACAATCATAGATAAAAACACACCGTGAATCAGCAATATATTTATTATGCTATGTCGGATAATCATAAACAGCAATGCATATTAATTCAGAAGTATGCAGATAAAAAGTTATTTTATTACATATGGAAAACCATACCACAGTATATGATTTGCGATTGCAAGTGCATCTATGTTTTTCTAATGATTTGATTTTCTTTCTTTTCTGTTGATGATTGAATGATTAATATAGACTGATTGAATTGATTGCTGGTCTGATTGCTTGATTCCCAATTGAAGTTTGATCAAGGATACAATGATTTCCTTTGATTTGATGATTTGGCATGTTAGTAAATGATGATTGAATGAATGTGGAATTCATAGATTGAGGAGTGATGATTGAGTGAGTGCTAATTTTGATGTATTTGTGAGTGATGATAGATGAATGGTCCTTAAATGCTTGGAATGATTTCTCCTTTATACATTATTGGTGAAAAGGGTCACTATCTTTCATAAGAATTGAGTAACCACTTTCCATTGTGGCCTTTGAGAATAATATATTGTTTCCCCAACTTTATCTCCCTTGGATGCCCTCCTCAAATGAAATCTTCTCCTCTTTATATCTTTTAGTGTGAGGAAGAGTCACATCTCTTCACTATATCTGCCCCTTGCAATGGTGACACCCTTTTACAATTACCACCCTTTGAAAGGGTCACAAAGCTTTGTCATTGCTGCCCCTTTGGAAGTTACTTCCTTATTCTCTTCCCCTTCCTTCTTCTTCTTCCATTATTCCTATACTCCCTTTTATGCAAATCAGATCTGTTTTATATCTCCAAACAGAACTTACTATAATTACCTTCTTGTGATGATCCCTTCTTCCATTCCTTCAAAAAATGACTTCCCCTCGTATTTATATCTTCATGATGGAAGAGTCACAACCTTCCATAACTACCACCTTTTGGGAGGGTCACAAACTTTCACAACTTTTTCCTTTTTAAGGAGTCACCTCCTTATTCTTTCTTCTCCATTAATTCTCTCCTGATTCACACCTTCAAACTATGTCTTCTCTTAATACTTCTCCTTTAAGTCTGCATAGACTATCCTTCTCAATTTGTATCAGCATATTCCTTTATTTCTACATATATTAATCCTTTATACCTGCATATACTCTCCATATAATTCTGCTATAATTATTCTTACGATTATGCCCTCAACCTTTCTTTGATGATCTTCCCTTTTGCCTTCTCATCCACAGATCTGCAAATGTAAGTCTGATATAATCTCTTGCTCCCCTCAAATGCAATCTACAACTTCTTAATATATCTTCCCAAGTGTGGTGTCTCTTCCACTTTTAATTGCTCCTTAACTAATCTTAATTGCTGCTCTTTGTTTCTAATTCAATCTTTTTTCCCGAATTTAATTCCAATTCCAACCTGATTGTTCCATATTTCATTTTCCAATTTTCCTTGATCCATCCATGTCCTCTTTCAAATGAAATCTTCTCCCTTTTATATCTTATTTTAAGGGAGTCACATCTATTCACTACATGCCCCTTGACCTTTCATAAACTTAACGAACTTGTAATTATATTTTATTATTTTTTGTTTATTTTTTTTATATTCTAATTTTCTTAATTATTATTTGTTATTAAACCTGTGTCAAAAAGGGGGCATTACATTGCCCCATTCCAAAAAGGGCAGAAACGATGAAGGGTTGTGAATCTTTCAAAGTGTGATAATTGTGAAAGGTTGTGACCATTGCTTTGATGAAGTGATGCTTGATTGCTAAATTGTTTGTTTTCTTGATCCCAAGATGAAGTGATGATTGATGTGGATTTGATGATTGTTTGCTTCATCTTGCTGATTAATTGTTTGCTTGATTTATTCAAGGATTAATGATTGATGGATGAAGCAATTGTTTGGATCGATTCATGAGTGATGATTGATAAGTGATCCTTCAATGTTTGGAATGAATTTTCCTTTATACTTTATTGGTGAAAAGGGTCACCACCTTTCATAAAATTGAGTCGCCATTTTTCATTGTTTCTTTTGCAAATAATAAATTAATCCCCAAATTGATCTCCCTTGGATGTCCTCCTCAAACAAAAACTTCTCTTCTTTATATCTTCCAATGTGAAGGAGAACACCTTTTCATCATGTCTACCCTTTGCAATGGTCACAACCTTTCGCAATTACCACCCTTCAAAAGAGTTAAAACCCTTCATCATTTATACCCTTTGAGATAATTACCCCCCTTTGAAAGAGTCATGTCCTTATTTTCTTCTCATTCCTTTCTTCTTCCATTAATTCCTATGCTCACTTCCTTTTACCTTCCTCTGTATCCCGTTTCAAATGAACTCTTCTCCATTTTATATCTCATGTTTGAGGGAGTCAGTGGTCACAACTCTTCATTGCATGCCTCTTGACCTTTCATTAAACTTAACTAATTTGCAATTACATAATATTATATTTACTGTATTTTAATTTTATTATTATTATATCCTATTTCAGAAAGAGGACATCACATTTCTTTCCACATATAGACACTTGTCATTCTTGGATGTTAGATGAAATTCTATGATAAGTGCCCCTTTCTGAGACATGCCTCTTTGGCCTGTGGTCTTGCATTGGTAGTGCAGTAGCAGTGATGGATGTTGGAAACCTCCCTTCCTGCCACTCTCAACATTGATAGACAGGTGCCTTCCAGTTTGCTGCCTCATGTGACTGCACTAGTTTTTTGCCTCAGTCTTCTTCCTTAGTATTCATCAACTTTTGTTTCCCTTATTTCTCTTTTGCGGTCCTGCCTGTAATATCCTAACCGCCTGAGAATGAAAATTTGTCTACAAGGATTTATGTATTCTGACGATTGAAGCTATTCTAGTTTATTGCGAAGTATAAAGACATTGGTTTCTTTGCTCAAATTCCCAGTGGATGCAAAACATACATAACATAAATTCATTGAGCCTCTGATACTTGATACATTTCATCATGCAGTTTAACCAGATAAAGAGATTGCATCTTATTGATATTTAATGAAAATAATAAAGTCTCAGCCACAATCATAAATTCGAACCTTCAGAATTTACCGCAATCATACTACATTAAAAGGGTGGGTATCAAGAATGAATTCAGACTAAATCTTGCACCTGATACGTGAAGCCCGTGATGATGTTGATGATATCTGATGTTGTCGCAGAACTTGTAGCATAAATCCTTAACACGCAAGGTATGCTGGCTTGGTGAAGACTGCTTCAACAATGACTATAGATGAACCTGCCCTTGCTTATCACCATCGTTCCCAACTCCACAACAAACGAGACTGGACTGTAGTCTATATGCTGCTAGGCGCCTCCCAGCCGGTACCACAAAATAATTGGTTCTCGCGCTACCAATATGTTTCTACCTTAGTGCGCACCAAATAATACCTTTCCGGTTGCACTGTAGCATGTGTTTCCGGCAATCTAACTGATGTTCGCACTCCACAGCAAACGACCTCAATCATTGCGTCGTAAGGAAGCCAGTAAATGGCCCCGCATAGCTGTCTGGGAGCCTCTGCAATATACCCACACACGGCACCAGTATATGTAATCACTGCCACCCGCTATGAAATGGGGAGTGAAACAGCAACAGCACTCGCGTGCTACCAGAGGTATGAGAGCCACTAAAAAGAGAGCGGTTCCCTTCAAAAAATATAAAGACCAGCTAGTGGCGTATGAGAGGCACAGTCTCTTCACCCTGCACTAGTTTTGACTGATAAGACCAAAGTCTGAAAGAATGCCTCTTTCCTTGCTTGCCAAATCTGCTCTGATGATACTGATGTAGTGACCTTCTCCTTGTACCTATGTATGCAACCAAATGTGAAATCTGAATGACTCCACCATTGCCGAGATGCTAGGGCTATGTCCAACTTCTTGTATTTTTCTTCAAGGGGTCTCATCCTTGAGAAATCAACCAGTCACGTGAGTAACCTGTTGTTTATCCTTTTCTTTTATAAATTCATGGTGTCGATCCCAAGGCATACTTTATGCTTTTATAACCTCGATATGAGGGAAAGCACAGAAAACTACGCAATGTGGGATAAAGTGCACTCACATAAAGTCACTTAAGTTACTTTTTTATATAAAGTGACTTAAGTCATGAAGTAACTTTTATAATCTCACTTTATAAAATAAAGTGACTTAACTATAGAAAAGGGATCCCAAATAATAAATATTTGCCCACTGAAGCCTACTGGCTGGCATCCTCTAAAAGAAGCCATTAGTCTATCCGGATGGGGAGATAGACTAATCGAGTGCCGTAATGGCCTAACACGGAGAAGGGGTCATTACACTGCCCTTGCTTGGATGTTCATGTTTGTAACTATAGATAGGATATACCTATTTTTGCTTTAGTCTACATCACCTTTCCAACCACCAGGAATCTTTTCTACCCTTGCAGAGTATTCAACTATAACCAGACGCATTTAGAGGTCGCATTGTCCCCTAGGTCACTTGACGACATTAAAATGATTTTTTCTTTGTTTATTCATTTTCTTATTTTCCTTCTTACCTTTTTTCCTAAATATTTATAAATAAATTAAATGCTGCTCAAGAAAAAAAAAGTAAAAAAAAACATGCAGCAAGTTTTTTATTTTCATCCATACATAACTCGATCTGTTTGTTTAAAGCATGGCAAAATTGCAACCTCTATTACGATGATATGACCAAGAACAGGTATTTTGGAACATAATCTCATAATTAACATGTTTCCATCAGAAAATAAGTGCCCTGGAACATTCAAGCCTACACAGATGTGTGCACGCAAACATATCACATAGCACCTACAGCTATGCACACACAAAAATCAAGATATACTTCCCAACATAAATTTACTTAGTTTCAAACGGAAAGCAACTTGAGGAATTAATTACCATAAACACCTTCATTCCTTAAATGTTTTTCCTGCAAATAATCTACAAATGTGAAATAGGGGCGCCAACTGCTAGGATCTTCATCAGTGTTGATACCCTCCACTCTCTTTTGGACATGCTTAATTCTGGGAAACAAAAGTATAAAATCTTTTTAGGATCAAAAGTCACATAATTTTTTAGAAAACCATGTGAAAAGGGGAAAATGAGTGGAAAGCAGAAGTGCACAACCTCTGATCCATATTAATAAGCTACATACATTTCTTGCACATCTGGCAGAGGCAATTTGAGAGCAAATTGTAGAACACCTCCCTCCAAGAAAGCTAACTGCTTTGGAGCATCCTTAAATGCATATTCTATTCCTTCATTTACAATTTTCAGAATGTTTGGTTTGTGCTTATCGCGAGCAGAACCCAAAACTGTTGCTGACAGCTGACTTGCAAGTTCCTTGCATTGTAAGAAGGACTTGCTTGTAGTCCAATCTTCGTCATTTTTTGAAGCCTCTAAAACATGTCGTTGATATGCCTGATGAAAAAGATAATTTAAATTAAGGACATATTACTGCAATATTTCTTTCATATCCATTGAAAGATAATGTAGCACAGAATCATTTGAAGGACGAACTCTTTAGAATGATCAACATATTGAATGATTTTCTGTCAAACATTCAAAACAAATCTCAGCAACCAACTGTTTTATGATCTAGACTAAAGAAAGAACAAGATTTCTGAAAGGAAGATGTTGAACCTACCCTCTTAATGGCTTCTAGACACATTTTTGGGAGATCATCACCTTTAGAATTTTTCTTCAAAAGAGTGATAAGATGCTTCACTGTCTCAGCAACACTTCTCCCATGAAGAATAAAATGTGAAATGATCTCTGCACCAAGAAATTCCTGCAACAATCTCAAAACATTAAAAAATTAAATAATTCTTGATGAAAAATTATCAAAAGTGGTATTAAAATAATAAAACATTAAACTGATGCCCCATGGTCCATTTATATTCTAATCACTTATAATGTCAATGAACTCACCATTTTCATTCAAAGTGGCTGTAAATGTAAAATGACATGAACAAAAGTGACATAAATTATATCTATTTCTGGAAAGACTAAGAGTTAGAAGAATTGCAGTAACTTTCTCAGGAAGTTTCCCATGAACAGGCCTGGACGCCTCAATATTGTGTGAAATTTTTAAATTTAACCCATTTTCAAGTTTAGAAAAACTTTGTGTGGAGTTCTTTCTGTTTGATTCAGCTGCTGATATTACCTTTTTAAGAGAACGAGTTTTCAAAATATGAAGGATGATAATTTTTTCCTTGAGATCTTAGTCTTCCATGTTTCTTTGTAAAAGAGATGTAAATAGCTTTAAAAAAAATTATAAGATAATATTTTCTCAAACTCTTCACTTGCATTATTTTCTTGGTATTAGCGCATATAAATCTAAGCAATCAGCAATTGGCACAGATATTTAGGATTTGTGCTGCATTTTACTTGTAGGTTTCACCTTTCATATGGAGTTAGATAAAACATTCAAGATCCACAAAGAAGCAATCTGGTCAAGAAATTTCCAATCCTTCATGTAAAAAAGAAACATAGGCATGAATTTTTTGTACTTATTTTTAAGGTTTGAGGTATAGCATGTTTCAAAATAGAACAAAAGAATAAGATATAAACACAGGAGAGAGTTTTTAATCATAAATCAGGTCAAATAAGTCGAATGGAATGATTCTAAGTGCTACAAGCATGGAGCTTCCAAGATGAAGCCCAGGTTCAAATCCCTATGAAACATGATAAGTGATGAAAATGTATAAAACGTCACATTGTTCAAGTCAGAGGGTCTGATATATCCTAACCCACAAAGCCAGGTGCCAATCCAGGGTGTTTATGACAGGAAAAATGCCCCTCGGTCATGGCAACTAAGTCAAAGGATACTTCATAAGCAGAATTTACCAATCAAAATAAAAATTGGTGTAAAATGACCCAAGTATGTTAGAGATTGAATGATTATGCATTAGTGCATTAGTGGTCTATGAAAATGATATGTCTGAAAACATAAATATGTACATTAAGAAATTATTTCTTTATATTACTGATTATTTTCACAGAAAAAAGGAACAGATGTTTCCGATTGGAGGAAAGAAATAAATAATTGTGTAGCATTTACCTTAGGAACCATCTCATGTGCAACCAATTTCGCTGCAGCACAAAGGACAACGTCCTTCTGATTTATCTCATCTACATGTTCATTTGAATCCTCTTCGTCCTCATCATCATCTAAATGTTTACGAACAAAAGCTCAAGTTATTTGAGAATTCAGAGAAAAATATTTGGATGACATGAAAAATTATTTGCTCTTTCAAAAGCAAGTTACCAGCAGCATTAAGGCGATATTCACAGAGCTTCCAAAATTTCTTCAACATGGCCTTACTTGGACAGAATCCCAAGCATTGTTGCTTGGTCAATTTCAACTTTGCTTCACTAAATAAACTCCAAATGTCTGCTACTATAATACATATCTGCAACAATATACAATTACCACTCAGATGTTACTAAGGTTTAATATAAGAAATTTGAACTTTCAGAGGAAACTGAATATGTGCCACTGTAATCCATTCAGAATTTCCACTTACTGTACTGGTGAGCTCACTTCTTGCAGCTCCCTGCTCCCAGCTTTCAAGAACATTATCTGTAAAGTATTCCAGCTGACTAATAAGATTATCACGTTTAGATAGCAATGCTACCATCCCTGCTTCAGAGGAATTATCAATTTCAATTGATCGTAATGACCAAGCAATATTCAAGTACATGTTCATGAGAACAAGCCGGATCACCTGTAAGACAGTTAAATCCTGGGTTAGGGATATTTTTAATATAGTTGAAAAATATAGTTAATTCATAGTGGCTTTTCTTTTGTTGTTACAGGCATCATTAGGCACCTCATCATCCAAATTGTTAAAATCCTTAACAAGGCCAAGAACATCTGTGAACAAACTCTCGCTTGATACAAACTTCAATAACTGAAGCTGGTGAAGCCTTTTCAGATTAACTGTCAGAGAGTACTCATCCTCTGAGACCTGTAGACAGAAAAATCCAGCATGTATCAGCTGAATGAAAATGCTACTAAAACGATAAAACCAAATTGCAATCAACAAAGTTACCCCTGCTTGTTTGATGGCTGATCTAAGCTTGAGAACAAGTTCATCTTCTAATTCCTTCAACTTATTCTGAGCAGAATCTTGCAAGTCTGCCTGACTTTCACTGGCACAAAATGTGAATGCCTTGACGCATGACTTTAAAGTGTTCTCCTCTCCATGTTTGAAAAATGCATCTTTTATAAGTTGAAGTACGCTCATGAAACTCTGAAAAACCAACACACGCATCTCTTAAAAGTTGTTAATTACATTCATGAAACTCTGACAAAGTAATACCTGTTTCATCATTAACACATGCATGTCCTTAATCCACCTGCAGGTGTTCAAATCCAGTACCAATAAGTGAAAAACAAGAGGGTTGAATGCACCTGTTCTTGACGCTTCAGGGAATAAAGCTCCAACTTCAAATGAATTATGATTTCCACCAAAGGTGATATCTTTTCCTTATCTGCTAAATATTTTCTCAGCATTTGTGGGTAATGCTTTATCATGCCAGCAGTTACCTCTCGTCTGCTATTGTCCAATGCTTCCTGAAATTACTCAATAAGGACAATAATGAGTAAACTTACCTAGCTTAATTAAGTTTATCTCATTTTGTATTTAACATTTACACTAATATTTTCCTTAGATTATACTTTTTTTATTTTTTACTATTATTCTCCTTCGAGTACACTTTTTTTCACTATTATGTTGCTTTTAAATGTTAAAACTAAAAGAAAAGGCATAATGCTTACAGCCACGTGCTTTGCTTTCACAAATCAGCTTGGGGTAGACCACAATTAAGCAACTAAACAGCAACAAGAACAAGTATACAGTATCTCTCATAAATCTCTCAAAAGTGAATTTAAACATTTCAGACTGCCTGATTCAGGACGCAAGCTCGATCCATTTTGATTTTGAAGTCAACAAAATTTGTGTATCCAGCGTGTTTGTCATTTACATCTTGAAAATTATTTGGTACAATACAAATTGTAGTTATGAGTAGCCAATATTATAATTTCTAATCATATAATGAAAGTTTGATGCCCATTTGAATTATGATATATATGAGGCTATGAGCAAACAACTGGTCACATAAAATTTCCTTATCTATAGAGGCATTCTACTGATTTCAAAGCCATTTAAATTCTCATGGTGGAAAAACATTCCATTAAATTTGCATCTGAAATATTAGAAACCAAAATCATGGGACTAAACTTCTATTGTGTTGGATACAAGACTCCTCAGTTGGTATAGTATAATTAACTCAGCAGACAGGGAGAGAAACATTTACACAAAATTTAATGAGCTGACAGTGCCACATCACAGACCATATGTTATAAAAGCAGGAAGAGTGTTCAGATAAATCCTTTGATATTAACTAGATAACTTATAACAAACACTTGAATAAAATTTCGCAGTCACAAATCATGATAAACTGCAGTTTGCAGGCCTTAATTCAATTAGGTCACCTTCTGCATCTCCTTCTCGGCCCATTTTTCCTCTGCCAATAATGTAACATCCCAGAGTTGATTGGAAATTATCAAATTGGTTGGTGGGTAGAGAGAACTGAGTCCCTGACAGCAGTTACAAGTAGTAGGTCTTCCTGTGAGTGTGGCAACTGAGTTTTCCTGTTAAAGTGAGCTTAGTTGGCCAGTTAAGTAGTTATAACTTATAATAAGGATCATTGCCTTTATTATTTATATCCAATCTTATTGCTGTATGCACCAGTAGTCCACATTACCAGAATGAGTTTGTGTAATGTCACCTTTTTGGCCAACTCGGAATGCCAGAACAATTACTTAACCTTCTTACTTTGGCAAATGATTGCAATTAAAAGCAAGTAAAGATGTTGCACAAGCTATCAATTGTTATTTCTGACATATGTGTGTGTGTGTGTGTGTTAATATGTGCAAAATTGATATTGAATGGATAGCAATGTCTGATATACAATTACTAAACATGCTACAGATGATATTGCTTTATCACTTATAGCAATAAAGGAATGATGCCATGTCTAATATATGATATGCTTATGCAATTGATATATATTGCTTTTAGCAATGGATTGCTATGTCTGATATGTCGCTTTGATTATGCAATGTAGAGATATCGCCAACTGTGATATGTTTCTGTTTCAGATTTATATTTGTATGCTTGCAACTTCAATGATGGATGCTATTTCTGATTTACACCTTATAAGTATGCAATGTCTCCAATTATTGCTTATAGCGATCATATTGCTGTGACTGATCTGAACTTTATTAATGTGCATTGTTCAGGCTGTTCCTGATTGCAATCCTTAGTTTATATGCCACCAATTATGCCAAGACGCAATTACACTAATAGAGCAGATCCAAACTGGATTAAGAAAAAGAAGCAACATTCCAATGATGCCGGTTGAAGTCAGATTATGTCTTCTTATATCTTGCAAAAGAAATGATAAGTTGCGTTTCAGGAGACGTGTCTCAGGTATATTAATCAACATCACCCTTCCTTAGCTAATCACACCCTTTCATGATTACTTCAAATTCATTAATCGTTGTCTTCGTACATAGCTGATGTTTGATTATTGTAACTGTTACTAATCTTAACTATCATCGTGCCTTCATAACTTAATCACAAATGTGGACCATAATATCGTTTATTATTTATTGACAGGATATATTTGGTGCTGATTAACTATCGACTGGTTGATTGTCTTCATATTCAGTCTGTCATTGTTAACTACTAGTTTATCTTCATACTCTTGACAAAATCATTATCAATGATTATATGATGTTCATAATTCATGATACGATCAATCTTTTGGGCTCGATAAAGAATATCGATGAGTTTGCTAACACATAATGACTGCTACCACTTATTGTCTTTGTTCTGAGTTCCTTCCTCCGTTCCTGTAGCATTCCTTCTTCACAACGCCATATTTCTTATTACTCGATAATCCATATGACTTAGTCACTGTTCTTTGTTAACAATACTGGATAGAACCGTTGCTCCCTTAATCTTTATGAGATTTCTAAGTGTAGGTATCGCGATATCATACCTGTTGATAGATGAAAATATATGTGGCGGTATAGATGTGTTTATCGATAACCATGGTCAGGACTTAGTATTCCGATTTCATTTATGTATTCTCACAACCTTTAATGTAATTGATATCACTATAATTCTCAATAGCCTCAATAATATTTGTTCTGTGCAGTAATTGATATCAGTTCTTTGTTTCTTAACTGTATTGACCAATGGAATTGATATCCAATATTGATCGTGCTACTTTATGCCATAATGGACTTCATTGTTATTGAACTTCAACGCTGTCTTATGGCTAGATGTACGTCAACACATCCATGAATAGGAGTTGTGCTCTGTTATTTGATTTCCAGCACTGAGTGTTTGACCCCCTCTCTAATTGCTGTAGCTTAACATCGATTCATCTTCATTGGCTATCTTCATTATGTTGATTAATCGATTATCAAAACTAATCGAATATATTGATGAGGACTTGCTTCCATATTCTTCTTGACTTGTTATCGGCATTGTGAGAGTTCTTACTATGGTTTCATCATCAATATTGTATTTGCCAGCCATATAAATCACTTCTTAATTGTATGTGGATGATCTGCCAGATCATTGATTACATGGTTGTGACTCCGCTCTGTACGTATTTTCCTTCCTTGTGCTGCCAATAAATGGTGGAGGTTTATGTTAATAAGTTTCAATCTTAAATTAAAACTTATCAAATTGTATATCTTTTAGCTCCTGGATTGGGGACATTGCAGTTTGGCCAATTAACAGCCAGAAATTATGAAGATTGGTTTACAAGTTAAGTACAGCCAAATGAAGATTTGATTTTCATTAATCTAGGATTGCAGCTGTTGGAGAATATAGGAAGTGCTGGAAAGGAAGGAGGAAGGATTATTGAGAACAAAAGACCAAAAACCATTCTAGTTGAGAGCGGTGCAGCTACAGCACTTTGGCACCTAGGAAAATAACCTGGGGGAGTTTCCACAGCAGGTTCCAAGTGCAAAAACCGCAAAATCCCTCAGCCACAGACAACTATCACAAGACAACAGTATTAATGTTGTTAGAATCCTTTCTAAGCCTATTTTCTGTTTGTTTTAGACTAGGTTGCTACTAGTTTTCTGTCTGTTTTAGTCAGAGTTTGTCTCAGCATCATAACCCTACTTTCTTCTCTTTATATCAATTCACAACTTTATATTATTTTAAAATGTCCATGAATGTTTTATTTGCAAAATATTACACACTTCTTTCAATGAAATAAAATTATTATGCTCTTACAGGTTAAGAATATATTTAGAATCCTTTAAATATAAAGAATCTTGTTTTGGGTTACAAATGGACACTAAATCTAACAGGAGTCATTAAGGCACTCTCTGGATAATGACAAAAGTTTGAAAGAAAATTTAAAACAAAAAGTTAGTGGATACTATTTTGTCGTAAAACCATGAAGGGTGGAGCCACCTACTAACACTAAAAATAGCCAACTCTCTTAATAGCAGTTAATGGTGGGAGTGGAAGTTAATGTAAGGCTTCGAAACTGTCTCCATCTGTAACTGCAAATAATCTAGAATAACACCCCCGTTCATAGCAATCTGCAATGATATTAAATTTAATAAAATCCAAAGGAAAATGCAGTTGGTATTGCAGCAGAGCAGAAACAAACCCTCTTGAGTTGGTGGTGAAAAAAGAGGAGCAGAGGAAACAGCACAAGAATGGAATCAAATTTTAGCCTGTGAACCAGAAAACAACTTGCCTTTCGAGGCAAGATATCAGATGATCACCTAAAAGAGATTTTCCTCGTGGATGATCCAATGTTCTTTCAGCTGGTGCAAATGTTGTTGGGGGGTGCGTATATGACAGCTGAATATAGATCTAGAACAAACGTTTGTGGCTTCATTGTTTCTGGTGTGGTGTCTAGGACTGGGTGGAATAGAGGATGCCAGATGGATAATGAATTCATGTGTCAAAGAGGAATGGCGTCACACAATGGAAGCTTTCATTGCAATCTCCATCCCGGGGGAGGGTGTAATATCACCTTTCTGAAATAGGATTTAATAAATAATGATAATTAATATTAAAATATAAATAAATTATAATAAATTACAAGATAACTAGCCGTCAAAGATGCTAACCATCATGCGAACAATGTGAAGGGGCGCAATAATTACGATTAACATTCAATAGTGTAGTATATGATTACCAGTAAATGTTGAGCATAAAATGCCTTCATATGTCACTGGCAAATCTCCTTGAGTATCGTTGGCTCCAGACTGCCTAGTATTGAGCGGAAGTTGATGTACTTGTTCTGATGATGAAAAGAATGAAGTGTGATCACTTCACACAATCATGACGTCGTAATGGTTGCTAGATATAGAACAGATTGCAGTCAGCGTTCGCTGGAGAATATATCTCCTTGATCAAATACAATCATATTATCAATGAACATATCTAATATAGTCCAACATGATTACATCTATAAGCAGCGCAGAAACAAAGACTATTGTATGGACATTACACTCTTAAAGCCAAACCGTAATATTTGCCATGGCTAATGAAGGAACCAATAACACACAGGGATCAGTGCAAATACTGCGATAGCAATTATCAGAAGCATTTGAATATTGATGAACTCATAACCTGCATGCATTGGGCTTGTTAGAGTCTCCTCATGTCTGGACCCTGTAACTTATCATTTTCTACAGGAATTTTATTGCTACCCAAGAATAAATTCATTAAAACATTTTGTTCTAGCCTTCCAAGAGAATCAGATTAACACAAGAGGAACGCAATCTGATTTAAGGATATAAGCAAAACATGTAATACGATTGTGATATTTCTATCAGGATTTAACTGTGTAGTTTTTTTTTGATTCAAACTCATTGACCCATGATTCATGAGTAGTGGTTCACCGAACCCATCTCTCATGAGAATGAAATGGAACACTTAACACTCATTGGATCTAGGTGATGCTCACAGAGGTGAAGCACCGGGACTTCCTGGGAGGTCACCCATCCCAGTACTACTCCAGCTTGAGCGCGCTTAACTACGGAGTTTCCTCCATGGTTAAACCCACTCTACTTGCATCCTCATTTGCAAAACCTTCACCAAGTGTTGTGCCTTATGAACCATTCATTAGAAAGCCCCTTAAGCTCATCAATTGACAAGTAGGAGATATTTTCCACAGCAAGTCAAATTTTGATATTTCTATCAAGATTTAACTGTGTAGGTTTTTTTGAGTCAAACTCATTGACCCATGATTCATGAGTAGTGGTTCACCGAACCCATCTCTCATGAGAATGAAATGGAACACTTAACACTCATTGGATCTAGGTGATGCTCACAGAGGTGAAGCACCGGGACTTCCCGGGAGGTCACCCATCCCAGTACTACTCCAGCTCGAACGCGCTTAACTACGGAGTTTCCTCCATGGTTAAACCCACTATACTTACAACCCTCCCGGGAAGTCCCGGTGCTTCACCTCTGTGAGCATCACCTAGATCCAATGAGTGTTAAGTGTTCCATTTCATTCTCATGAGAGATGGGTTCGGTGAACCACTACTCATGAATCATGGGTCAATGAGTTTGACTCAAAAAAAACTACACAGTTAAATCCTGATAGAAATATCACAATTTGACTTGCTGTGGAAAATATCTCCTACTTATCAATGTAATACGATTTCATAAGATATGTTTGTCTATGGGTGTGATTGTCATAAATCAGCAATTCTTTGCTAGGAACAATTTGTATAAAGGAAAACAAGAATTCATTATGATATTAAATTTACTTGGTTGGTTCCCTATGATATTAGAGGCTGTGTTTTAATTAAGGTATTTATCCAAGAGATTAAACAAAAGACATGTCTCTTGAAGAGGCAGATAGATGAGAAGGAAGGTGGAGATTATTATTTATATTTAGTATTCAGAAAGGAATACATATCATCTGTGCTCATGAAAAGGGAATACATGTCACATTATGGCTGGCAAGCATTGGAGTGTGAGTGTGTAGTTAAATCAGAAATAGATATATATATATATTAGTTATGTTGTATTTTATTTATACTTATATAATCCATTTGAAGTTAGTACACTCCTAGCCCATTCCTTAATCACTCACTAATACCATTAAGAGGATGGACTGGTTTTGTCAGGGAGAGGCGGAGTAAAATCTCACAAGGTAGCTAAGTTCCAAGATGGGCAAGACATGCATTTCCAATGCCTTGAGGGAAAGTCCCAAGATGGGTACGAACATGCATTCCCAATGGCTTGAGCAAGCCTACTTGTAGATTGGCATCCAAATGCCCTAAGAGCAAGTAAATCCCCACCCTTCTTAGGGTTGATGATTAGGAGGGAAGTAAGGAATTAGGGTTTGAGTAGGTTAATTGTCAAATGTATTATTAATCAATTACTCCTGCATAGTGATGTATGTTACCTGTTGGGAACTTGGCAGTCTCCTAATAGGGGCATTATAGAGACTAAGTTGATTGCCATTCTCAAGCACAATACAAACCCTAGTTGAGAATTTTAGGGTAAATCAAGTAAAGTCTCATTTGGGGACATTACAGAGCGATTCAAGGAAAGAGGAAATTGGCTGCACATAGCAGAATACACACCACCCATGCACCCATTTTTGGTCTGGAGTGCTTCAGGCAATAAAGAAGAACAAATGGCCCAGGCACAGTGTCCATGGCATTTTATCAGGGAAAATTTGCAGGAATGGGAAGAGGAGTGACGAGAAGAAAAATCCACCACACAAATTCTTAAAAAGATGATATGGAAATTTACAAAGGATGATCGTTGGGAGGTTCAGCAGGCAAAAAAAGAAAAATGAATTGAGATAAGCATTATTTTTTGATTAGTTTTATTTCATATAGCTTATAATATCAGGTTGGTGTAGGTCGCATTTAGAATATAGCGATTGTATATTTTGTACTTAGATAGAATGTATGAATTGTAGAAAAGGTATTTTTTTGTAAAAAGGGGATACAGGGATTGAATCTTGGATGTTTATACAAGTGGTCAAGCCACTCTCCGATACTGTAATTTTTTGAGCATAAATATAATACAATACCTTTTACTGATTAAAAGGTAAGTAAAATTTGTAAATCTTGTTTGCTAACAACATACATTCAAAGGGAAGTCTACCAATTTACTACAACTTATTGGATTCTTCTAGCTTACAAACTCTATCCTTCAGTCCTTACAAGTTAGTATTGCTAATTAATAAATGCAATTTTCAGTCCTTATTTGAAAAAAATGTGTGTTGGTCTTATTTGACAACATTCCAACTTACAGTCAGACATGGGAGGAACACAAAAAACACCTAGATATACTGATGGCTATTCTAGTATTCAGAAGAATAACTTGCTACTACAAGTTATTATTACTTTTGGAGAACCAGAATAAATTGTCTTGTGTTTTCTGCAACAATGATTTTGCAACGGTTTATGAAGTTTGAAATTTTCAAGTCATAATTAATAGATGCAACTTTCAGTCCTTACTTGAAAAAAAAGTGTGTTGATCTTATTTGACAACATTCTGACTTACAGTCAGACATGGGAGGAACACAAAAAACACCTAGATATACTGTAGGCTATTCTAGTCTTCATAAGAATAACTTCCTACTACAAGTTATTATTACTTTTGGAGGGTCAGAATAAATTGTCTTGTGTTATCTGCAACAATGATTTTGCAAAGGTTTATGAAGTTTGAAATTTTTAAGTCATAAGAAAATACCTTCTGAGCTTTAGTGAGGGAACCTTTGCGGCCATCAGCTAAAGGAACAATCTTCTCACCAACTGCCTTTTTCACAGAAGCACACAAGACACGAACAAGATTTGTTGCATCTTTTTCTGTCAGTTCAATCCTTGGATTATCATCCAAAAGCATAGAAATGATACATTTCCAGTCCTGTCAAGAAGAAAGCCAAACAATCAAACCTATAAAAGTTGGATTGAACAGAAGTATACACTTGCTATTTCATTTAGCAAATTTTCTGGAGAAATTCCCTGTTTCTTCTTCTTCTTCCATTTCCATTGTCTTCAATCTTCCCAAAAACATTAATGCACTAAAAAAATTCACAACGTACTTTCATTGCCTTCATATCTTCCCACACGGCATCAATGACATAGTCACTGAGAATTGGATCTGCAGAAAATTCCCTCAATATTTGCAACAGCCTCCCTATTTGAACTTCAGATGCATCATTGCTCATCCCTGAAATACCAATTATGAGAAAGCGTCAAAAAATTTCTACCTCAACTGGTGCAAAAATATAAATTCAACAAAGGAATAATGCAAGAATACCTTTAGGCATAGACTGAGAGGTGCTAAATTTCTGACAAATCAAATGATCATGTACTAATTCTCCCACAGCACGGCGAATGAGTGGAGACTCGTCAATCAATAGGTCATACAGTGTACCAAGCTCGTCATCCGCAAGAAGCTGGTGCCTGCAATGCAGATCACAAAAATAATGTCAAAAAAGATCAATTCTCTACTGAATAGTTCAATTTTAGACTGAGATTTAAAAAGATCTTGATAGTGACCTCAGTAACTGTTTCAAGAGTCCTATAGCATTAACAGCCACAGTCACATCAATATCATCCGCAAGCTCAATCATTCGGTTGCAAAATCGTTCAGTAAAAAGGCTAAGTGATGGTACATTATCATCCACCTCATATAGGCTTTGCAGTGCAGCAATAGAGGTTTTCCGGACAGCAGGATTCTGCAGGCCCAAGAAATTAAAAGAGTAAAAGCCAATCAGCCATATGATTAACAATTCGATTGTGCAAAAGATGAAAATACTTTAGAATATACCTTATCATTCAAAGTCCACCCAAGATATTTCAGATATAAATCTTGCAAGAATAGTGAAGGGTAAGAGATAATCCAAGAACCGATAGCTCTGATACATGCCATCCGAATATCTGGATCTACATCTCTGTATCGATGCATAAATAGTCTGATAGAACCAATTAACATGTAGCTAGTAAGTAAATGACAAGCAAAGTAGAACAATGCCTTTGCCTTTCAAGTAGACAGCTCATCAAATACATCTATCTAAAGCTAGCATATAAGTTTGGATACAAAGAATATAAACAAATCAAAATAAACTAACCCTGTGAATACTTTACGCATCATTTCCTCTGCCATAGTTATCTTTTCATGGGTTACAGACAATGTCTTATTCAATGACTCCACACGGGGACCATCTTTCCGTTTCTTTTTCTCAGCATTTAACTGACGTTGAGTAGTCTCTCGCTGTCCACCAAGAGTTTTTGCAACCGTAACAAGTGATGTTACAAGCTGCAGTCCAACCAATGTCGCGACCCGACGAAAAACTCTTGGAGGGGTGCTGAATGAAACAGCAGAAACGACAATAAGGGTTGGAATATCATGACACTTTTATTTTCCAAGACAGCTGTTTGAAAATATGATTAGTGAAAGAAATGAACCATGAAAGAGCAATGACATAATCCATGCACTTCTCCAAAAATATTTGGTCAAATAACGGTCCATCCTGGCACTCAATGACAAGACTGTCCCAAAACAGGAGGAGGTTATCTTTGAAATTCTTTAAATCCTTTTGCTTGGATCCAAGATAATCTTCTAGATTGCCCTGATGTTAGTTAAGAGGATTTACACCCATATTGAAGCCCTAAAACAATTGCATATTAAAGCTTACGTTACATTATATTTGGAAAAGAAAGCATAAAACAGAATTCTCAGAACCTGCAAATCTATTGAAAGAAAAAAAAATTAAATGATATTTAAGGATACATCTTTAGCCTGATTCACTAAGAAAACAACCACGTCATCCACATCAATTTCATCCACAGGACCTTCATCGCCTTGATATTGAACACCACATGCCTATATGCAAAATGCTCTTATAAGCTGTATTTGTAAATATATTCAATGGAAAAATATAACAAAGATAAAAATAAGTCAATTTGGGAACCAACCTCAAAGAGCATCATTAATAAATCTGTCAAGGCAGTTTTTGAATCCACTTCATACCTCTCAACCCAATTCTTAGCAGCCTGAGGAACAAGCTTTCCATGATTCTTGATAACATCTGTAAAACAGCAAAGTAACAGTCTTTAAAACCTACCCCAAATAAATCACAATCCCTTAAAGTATAAATCCACATTGCAAGAATACAAAAGAAAAAAAGCAGTTGAACAAATAAAACATCACTAGCATAACAAATCAGTATTTTCTGTTTGCAATAAGCATTAGTTATGATTTCCAAACATATGTTTTCAAGAGGTGTTGAACGGTAAAAATGTCAACAAAAAAACTTATGAATCCTTTGGAAAGCATAGCATCTAATTGCAATGTAAGCATTCCACCTACCTTTTCACTAGCAAATTCATTTTTTGCATCAATGGAGCATTATGGAAACAATACCCAGTCATGTTTTGACACCACATCATTAATGATATCTTTAGAACATAGGTCTAGAAACAGAATTAGCAGCCCTGGATTAGGCCTGACTCAGATACAAAAATAAAAAAAATGTTTTTTATATATATTTCAAAGAAAAATAACATAAACAGCATTCTCAACATGTCAGTACCCTGGAACAAGATCTTTAATGACTGAATGAAAAACGATGTCACAGTGACAAGCTCCTATTTTCCACTCAACCAAGATCAATTAGAGAAAGTAAATGACAGCTTATAAATAAAAGAAGGCTATTTTCAGGAAAAAATAATTCTTCAAAAATTTAAAATGCATTTTTCAATTTTTTAATAGTTTGTTTCTTAGTTGCCGGATTCGCCTCTACAGGCCCGAATCCGGGTCCGGATTCGCGTCGGGTCCATGATGGATCCGGGCAGGGTCCTTGCAAAAGCCTGTGGATCCGTCCGGATCCGTGATCCGCGGATGGATCCACAGGCTTTTGCAAGGAGCCTGTCCGGATCCGCGGTCGGATCCGTCCACGGGCTTTTGCAAGGACCCTGCCCGGATCCGTCACGGACCCAGGGGGATCCAGCACGAATCCTTGAGGATCCCGTGCGGATCCATGTGAATCCCTAGGGACCCACGGCCTATGAAGGCATAAAACACTTAATATGTCTATTTTTTTATTATTTTTTCATCTAACCCTAAATTGACAGGAGGATTTATACAAATATAACATTTAAGTATAAGTTTGATTTATTTAATTTCTTATACTTTAATTTATATTTGTATAAATACAAGTTAAATACATTCCAGGATGTTTGAGATAGGTTTCAGCTTCATAGGAGTTAAGATGCAAATTCTAGATTCGAAAAATTCCAGACTTAGCCAAATTTCAGGATTCAGCAAGCCTTCAGCAGGGTTACCTCCCACAATCCATCATGGCTTTCTAAGGTCAAACTGAAGCTGGCAAAAGGATTCTCAAAGGGTTTTAACTCGTTTTATCACAAATCACTTGGTTTCGATCCCATCTCTATGACAGACTTAGCTTAGCTCTCACCCAAATCCCAGTCAGACATGACTTTCCAATAGGCCAAAATCACTCAAACCTCATTTGTCGGACCTAGGGACTTGAAAACAACCACCAACAAAGACTACCTAAGACCTAGTTATGAAGACTTTGACATTTGGCATTGATCAATGATCAAGCATCATAGATTCATAGTATGAAATGATTTAGTTTTAGAATTATGTATATTTCTCTTATATTTTTGGATATATAATGCATATATATATATATATATATATATATATATATATATACTCACAAATCCAAAACGGGAAAAAAAAAAATTCACAAATCCACGAACTGGATTCTCGAACCCGAATCCATCCCCTAACCCGAATCGGCAACTAAGGTTTGTTTCTTCAAACAGTTTTGGAAACATTTTTTAAATTCAGTACCCTACCCTTGTGAACCTCTAGTTAGTCCACATAAAATGGGAAAACTTGTGAGTGTCAGAATAAACTCCAAACATTGCCACTGATAACATCTGAACTGAAATAAGTAAATAGCATACTTAATAATGCATTATAATAATGTCTAACACTCTTATAATAATACATACCAATTAAACTCATATCATTGAGTGGGTCATGTCCTCCTTGAAAAGCTTGGGGTTTTTTTCTTTTGACTCCAGTCTCTTTGACCTTTCCACCATGGACTTGCCCTGATAAGTTAGGGGCACCATCAACTGTAGCATCCACATTTGAGTTTTGTATCCCTCTCCCACTGTTGAAGTTAGAAGGAGGCATGTGCTGGAAAGAAGAATCTATCCCACCTTCTGACTCGGATAGAACCTGACCACCTGCATTAGTTCTATTCCCTTCTGAAAGACCAGCTCTGGACCTTTTCTGCAAATTACATGAGAGCCAAAAAGGCATGCCATAAGAACTTGAAATTTTACCAGAAATTTCTATTTTATCATTGATAGGTCCATATAGGAAATATATCAACAGAGAAATTAAATTTATGATTGCCAGGTAACTAAAGCAGATCAATGGGACTCAAAAGTATATCGAGTTACAATCGCAAAATACTGTGGTAAAAGAACTTAGGAGCTCAAAAAAGTAACAAAAACTATGACAATCATCAATCTAAAATAATTTGATCATCCTTTTAGCTTTTTCCACATAGGTATTTCAGTTTTATTTCCACTTTGCAGGGACCAAAAACACCAAATCCAAGTTTCTGGCTGTGGCATACTCCAATTGGCAAGGGAAAATACAGGTTTTGGTTGAAGGAATCATGCCCCCTTCAGTTACCAGGCCAAACATTGACTTAAAAACAAAGACTCGCCATATAAACTAAATAACGAAGCAGAACCATAAAATATTTTCTATGCAGTTTTTAATCTCATATATTCTTCTTGCCCTTCATAACTTCTTGAACTTGAAAGGAAATGTTTCTAAATAAAAATAAATTGAAATCTAAAATGTTTTCTACAATTTTTTCATTAAAATATTTTTAAATACTTACTTGTCAATTCCTTCTGGCACATAAGTCCATGAAAATTGCAAGAAAATGTAAAGCTGTAAAATATTTTCTATGAAACTTTCATTCTTAATATTTGTCAGGTTTTTTGTAAGTCCATCATAATTGTATGAAAATGTTTGTAAACAAAAGACAAATAACAATTGAATGCAATAAGCTCAACGTACTATGGACTTCCAACGGTAAACATCGTTCCCAAATACACAAGAGATATGATGAAGTGTTGAAACTGTGTCAAATATAATGACACCAACGAATTTGACTGAAAATATAACTTTCAATGGTGGCATTTAAGCCAAAGATTACTCCAAAAAGGAGAGGTAATTTAGTCCCCCCACCTAACAAAAACGAGTACAACTGTAAACTATTTTCCGCGTTTGTTTTCTATCCCGAAACATTTACTTGCAATCGTCTTCCGGTCTTGCGAATTGCCAGAAAAAAGTTCTTACAGTATCCAGATCATAAATCCCAAAAATTTCACATAAATGCAGAACTGTAAAGCATTTTCTACGCCCTTCCATTTTCCTTCAGAACATTCTCGGTCACTGTAAGAACTGCTGGAAAATAATTGCGGATAAAACAATGTAAAAGTGTTGACCAGTTTCTATTTGTGCACAAAATGTTTAATTATAATTTCATTCATACAAAGCTACCGTGTGTTTAATTAAACTTACCTGCGGGTGAACCGACTGTTGTTCAGCAGCACGCTTACGTGTAAGCACGCCTATCCCCGCCATGTCTGAAAGATCGTCCCCCCTGCTACTTAAGCTCCTGTTGTACAAACATCCGAACAATTGATCAATTGTAGGGTTTCAGGAACACCGCAAGTAAAAGAATTCTGAACAATTTGACAAAATATGCTAAACCCTATATATCCATTAGGATATTTGCCGCTCAATTATAAAACAAAGATAAATGAAACATTAAGCGAAAGATATGAGAAAAATTTGTAAAATTCAAAGTGGCTGCTAAATTGGGCTTTAAATTAATTTGCAGAGCTCATTCAAAGCATAATGACTAAATTGCTTTACGATAAGGATACATACTGTTCTCGAGATTCTGTGTCCGACGACGCCATGACTCTTATTCAAGTGAGCTCTCTCTTTCTCTGTGACTCCTTGCAATGGAGGGAATTGAAAATACCTTCTACGGCCCAATAGGTAAGTTTTTATTTGTCAAATAATTTTAAACGTCCACCTGGCCATGTAAATGAATTTGGCCAAAGAGAATTTATTTTCATTAACTGTTTGGTTGCTGGAATTCAATAATAATGTTGGAATTGCCAAATTCTAGTACTTACAATTTTAGGGCCAATTTTGTTTGGTTGCCGGAATTCAATAATAATGTTGGAATTGCCAAATTCTAGTACTTACAATTTTAGGGCCAATTTGGGTGCTGGAATACCAAATGCTGGATATAGTCAATTCTGGAAGATACAAATTCTGAAAATGATTTCCAGAATATGAGCTGACCCGTTTGATTCACTCGAAAGATGACTGAGAAGATGCATAAAAAATTTTAATTCTTTATTTTAATTTCTTTGAATATGGTGTGTATATGTCTGTATATACTTACATGTGTGTATATACACACACACACATGTGTATATACACACATGTGTATATATACATAAATACACACATTTATGTATATATACACATATACACGTGTGTGTATATACACATATGTATGCAAACATACATGTGTGTATACATACACACATATATATACACATACATGTGTGTATATACACACATGTATACATATATACATGCATGTGTATATATATACACAAATACACACGTGTGTGTATATACATATACACATATTTGTGTATATATACACACGTGTGTAGACACATATGTATATACACACGTGTATATATACATACATCCTTATAGCAATATAATAAGCATCCTTATAGTCACGGATCCCACGAAATATTAAATTTGGTTTTATAAAAATTGGAATTGGAATTCGACCTATTTGAGTGGAAGATGCAAATGCCCATTTTGGGGCAAAATTGGAATTTCAAAATTCTAATTCCAATTTTCTGGATGGACACAAACATGGAATTGACATTATCTGAGATTAGATAATGCCTATTCCAGTCTAATTCCAGCCCCCAAATGTTTGAAAGTTTTAAATTTGAAAAACAGGTTTTGGAATATGACTGAAATCGTTTCGTTCACCTGAAACTCATAATGAGAAGATGGAAAATGTTGTTTGCATATGGATTTCAAAATATTATAAATTTTGTTTTACTCCAAATTCTCATTTAAGTAGAATTGGAATTGATTTTCCAATTCCATCTATTTAGATGGAAGATTCAAATGCAGGTTTTGGGGGTAAATAGGAATTAACAAACTCCTATTTTGATTTCATGTTTTGAACACAAACATCAAAAATGTCAATTCCAGAAATTTGACAATCCCAATTCCACTCTAATTCCAGCAAACAAATAGGCTCTAAGCTACCTAATAGGGGAATAACACCAGTAATATTGGGGGAAGAGGGGAAGAGCACTAGTAGGCACATTTGACTTCTCAATTACTAATTTTAAAGGAGTTCTAAAACTGATAACACATATTCAAATAGTTGATCATTTCTTTTTTAACTTTTTTGGTTGGTAATGACTCATTTACGCATCATTATTGGGACATTTGTGCACGACCATTGGGACATTTGTCTACAAGTACTAGCATTTTTTAGTGAATGGATATTGGTGCGTCTTTGAGTGGGCATTGGGCAACACTTTGAAATGGCTATGTTTTTATCCTTCAATGGTTGACTATCTCTGCATGGGGTTTCATTAATACCCAGAAGGCAAGAAATATTTTTTAAGGTGTCAACTCGCATACAAAGACAACCCAAAAAAAATCATTGAAATCCAACTTATAGTTTAGGCTTTACAAGTGGACAAAGTTAGGGTGTGTGGGTATTGATGCTCTTGCCCTAGTAAGCAGCACTAAGGAAATTGAGAAAATTCAAAAGGCGCTTGATTACAAATAAGTTCAAAATTAAAAGTTTAGATTTTATGACATTATGTTCAATGAAGTTGGGGATGCTTCAATTAAAACAATTGTTGTAATGGAACTCATTAAGATATTTAAAAAGAATTTAGCAAATGGAAGAGGGCGGATGGATCGAGATTTGTCTTCAATAAAACATTGTGCAAAAGGAAAAAGACTTGGATGGGACAAAACAACAAATGATTTAGTAAATAGGATTTTTATTTTAACACGTGCCCCACAAATTGTAAAGAGATAAAGACTTTTGTTATAGATAAGTTCCACAAGCATTCTTGGGGCATAGGACTAAGGAGAAAGAAAATATATTATATCGTAGAGTTCAATCCCACTCCTAATCATCATCAAAAGTGTACACTGGAGTCAATATCTCTTGAAGAGACTAAATTCATATTGCTCGGTTAAGAACTAGCTCTCAATAACTTTGTTGTGAAACTAGGCATTAGAAAAGACCAAAAGAATCATGGGAAGAAAGAGCATGTATTTTTTGCACTTCTAGAAAAGTATAAATAAATAAATAAAATCATTGTAGAGTGTAATGCCTTCAAGAACAACAGTGACAATTTTGTAAATATCTTGACAACTAACTCATGGGTTGATTTATTCAATGAGGGGACAATTGAGCAATTGGGGGCACTCATCATCGAGTTGCATAAGAAAAGGGTTGAAGTGCAAAAAATCAATTTGTGACATGATCTATCTCATAAGCTATCTTTAGCCTCATGGACATTAAAATAATTTATTTATCTCTTTCTTTCTATGTCACTCTTGCATTGTATAGGTTGCCTTGGTCTTTTATTGTATTGGGTAGGCTAAAAAATCATGAAAGGTTAATTAGCAATTCATTTATTTTTTATATAATTGTTCATGGCAAAGGTCAATTGATAGATTGGTATGAATGAAGAAGTTGTGTAAAGAATGTTTATCTAAATACATGAACATTATATATTGTTTCATGTTTAAAATTCAATCTTCAAATTGCAACATCTTTGAAATGCATAAAAAATCAAAGAAAGAGTTATATAAACGTAAACCTCCTTATCTCGCTCCCTCTCTCACATGCTTTTTTTTAGCTTCTCTCCATTTATATCATTTCTTTCTCTCTATCTCTATCGATCTATCTCTCTTAAATTTCTTCAAGTTAACTGATGCAAATGAAGGAACATGAGACACTAATAGTTTGAACTAGTGATTGTGAGAGAGAATAGGTTGCTAATTATATATAATGTAATTAAATAAAAAATAATGAATAATGGCAACAAGGCTCTCTAGAGATTGAATAATGGTAATAAGGCTCTCTATGGTGTAATAATCATGTACTCCATGAAATTTATATTGTTACTTCATTTGCCCCAACACTTTACAAGCCTCGAGTTTTTGAACTTATATGCATGTAAATAAGTTTAAGAAGAAATTATATTTAAATTGGACCACAAAAATTGTGAGGCCCGTTGTTATATTAGGGCTCTCTTCACTCATTCACCCATTTTCAATGAGCACCCATTTGAATTTCTACTTGATACCAATATTTGTGACATCATTATAAGAGGCATGAAATATTAGGAAATTTTTAGAAAATAATATGGGTTTTGGAAGTTTAATACAGATCTTGAAAGTTAAGAGAAGATTGGGAGCTCCTAATGACACATGCGGATAATCATCTTACACTGGAAGTGAAAAGGAACTATTTGAAAACTCGGTGCATTTGTTTGTCACCAATGATTTGGTCAAACTACATAATTGAAGAATGCTAAAAATGATGAATCACCCAATTGCATTAAGCATTGCAACAAGCACTAGGAATGCAATGGAAAATGTAACTATTGATGAACAACTCGAAAAACATGTGCTACTTTGTAGAGGTCAACATGTCATTCTTGCAACCAACATGTGGAAACAAGCAAAACTTGTTAATGGAGCCCTTGGCGAAGTACTTGAAATTGTTTATAGCCCTAGTTCCAAACCACCTGATATTCCAATGTATGTCATGGCAAGGATCGATAATTATAGTGGCCCTACATGGAATGAAGAAGACCCCAAAATTATTCCAATAATTCATGTATCTTTGGGAGTCAAAGGAAGATACCACTCACAATGGCTTGGGCTATGACCATACACAAATCCCAAGGCCTAACATTGTAGAAAGTAACCATCAATATTGGTAGGGTGGATAGGCCTCAATTTTTGAACTTATATGCATATAAATAAGTTTAAGAAAAAAATTACCCATTTTCAATGATTAAATTTACCCTCTAGACCAATATTTGTGACACCATTATGATGGTTGTAGAGACATACTTTAATATTGTGTTTGAAGCTCACAATTTCATTTGGTCAAACACTTTACGGGCCTCAAGTTTTTGAACTTATCTTTTTGTAAATAAGTTTAAAAATAAATTATATTTAAATTCGACCACAAAAAGTCATGAGGCGCACTATTATATTAGGGCTCTCTTCATTCATTTAAGAGTTATATTCACCCATTTTCAATGAACACCCATTTGAATTTCCCCTCAAGACCAATATTTGTGACATTATTATGATGGTTGTAGAGACATACTTTAAGAATGTGTTTGCGACTCACAACATTTATGCAATTTTTTGCATATTGTACATGGATCTTTCTACTAAGGTCTCCTAAATAGAGCATAAAAATAACTCTTCTATATGTGGATTTCATTGGTTTGCAAGAAAGAGGAAAACACTTTTTCACACTCATGTCGTTTGCCTAATGACCTGTAGACATTATTCCACCATAGGCTCCAATAGTTGTATGTACATGATCCAAGACAAATGTTCATCTTGCACTACTTTTATACACCTCTCATTCATCATTTTTAAATGGTAGCTCACTCCCTTTTTGAGGGAAAATGTATTTTCTATAATGAATTATTCAAAAACTTCTTGAGTTTGATTATAACCATTGAACATTTTCCTACTTTAAATAAACCTAAATTGTGTGTGTAGGTGTATATGTATATGTATATGTATATGTATATGTATGTGTTTGTGTGTGTGTGTATGTATGTACACACAAACACATATGTATATTGTCGTGAATATATACATACATATGTTATAGAATATTGTCATGAATTGACACAACCTTAATCTCGTATATATGAAAAAGAATTGAAGACATACCTTAATTATATCAATAACTATATATAAAAATGATTATATTTCGTAAAACAATGTTTAAATTTATCCAGGATGATTTTTTAAATTATTTGTCAAATTGTAAAACCACTATCACAATAATCACTTGTTAGAGTGTTTCAAATTTGTCATATTTTTTAAGGTTTTTGTTGTCTTTAGCTCCCAAGAATTTGAAGTTTATTTGTGCATTTATAAAACCTTGGTGGCTAAATCCCTTATTTTAATTATCTTTAGAGGCATTCCTACAATGGCAACAAAAGTGTTGGCAAATATTTTGAAATTTGAGAAAACTTAGTGTGTTGCAACAATTAAATGCATGAAACTAGAGAATTCAGCTTCTTTGACATGAATGGTTTATTGGTGTGTATTGTCAATCAATGAAGATTGAAATACATAAATAAATAAATAAAGATTTTTTTTAGTCCACAATACCGAACGATTTGTACATGGCTCTACATATGGCTTATGATAATATGGAACTACCATGTACTTCTTGTAGGAGGCACCTAAATATGCTAGAAACAAGGCATAGATAAAGGAAGAGCACGAGTTACAACCAATGTTCCAATAGGCACACGCTCCATGCACACCTAACCTCCCAATTAATTACTTTAAATGAACCAAAATGATGATAACTAAAATCCCATTGACAAATATATCATGTACCAATAGTCACCCACTTGTACCTCCAATGATGGATATTCTTGAACAACTACTGGGACATTCTTGGTTAAGTATCAACAATTTTTGAATGAGTATTGGGACATTTGTGCATAACTATTAGCAATTTTTGAGGTGGTTGTAGTGCACGATTATTGAAGCATTTTTAAGTGAGTATCAGGAAAAACTGTGAAATGACCATTTTTAAACCCTTGTGCACATAACAAATTCCATAAGTGCATCATTACCATTTACAAACTAGAACAATAGCTATAAGTAATTAGATTGCATACAAAAAAAACCAAAAAATCATCAAGATCTAATTTGTTGTTTAGAAGCTATAAGTACACGAAGTTAACTATAACGACTACTACTACACTTTCCCTACCTTACTCAAATAAAATTTATAATGTGAAATACTAAAAAATCATAAAATAAGGTTGGTGGAAGAGTGGTCTCGTGAGGCATTTTCTCTTCACTATAACACACCATTCACTATCTCTTTAAAAAATAAATCCTGTCTCATTTCTTCATTTTCTATCTTAGCAAAAATACTCATTTTAATTGTTAATGTATCACACTTGATTTTTTATCGATATATAGTGACTTTTTATTACAATGTTATGATTTAATAAGGGATAGGCATGTGATAAGATGCACCCAACAATAGTTGAATAAGCCATATAAATTGGAACCAGCCCCTATGGAAAAAGGGATGGAGAAGGTTCCTAAGGAGAAGGCTAAAGGCTGAGAGAGACGTAACATTCAAACAAGTTCCAACCACTACAGCCCTGGGAGAAGTCTCAGGTTACAGTAAACCTAAAGTGAACAAAGTTACTTTGCAAATACTTAGATAACAAAAGGCCCATGAAAAGAGACAAGTAGTTGCTTCTTCTTCCACACTTGTAATTACTAGCATGCCACCCCCACCAGCAAATACAAGTGCTACCACTTTTCCTTCTTCTCCACCAATTGCTACCATGCCAACAACTTCTTCCACCATCACTAAAAAGATCCCATTTTCATCGTCTAGGACCAAGATCCCTCTATAATCACCCAAAATAGTCTAGTAAACTATGAGCCTCACTCTAACATTTAATTTTAAATACTAGACTACATCTTGTGTTTAATCAATTTTGCACATTGATTTAATCTCTTATTTATTGATCAAATCACCATTTTATCTTTTATTCGATGATATCCTAAAGTTTGACCACTTTATCCTAAGCTTTATTTAATTAAAAGAACATGTCCCCTTTTAATTAAATAAAATCTCCTTTATCCTATGTGTGCACATGAAAAAGGGAATTTCCTAATAAAAAATTTAAAAAACTATTTGTCTACACATTGATTGCATCTTAGACTAGCATTTCCTTAATACTTATTACATTTAGCTTAGATCACATAGCTTAATTGGGAGGTATTGTAATCTTGCTAGATTAGCTTTGCTTTCCTCGTTCTTGCATTTGCATCATGGCTTATTTCTTGCATTTCATCTTAGATTACTCTCATTTTGCATTATCATTTGAATCTTCCATTATATGGTGCACCTTGCAAGGGTCTCTCTTTAAGGTTCATTTGAGAATCACTATTCATACTATTTAGATTCTTGCACATCATAGATAGGAAGCTATAAGCTGCTTCTTGAGATTTCCTTCTTCATGGATTCCCTCAAGTGTAATGGTTTATGGAAGTGTGTTACATTTTCATCACGCACCCTCCATTCAAAGTAAAAAATTCCAAGAAAGGCGGGCCTTCCATGGTGAAAGGGAAAGTATACAAAATATTAAGAAAGGTAGCTCCTCAAATGAAACTTATCATTTAGGTTCTCAAAGAAACTAAGGAAGAGGAAGATAGTAGAGTGTAGTTGGTCACTAATAGAAGGAGAACTAGATCCACCACTAATGTTGCTCAAATCCTTAACTTAGGAGATCCTTTGTTGGAGGAAAATATGTTAGAGCCTTCTCCACTACAACAAGAACAAGAAAATCCAAATGTTTCAGAGGAATAGGAGCTAGAAGATGAAAACCCATTAGATCTGGATGAATTTTATGTCTTTGATTTTACACACTTACAAGGGATGAAGTAGAAGTGATAACTGGTCTAGATTCAACTATTGTAATGGGGGATGAACAAGAAGAGTATCCTAAAGTTGAATAACTAGACAAGGATATGGAGTTGAATAAGGATGAGGAACTAGAAGGAGAAGAAACAAACAAAGAAGAGGAGGTTGAAAAATAATAGGTACAAAAGGGAAAAGATCCTCCTCGTAAATAGAAAACTCCATCCCCTCAATGGGAAGAACAACAACAAGCCACTTCTCCTTCACATGAGCATGATATTACTCCTCCTCCACAATAGGTGTCATCTTTGGTTCAAATAGAAGAGGTGAAGGGACTACAGAAGTTATTTCAGATTGAAACATATCGACCCTCACCACCACATCTACTCATACTTAATTGACCAAATCCATTCAACCAAGGAAGAGGATTTATAGGGAGATTGATCCCCAAGAACTCTCGCTAGCTAGAAAGGGTTTTCAACAAGGGGAATCAAGTCAAAGAAAGGCTCAAAGGATATCTTATATGATGGTAGATAAACAAGGGAGGCTTAAATTCCAAGTTTCTAGACATGCAATGGATAAACCCTTCAAGGAGTTAGTTCAAGAGGATTATGAAGTAGGGGAGTTAGACTTAGGGGTGGCTACTTGCAAAGGCAAAATGGATTTCAAGTGATTTTTTATTTCTTCCATTTTTAAGAGGTTGGATAAAGATAAAGATTTGGAGGCCAAAAATAAAGGGCTGAGGTCCACAATTAACCAATTAGTGAGTCCAATTTACCCAAATAATATAGAGTCTAACATTCAAGTGGCAATAGATGCAAGGAAGAAGGCTCCCAAGGTAGACCCATATACGAAGGCACGTGTACAGTGGAGAAATGATAAGAAAAAAAGGGGAAAGTTGCAATTAGAGAAGTTTTTACTATTTACCTTGCTATGCACAAAGGGTTGACTATTTTGTATAAGACGATGGAAAATGATACGCATACAAGTATTGATCAGATGATTGCTTTGTGGGAATATTTTCTCCCAATTTTGTAGAAGATTAAAAAGACTAATGTGGACGAGCTATTAGCAAATAAGTAGGAGATGTTTTCCACAACAAGTCAAATTGTGATATTGCTATTAGGATTCAACTATGTAGTTTTTTAAGTCGAACTCATTCACCCATGTTTCATGAGTAGTGGTTCGAAAGAACCCATCTCTTATGAGAATGAATAGAACACTTAGCACTCATTGAATCTAGGTGATGCTCATAGAGGTAAAGCATCGAGACTTCGTAGGAGGTCACTCATCCCAACACTACTCTATATCAAGTGTGCTTAACCACGAATTTTCCTCCAATGTTAAGACCACTTTTCTTTCAATCCCATTTGAAAAACCTTTAGCAATTGTTGTATCTTATGGACCATTCATTTGAGACCCCCTTAAGATCATCAATTGATAAGTAGGAGATATTTTCTATAGCAAGGTAGATTGTGGTATTGCTATCAGGATTAATCTATATAGGTTTTTTATTCAAAATCATTGACCCATTTAATGAGTAGTGGTTCACAAGAACCTATCTCTCATGAGAATGAACAAAACACTTAGCACTCATTGCATCTAGGCGATGCTCATAGAAGTGAAGCATTAAGATTTCCTAGGAGGTCACCCATCCTAGTACTACTCTAGCTTAAGGGTGGTTAACCACAAATTTTCCTCCAAGGTTAAGACCACTTTTCTTACAACCCCATTTGAAAAACCTTCAACAAGTGTTGTACCTTATGAACCATTCATTAGAAATCCCCTTAATCAAATCAATTGATAAGTAGAAGATATTTTCCATAGCAAGTCAAATTGTGATATTGCTATCAAGATTCAATAGTGTAGTTTTTTGAGTCAAACTCATTAACCCATATTTTATGAGTTGTGGTTCACAAGAACCCATCTCTCATGAGAAATAATGGAATAATTAGAACTCATTTCCTCTAAGCGAGGCTCACAAAAATGAAGCTCCAGGACTTCCTAGGAGGTCACCCATCTCAGTACTATGATAGCTCAAGCACGCTTAACCATGAAGTTTCCTCCTAGATTAAGATCACTTTTCTTGCAAACCCATTTGTAAAACCTTTAGCAAGTGTTGTACCTTATTAACCATTCATTGGAAAGCCCCTTAAGATCATCAATTGGTAAATAGGATATATTTTCTACAATAAGTCAAATTGTGATATTTCTATCAAAATAATTTCATTCTCATGAGAGATGGGTTCTTGTGAACCACTACTCATGAAAAATGGGCTAATGAATTTGGCTCAAAAAACTACACAGTTGAATCTTGATAGCAATAACACTAATTGACTTCTTGTGGAAATTATCTCCTACTTATCAGTTGATGAGATTAATGGGTTTTTTAATGAATGATTCATAAGTTACAACACTTTCTTAAGTTCACAAATGGGGTTGCAAGAAACATGGTTTTAACCTTGGAGGAAAATTTGTGGTTAAGCGCTTTTGAGTTGGAGTAGTGTTGGATGGGTAACCTCTTGGGAAGTCCATATGCTTAACCTTTGTGAGCATCACCTAGATGTAATGAGTGCTAAGTGTTTCATTCATTCTCATGAGAGATGGATTCTTGTTAACCACTACTCATGAAACACTAGTCAATGAGTTTGACTCAAAAACTACATAATTAAGTCCTGATAGTAATATCACAAGCTATTAGTAGCAACAATCTTGGAGGTTGAAACTATCATTCTCCCAACGGTGTGGTCCAAATCAATGAATATGGACATCAAATACTTTAGGAAAAAGTGAAACTCTATTTTGGTGAAAGGAGAATTTGTAGGTGGATTAATGAGTAAAGTTGAAGACTTAATTATTGAGCTCTCGTGTTCAATTTGGAAGGATAAGGAGAATAGAATTATGAACAACATTAGTGGTATTGTGACAGAGCTCAAGAATCTTTTGTAGGTAATTGATACAAAAGATTCCATTGATTTGTTGACAAGGGTAGAACATGAGATTTCAAACATGCAAAAGGAGATTCCATAGTTTGAGTTTGTGGTGAAGAAATTGAAAATATTTAGGAAAAATTTGCAGACATGGATGAAATTTACTCAAAATCCTAACATTAATGAAGTGGTTGGAGTAGTCAATGCTTTCACACAAGCATTCCCAAACATAGCATCTAATCTTTGAAGTTGTAGAGTGAGTTTGACACATTTTTTTTAAATTTTGTCAACAAAAAGAAGGAAAAACACAAAATTAAAAGTTGCCATGATTTTTCTAATATGGCAAATTATTTGATAAGGAATCTGCTTCTAGATGTTTTGTTTTGTGTCCCTAGTTGTTTTCCAAGGTTGTGCACAAGATATGGGTCATTCTAGGAGTAATCTAAAGTCAATAAAAGCCATGAAAAATTGATCTAGGTGAGATCCACAAATTGTTGATTGAACTACACTTCATTCCAAAAATTTAGGGCACAATTTGGGCTTGAATTTGAGCCATTTTGTGTTAGAAACTCATGCAAGGCATTGTTGAATCACTATGTAATAGCTTAGGGGATTTTATAAGTAGTTTATTTATTATTTGTATTTTATTACGCTAAGAAGAAACACCTAAAAACCTTAGTTATGAGATTTTTGATTTTGAGTTTGAACTTTCTATTCAAACTCAAATTTGTTATGTAATAAGTGTTGAGATTTCTTTATTTGAGCTTAGAATATATATAGGGTTGCATTCTTAGTGTGCTAATCTGTCGACTATGCATATTTAAATACAATTTTAAATTTAAGACCCATATGTGTGTTTATAAGATTTTCTCAATTGATCTTGTTAATTGGTGTTACCTATTGAATACAAGTTTGTTGTCATGGATAAATTGGTTGGATCAATCTAAGAAGTATTTTAGAGGATAAACTTGTCTTGCATATGCACATGGATGGTGTGACTTGCAATATGATAAATTTTGAGAAATTATTTGTTGTTTCTTTCTATTGATAATTTCATTGTGTTATTATAAATTGTGCATGTCTAATTTATAATTTCATGGTTAATGTGGTTCAATAAAACCATCCTTTCATAAATTTAGCATTCTAGTGGTTGAGGTCCCTATTTGTTATTTTCTTATTTATTTATTTCAATTCTCTTGCAACCTGATTCTTTTCACTTTTTTGATAATATATTTATTAGATTAGGAGTACTTGTTATATTGTTAATCATTTTTTGTAAGTATTCATATCCTCAAAACCATAAAAAACTATAGTTACATTTTCATAGATTGTCTTTCAGAATTAGTTTCCAGTCATTTCTCATCAAACCAATAAAGGCCTACCTTGTGAACTCTCACATATCTTGTGAGACCTAATCCCAAATGGTTGTGACTTGACCTTTTGCAATCTTAGGAGTGATTTCTCACTCTTTCAAGAGAGGTTCTAATTCTCAAATCTTTGTCATAGTGTCATGCTAACAACGTGACCAATAAGGTTCACAATATTTATACAATTTTGGCCTATTGTGCATGAATCTTTCTACCAAGGTCTCCTAAATTGAGCATAAATATCACTCACTCATACATGAATTTCATTGGTTTACAAGAACAAGGGAAACACTTTGTCATACTTGTGGCACATGCCTAACAACCTCTAAGTGTTATTCCACCATAAGCGCTAATAATTTTTAGACTAATAAGTTATTTTGCTTATTAATTAAATCATATTGATTTAATTACTAAAGTCACTTATTATCTCTTTCTTTACTTAAGATAAACTTTAGGCATATAATAATTAATTATTATCATACAACCTAGGTTTCACCTTTAGGGTTTTGATCTCCTTGTATAAGGATTGATCTCTCTTGTATTCTCAAAACATTCATTACATTGTATTGCAATTATTCTTTTGCATATCAGAATATCACCTCTTTTGTGGATCATGGAATTTTGGCCTCCATAGTTGTTTGCTTCTCTCTTTCTGTGACATGTGTTTGCATGTAGGTGATTCTTGGGAGATGTGGGTTCATTTTCTCATCAACTCCAATATGGCATCAGAGCTTTAGATCTTCATGCCCCTATTCTCTTCATAAGAGATTTGACCTTGTTTGTCAAATTTGTGATTTTTAGAAGGTTTTGTGTTGGATCTGGGGGGACCTTTGATTCTAGTCATTTTGAGCTTAAACGGACCTCACTATTGTTCTTAGAATGCCCCCAAACCCCTATTTCCATATAAAATTTATCTAATTTGGACAAAGTTTCCATATGAGGCATAAAAAATTGTACCATGGTCGTACAACCCTGGCATGCATACCGAGATGGCGAAATAAAAACAAAACCCAAAAAAACAAAGGCTTTTTAAAAAAAAAAATTTATAATTTATCTTTTTTTACAAAAGTTTTTTTCTAATACTTTTTAAAAAAAAGCATGCATACAGTTTTTTGAAAAGGATGAGAATTTTTTTTTGGAAGTATGCTGCATGTGCAGGTATTGACGCCATCATCCACGGGCCTAAATTTGATGACCATCAACCCGTCAATCAATTTGATTCTTTTGTTATAAAAAGTAGCTTGTAATTTTTTCCCATAACTTTCACATATGGTGTCAAAATTGGGAAACCAAGATATCGTCAGAAAGCTCTTTCTGAGCTCTATCTAGATCTAGAGGTTAGAATTTCTGATTTTGCTTTTTTGATGGTGTTTTTTTTACTATCAAATCCAAAAGGTATTTTTGCACTCTAGGAGCCTTGTCCAGACTCTTTTTTTCAAAGGAGATATCGTTGGAAAGCTTATTCTGTATACTTTCTAGTTATATGAGTCTTATTCCCATATTCTACTCCAAGTACATTTTATTTAGTTTTTTTCATTTTTGCACTCTAGTGAATATCTTCGATGTTTTAGATCTTGGGATCTTTTCCCTATATGGGATGAATCATCTTAGGTTTTTATTCATGTTTCTACAACCTTATGTCTTCTTTGATCATTGAAGACATATTTTGTAAGCATTCTTTTATGAAAATGCACTGATATAAAGTATCACTCTATTGCATGCTCGGGATCATGCACTTCTGTATGCCTTTTGTACCCGCACTCCATTATAAAGTACCATGGGGGGGGGTTTGATGTTTGCCTTTTTTTCCATCTACCTTTGTCGAGTGAGTCTTTCTTACACAACATTAGCCTTAGGATGTGTGTCTATGACACTGGCCTTTATATGTGTTTGTACTTTCTTTGCACCTTCGATGTTCCTAGTTATTCATTGTGCAATTCAAGTTGGTTGTCATTTTTAGTGTACTTGTCACCTCTCCCTTTTCCACATTATGGGGGGAGTTCTACTAATGGTTCTTCTACCTCCTTGGTTTGATGGAGTGATCTATGTATTCAAAAAAAATTCTATGTACTAGGTGGATGTAGTGGTTGGGTACCTATACATTTCAGTGAGATGGATCATTTACCATATGGACACTCTTTCAATCTTTTTTTTGGAGGAAACTATCCATCTTTGATTGATCATCTCTTCAGACTTTGGTGTTTTATGCCATTTTATCATCGAGTTTAGTTATTTACCTTTGTGTGCCTCTTGATTCAAGTAGCATCATTTAAGGGCACTCATACAGATTAAAATCTTCTCTACCTGGTCATGTTCTATTTTAGTGGAGGTTCTTCAGATCAAAAGTTACTTTTTGATAGTGTTTGCAACTTCTTACTTCAATGGTGTTCTTCATGTTCATTCTTTGTTCCTATTTTCTGGAACATTCTCTAGTTTTGGAGGCTTCTTCAATCCTTTATTATCCTTCATGTCTTTTTGGAGTAGAGTTTTTCCCATGTGGTTTTCTCTATTTCTCTATTTTATAGAGACTCTCTTTTGTACTTGGGTACCTGATTAGGCCTTTGTTTTCGAGACCCATTTTATTTCAGTAGTTATTTCTAGGTTTTTAGCTACTCCTTAAGTTTATCTTAAGGGGGTGGAGGGGTGTTAGAGTAATAAGTTATTTTTATTATTAATTAATTCATATTGATTTAATTATTAAATTCACTTATTATCTCTTTCTTTACTTAAGCTAAACTTTAGGCATATAATAATTAATTGTTTTATTAATTATTATCATGCAACCTAGGTTTCACCTTTAGGGTTTTGATCTCCTTGTATAAGGATTGATCTCTCTTGTATTCTCACTACATTCATTACATTGTATTGCAATTATTCTTTTGCATATAAGAATGTGTCCTCTTTTGTGGATCATGAAATTTTGGCCTCCATGTCTGTTTGCTTATGTCTTTTTGTGACAGTTGTTTGCATGCAGGGGATTCTTAGGAGTTGTGGGTTGATTTTCTCATCAACTCCAATAATAATTGTATGTGCATGATCCAAGACAAATGTATCACCTTAGATTGCTTTTATGCACCTCTCATTCATCAAATTTAAACATTAGCTCACTCCCTTTTTAAGGGAGAATGTCTTTGCTAGATAATGAATTATTTATGTAGTTATGTAAACCTAAGTTATATATGCATGTATGTATATGATAATAATAATAATTATTATTATTATATATGGCCCTCTTAGGGGCTTCAGATCTTTCTGGGGTGGCATCTATAGTTAAATGGGAACCTCTTGATCAAAAGGTGAAGCAATTTGGAGGGAGGAAGCTACATCTAGAGGGTGATTCATTAATTACAATAACAACAATTATGAATGGAACTTCCCAGGTATGATACCTCAATAAATATATCAAGATCATTCAAGCTTTAGTTGGGGAAATTGAGAACTATAGTGTTGCACATGTTAAAAGGGATGGTAATTTAGAGGCAGGTGTAATGTCCAAGATAAGAATCTAACTTGTTGAGGGAGGGAAGGGTGAGATATCGAAGGAATTATGTGAAATAGTAGGAGAGTGGTTGGATTGGAAGCAAAGGGAATTATAAATGGCCTATTCATAGAGCATATATAAAATAGTAATAAGGATAAAAGGTTATTAATGATTAGTGATAAAATTTAAATTCAAATGAAATAAAGAGCAACCCAAGCTAAGTAAGATGCTCATACTCAGTCATTCCCAATGCTCATTAGTAAATGATGTTATCATTTAAGAGGTGGCAGGTAGGATGAAGGTGGAATGATCATATCCCATGTGTGTGAATATCGAGAGCATCAATTGCTATATACAACTCGCAAAAGGATCTAGAAGCCTATGTAATAGGCTAGAAATGAAGCAAGGAGAGTCATTTGTGGTTAAGACTCTTTTGATTTTTAGAAGGAATTGGAAAGTAGGGGAAGGTATGATAGCGAAGTGGAGGTTAATTTTTCCCTCAAGACTCTAGATTCCTAGAGGGTATTCTACAACAAAATTTCTCAGAGGAGATTGAAAGGAATTTTTTGTTTCAAGGATTTAAGGTTTTTGGATATCATTGAGACATTATTGGGAGTAGAATTTATGGAAAATAACTTTAGGTATAGGGTTTATGTGGACATATCATTTGTAGTGATGGTGTGTACATTGCAATTGGGAACTCAAGAGGAAACTATGTGGATTATGAGAGCCATTGTAAAACTTGAATGGATGGGGGGAATGGTTTGATGATTTCATATGCGGAGCTAGGGGTTGATTTATTGGTAGCAAAAGAAGGATGGTGATTTATCATAGACTCAAGGGAAGCCTATAAACCATTTTTGGTTTGGAGTATGACAATGAGGAAAGAAATAAGAATTGATCAGGATCGGGATAGTTGGCTACAGTTAAAGAATTATGTCAGAGAGAAAGAGTTGGAGGAGGCTAAGAGGGTTTGTAAAAGAACAATGGGTAAGAGGATAGCAAGGAAGGTGGTAGGAGCATGGACCATTCCGAGGCTTGGTGGAAAGTTAAAGACAAGGGAGGGATGTTTGCCTCAAAAGGTTCAATCTTGGTAGAAAAAATTAGCAAAGGGAAGTGGGTGAAGGTTCATGGATCTGGGAATGGTGGTTTTGTGTAAGGTGTAGGTAGAAATTTGGGCATGGGTGATTGTGAACGGTCAGTTTGTATGTTTTTTTTAAGGTTTTTTTTATCAATATTAGCTAGTTTGAATTCATCCAAATTTTGTCTATTGGATATTTTGAGAATATGTAATGGTTGTTAATAGCTTTGTTTGTCTATAAGGGTATATATAGATCTAGATGAATCAATGAGACTGTGGTGTTTAGGATTGATAGATGTAACAACCTCAGAAGGCATGTGGTGTATGAAGAATGGTGAATGTACAATAGTCTTTTGAAATATTAATAATATAGTATAATTAGCAATCAAAAAAATAATATATGTATGTATGTATGTATGTGCGCGTCACTTTGTTCAAGTTTTTATCTGATCCCAGTGAATGTACAACAATCTTTTGAAACATTAATAAAATAGCATAATTAGCAATCAAAAAATAATATATGTATATATATACATATATGGATGTTTACATACATACATACATACATGTGTGTGTACATATATCATAATTCATTTAATAATTTCAAGTATCAAATTATCAATAATTTAAAAAAAAAATTTATCTAGTACAGTGTCATGAATTATCAAAACTTTAATCTCACATAAAAGATAATAAATTAAATGCACACCTGTTAAATATACCCGTAATCGTATTAAAAGATGATTATATTTCATAAGATAATATTTAAATTTTTTTATGATTAATTTTGTAATTATCTTTTAAATTGTATGACCATAATTACACCAAATGCATTCCCTCTATGAAAAAAATGTGTTAACTTTACATATATATAGTGCATAACCTCTCAGTACTTGTGCAAGAGAACCAAGAAGAGCATTTGATTGTTAGAAATCTCAGTGACCATTTTCCCTTTTTCAGCCTGAAAATATATGAGAGAAGGAAAATTAATAATGTTGTAATGGTCATAAGTGAGGGATCATTAATGCAAAGGTTTTTGGAAATACAAGTATGACAATTATGTTGTTCTACCCTAGCGACCCACAATCTTTAAGGAAAGGCAAAAAAATTCACTCATTGTATGTTGTGCGTATTCTTTTTTAATAAAATATATCTAAAATTTTATCTTAGACTATCACTTGGCTTTTATGAGAATGTGTATAGTAAGGAAAATGAAGATTAAATGTCAATGTGGGGTATAGATCATATTTTCCTATTGCATAGTAGGAAGAAAGATTACTCACTAGGCTCAAGAAGACTTAAGTGTTGAATGAGTGCAATTATCCTTCACTACAATGATTGGATGATGCAAGATAGAAGCCTAGAAAGGGAGAAATGACAAGTTTCAAAATATGCAGACTGATAGAAAGTAGACAACTCAATACATATACCAAAAATAACTGGAAGATGAAATTGGCCTGTAAAATCAATTTGGAGGAGATCTGATGGGACTAGGTCACCTGGGTCGACCTATTTCCTGCACTTCTAACTGTTCCAAATTGCAAACTGTCTACGAGGTCCTAAACAAGTCCTAGATCTAATTTGGTGTAAATGTCACCTACACATAGAAAACACTATGTAGGGAGGAGTTTTCCTCAGTCAAACCTTGGTTTGGAATCAACATTGAAATGAAATGAAATAAATGAAAGCGTGAAATCATAGAGCAGAGGCTAGATCTAAAACATGAAGTGTATTATACCTCAGAAATGCAAGTGATTTTTTTAATGTGATCAAGAATGTTGATGCAATAGATTTGACTCCACATGAAGACCCAAAAGGAAATCATGAAATACAAACCTTACAAAAATGGATGTTGTAGTTTACCACAATACTTGATTGGAGAGAGAGAAGGATGACTCAAAGAGTTTAAGACTTGAACACTTCAATGTGGATGCTTGAATGCATGTATATAGATGTTTGTACCATTATCTTGTTTCTTGATGGTGAGTTCCTTCATTTTTACTTCAACAAGGGAAAAAAGCTTGAGCCATGGAGAAGATTGCCTTGAAAATATTTTAGAATGCTTGAAACCTTGTTTGAAAATGCTTGGATGCAAAATATTGGAGACCTCTTGAATTCTTAAGTTGTGATTGTCAAAGTGAGGAGAGATAGGTATTTTTTATACCTCTCACAATATTTTGGGGCTCAAAATACTAAGGAAGCCAATGGGAAATTGAAAACCCACTAAACCAATGAGACAAGCCCCTGATTTGAATTGCCTGGAAAACACTAGGAATAGGCCGGGTGGGGTGACCTACTCCCCCTAAAAAGTTATGAAACTTGTTTTGGGATTTGGGAATGTAGAGGGAAAGCCATAAATGTAGGAAATATAGGGTTGGAGTACCAAAAATCATTAAGGGAGCCTATATGTGTTAAAATGGGGCCTAATTGAGCATCTAATTATAGGTGTTTATAATTTAGGATGGTACATTTAGCCCCCTCTTTAGTGGGAGTATGAGTCCACCTCATGCTCATGGTAGAGAGAGAGAGAGAGAGAGAGAGAGAGCTAAGTTTAAGGACACAAGCCCCTAAATGAAGGATCTTAACTTAGAAAACCATGTGCAAGGGAACACAAACAAAAACAAATAAATAAATGACAAAAGACACCAGAAGGGATTAGTACTAAAAACAAAACTCCAAATCAACTAGTTAAAGAGATCTCGATTGAGAAAAAATCCAAACCACTAGTATCATTCTTAGAAAGCTATTGCAAAAGCACAAGTGGTCACATAAAAAGGGCAAGACCATACAACAAGGACATGACAACGCTTGATGATCTAACCCATTAGCAAAGCTATGAGAGAGTGGAGAGACCACAAATTCCATTGTCTATCAACTTATGTTATCCTAGGTGATCCATGGGAAAGAAAAGGAGGAAAGAGTAGAAAGGCTCGCAAGTTGTATTATGCTAGTTCTAGTCATCCCAAAAGATAGCTTGATGTGAAGGTGGAATTTATGGTCTAGCAAGTTGTGTTATTCTATTCATATCCATCTTGAAAAATGAAACAAGATAGGTTAAATATTCTAGCAAGATGTGTTATTCTAATTCAACCAATCCTACAAGATAACCAAGGAAACATCATTCCCAATAAAATATAAAAATAATGCATAGGGTGACTTATCCTAAGGAAATCATTATCTCCTTAGGGAATTTGCAAGAAAAGATTAGTCCTACAAAAAAGATATTGTCCGCAAGGACCCATTAGATGGATTAGTCCTACGGAAATCACTATCTCCTTAGGGATCCATGAAAGGGACCCGTCTCGAGGAAAGAAGATTTTCCTTAGGGAACCATGAGAGGGATCAGTCCTAAGGAAAGCATAGTATCCTTTGGGATCAGTGATGAATAAGGTTGCATAATGTACAAGGAGGTCATATATATGCCTCCCTCCTTATGAAGATGACATACAAGCATCATTAAAAAAAAAAGAGAACAAGGATAACTACTTCCAAAACCAGGGAGATATCCTTAAAACAATAATGTATTCCATAACCTTAACAAAGAGGGAAGAATCTTGTCATCCAAGGAAAATATGATCATGAAAGGATATCTTGAAACAAGTGAGAAGAGACCCTTGAAAGGAAGAGAGCTTGGCTACAAGACATCTACCTTCAAGAGTTCTTAAAAAAAGATAACATCTTCAAGATAAAGATGGTGAGGATAACAAGAATGCACCCTTCTAGCCGCCCTATTTCTAGGTGGAAAAGGGATTATTAGTAAAGGGAGATAAACTTTGAGATCACAAGTAAGGGTATTTGTTTAGGATAACATGCTTTTGCAAATAAGGAAGAGGTTGTGATCAAGGACACATACCTCTTACATAAGAGAGAATATTGAATTAATATAAATAATTCTATATAATAAAACAATGTCATATGATACAAACACCCCACCACCAAGGAAAGTGGATCTTTAGACAAAATACATAAAGAAAAAGGAAAACATCTTTCTCCTTTATCGTAGAGGAAAGAGAAAAGACAACACATAATGCATATTGAGTTAATGATCAATTGTAATAGATAGACACTTCCAAGAAAGGAAGAGATTATAAAAAAGGATATCAATCTCTAAATGGGAAAGATCCTAAGACAAAAAAATCCATTCATGTAAGGACATCACATTAGAATTAATAAAAATGCCAAATAGATAATGGATCTTTTTGAAAAAAGAAAGAACAACACAAAATACTCTGTAAGTGAAAGATCATTTATACTAAACACACGCTTTGAAGCATGAAATTTAAGATTGTTAACAAAGATGTAATACCTTGCCTAAAACAAAGAATTTCATGGTAGAAATAATGTACCATTATAAAATATGCAAGTACAACAAGGGAAAGTAGATCTAATGAAAGGAGAAGGAATTGAAAAGAGAAAGGATGTCACATCATGCACTCTTAGTAGAAAAATCAATTACAAGAGATATAAAATTCCAATCGAAGAAGCGGTTGTAAACATGGATATCAATCCCTTGAAGAGAAAGACCCTTAATAAATAAGTTTGTGCATGGAAGGACATGGTAGTATAAGATATTCAAACCAACAAAGAGATAAGAGGTCCTTTAGAAGGAGAACAAATAAGATAGAGATACCTTACCCCCCAAGTGAAAGGACAATGGAAAGGACCTATTACATTTCTCACAATGAACATCATGCAAAATAAAGAGCCCTCAATGAAGTAAGATACTAATATTACAAGATGGAGAAAAACACAAAAGGAAAAAGGAATACTAAGGTATCTTTTTGTATCATCAGAAAATGGAAGCACTTCCATTTAGGACTGGTTTAGCCCTTCGAGTAAGTAGTTTGGGGTCATGGCAAATGCCTTGAATGGATCTTTGACTTGGATCTGGCTTTTTCCCCTGTTCTGCCCCATTTTCCACTTCTTTTTTGCATACTTCTGGCATCCTGAATTGAGATTCTAAGATTCTTGACCTCAGGATCAAGGTCAACCTTTTAGGTCAAGGTCAACCTTGACCCTGACCTAGGTCAAGGAAGACCTCAACCCTAACCTAGGTCAAGGATGACCTTGACCCTGACCCAGGTCACAGTCGACCTTGACCTTGACCCAAGGTTCAAATTTCAAAGTCTCAAAGTTTTCGGATGTCAGGTTTCAGAAAGATTTATTTTTCATCTTCGGGGCCACTATTTCTTTAGTTAAGTGTCAAATTCTCAAATTAATATTTGAGGTGGACCTTTCTTGAGCTCTGTGTAGGGTTCCTAATTTATTATTTGAGATTAGTTTTTCTTGAGTTTTGTGCCTAATGCTCAAATTAACTTTGGGGTTGGCCTTACCTCGAATTTTGTGGCAAGGCTCTTAAATAATTATTTTTATCTCTATCTTAAGGGTGGACCCCTTATAGAGTTTTGTGTCAAGGCCTTAATTTAATTTCCTCTCCATGTGCACCTCTCTAGAGTTTTATGCCATGGACCCTTAATTATTATTTCCTATGTGGTCTCTCTAGAAGTTTGTGCCCTAGATCACTATAAAAGGAAGTCTTCTCCTCTCATTTTCTCCATCTATCATCTACACATTCAATCACAACACAAGATCAAGCAATCAAGCATTCAAGCCTTTGGAGGGATTTGGTTCAAGCATTCTTCCATCTTCAAGCATTCAAGCATTCAAGACCCAATTCATCAAGGAGATCCATTGGTAGCCATTGAAGGATTCAATCTCTATGAAGCCCTCTCGTTGAAGATTTCTCCATCCACATCCATCCAAGCCTCTCCCTATTCCAAGATCCATTCAAGATTGGTGTTGAAGATCTAAATGCAATTGATTTCAGACATCCTACATACAATTCTACATTCATTTGGAGCATCCATACTTGTGGATTCAAGGATTTGAATCCTCCACAAGGGTTTCAAAAGCAAGGTGAATTGTTCCATTTACTTTGTTTATTACTGCAATTTCAATTCAATTTCAAGGTTAATTCCTAAATTGGGTTTTGACTAAGGAAAATCCCTCCCCCCAACAAACTAAACCATTTTTGTTGTAGGTATAGGTGTGGAACAATGAATTACAGTGCAGACCTGGATACCCTTTTCGGCAAACTTTTGGGATCTGCGAATAGAATTTCTATCGAAGTAGTGCAGGTCAAGGTCAACATAAATGAGTAAGATTGTGCCTTGGGGTAAGATCTTACCCCGTGTTAGGGTCAAGGTCAACCTGGCTTAGAAAAGAAAAATATTTTTGGGTTTTGTAGATCTCATAGTTTTGGCTCACATTGACAAAAATTCAATAGTTTCTGAGACCATTTGACAGGGTTTTTAGCCGATTCTTTTTCGGAGGTAAGTACCTTTTATTTCTTCATTTCAATAGTAATATTCTATATTTACTTTCCATATCATTAGAATTTCATGTATCTGTTAAATATTGGTTTAGCCTCTCTTTTATGTACAAACCCCCATTGTTCTAGACCCCATCCATATTTTACATCAACACTTTTTTTACATTAAGAAAAAGTATAAGATCCATTGTTAAGCATATAAGAGATCTATCTACTAAATCTTGAACAAAAATTCTAAATTCAATGAACCAACAAGAGAATGAGTATAACTATAATTAAAAAGGAAATGAACACAATTATAATTTTTTGTTTGTAATTTTTTTTAGATATATGATGAGGGATCTTTATATTTTTATCATATATTTAAGTCTCCAAAATATTCTCTTAGCTAAATCCAAATGGTTAGCAAAAGGAGGTATAACAATGGAAGGCATTGGCAAAAAAAATTCTAGAGAAGGTAAGTTTTGGTTGTGAGGAAGAAAAATCAATAGGATAAAAAAAAATTAAAAATGTTGGTTTTAGATATAAATCCTAGACCACGTCTAGTGACTTGTGTAGGAGGATCTATAGGGAATTTTATACCTTATTCATTAATATCAACACCTTGTCCACTATAACCTTGTTGAGATGTAATTTCATAAATCACATTGTACTTATCCTTTAATGTAGAGGGAGAAGGACATTCTTCATGAGATTTATGAAAATGTGTAGAACATGGAGGAATAGGAAGGGAAGGATTCACTCTAGGATTCCTATCACTATTCACATATTCTTTAATAGGCGGGGAAGAAGGAGAAGGTTTATCAAGAGATTCATGTCTACTCAATGTTATTTTTGGAGATATACCATCAAGGAAATTCTTAACATCATGATTATGAAAAATACTCTAATGAAAAGAGGAAAGTTTTAAATCATCTAAATAAATGCATAAAATAGCTTCCTTAAGCTTGTCCATTAAGGTGGGTTTAGGAGGAGAGGATCTAGGTCTCACCAATATGGGATTGTCAGGAGTTGTATGTTAGCACATACAACCGCTTGTATTAGCGGTGAGTACATCCAGTTCTACTCCTTTAATCATGCATCTGCAATGATGATTTTTGCCATGAGTTACTCCAATGTATATGTTGCATGCTCTTCTTTTGTATAAGCTAACTAAGGAGGACTGCCAATTGACTCTTCATCCCTCTTCAGATCTAATTTCTTTTCCTCCGTAATTTCAGTCATTACGGTTATTTAATCATTATAAGTCTAAGTTTTGTAATCAATTGAGCACAATGTAATCAATCATATTTTTATTTTGTGCAGCTCTATTTTTTTATTTTTGCAAGTATTATTTTCTCTTTTTCTTATAGCTAGATCTATGCTGCAAAATTCTACATGGTATCAAAGCTAAGGCTGTTAGGAAGAAGAGTAAATCATTTTTTTTTGCAAGTAGAGAACATTAGAGCTTGAAGAATGAAATTTTCAGCTTCTGTCATTCTCATGCCATTCAACTATTTTGAATGCTTGCCACAGATTCTGCTTTGGCCCACAAGTAGAGGCTTGTATCCGACATTTATGGCAGTAGAGGTTGAACCAAATTCTGCATCAAAGATGGGTCAAGGTCATACTCTCTTTGCATGGTCCTTGCCTTCTTTTCCTCTCTTGTGACATCATGTCAGTGGACCTGTCATACCTCTCTTTTCAACATTATGGAGGGGTTTTTTCTACTATTTGTGTTGATGATTCTTTGCTTCCATAGTTGATCAGTTGTATAGACAATTGGCACCTACATTTTCAACCAACACTTTATTCTTGCATAGTTGAGTAGTGTCGATAGTGTCACTTGTACAGATTTATGTGTCATCTGCATCCTTGAATGATAGATGTTTTGCCTTTGTTTGCCATCTATTCATTGTTTGGGAGCACATATGCAGATTATTATCTTCTGTATCTTCGATTGACATATGTTTTGCCTTTATTTGCCATCTGTTCTTGGTTCAAGTAGTGTCATTGGGGGCACTCATGCAGATTGATTCTGATCTTCATTTTGGTTTCAGAGGAATTGCTTCATTCAGCACTATGGTAGTTATCATTCAACAGATGTCCACAATTTTGTTGTCACAAAAGATTTTCTTTGCTTTAGTTTTTAATTCTCCCTAGTTAGACTTAAGTGGGGGTGTTAGCACATACAACCACTCGTATTAGTGGTGAGTACATCTAGTTCTACTCCTTTAGTCATGCATCTGCAATAAAATAAAGGAGTGGTGGAGTATTAAAGTGGAAGGAAAGGCTATGTTCCAGGTGGCAAAAAAAATGGCTAATATCAAATCTAAAGTTAGACATTGGAATAAGGATGTCTTTGGAGATATCTTCCAAACTAAAAGCAAAATACAAATGGACCTTAAAGAAATTCAAGATAAGATACAGAGTATAGGGTTGACAGAAGATACTAGAAAAGAAGAGAGCATTATCCTTGTAGATTACCATAATATCATATCAAAAGAGGAAACTTTTTGGAGACAGAGATCCAGGTCTCTTTGGCTGAAATCGGGTGACAAAAATACCAGATTCTTCCACTTAACAAAAATGAAACACAAGGCTATGAATAGAATCAACTCTTTGATAACCCAAAGGGGCACTCTTGATAAAGAGGAAGAGATAAGGAAAGATACGATGGACCATTTTGCTTTGATCCTTCTAGAGAACAAAGTTTCAATCATGATGATCAGAATAATTTGCTAAGCTCCATTCCCACGCTGGTGGAGGTTGAGGAAAATATCATTCTTAAATCTATTCCTTCGAAGGAGGAGATTTTTAAGGCAATCTAATCCTTTGAAGGTGAAAAATCCCCAGGCCCGGATGGATTTCAAATGTTTTTCTTTTAACACTTCTGGGATATTATTGGAGAAGATATCTGTGGTGCTGTGAAAGAATTCTATGGCTCTAAAGCTATGCTTAAAGAGCTCAACTCTACCTTCATAGCTCTGATTCCTAAAAAACCAGGAACTAACACAACAGACAACTTTAGACCTATTAGTCTTTGTAACTCTTTGTATAAGATTATATCTAAAGTTATGACATCTAGGATTCTCAAGATCCTCCCTCGTCTCATTTCCCCCCAACAAAATGGTTTTGTGTCGGGTCAAATTTTTTTGGACTTGATCATGGTTGTTCATGAGAATATTCATTCACTGGAAAAATCAAGGAAACACGGGTTCCTTATGAAACTTGATCTATCAAAAGCTTATGATAGAGTCGATTGGGAGTTTCTTATGAAAATTCTTCAAGCATTTGGTTTTGATGAGGGAGTGATAAAAATTATTATGCAACTTGTTACTACTATTTCTTCTTCGGTGATTGTGAATGGGGGATCCTCTCCTTTCTTTAGACCTTCCAGAGGGTTACGTCAAGGCGATCCTATATCTCCTATCCTTTTTGCTATCATGGCGAAAAGTCTTGGGAGATTCCTTTCCCTTCAGGTGTCTCAAGGTTTGATTACAGGTTTACATCCGACTTCTCGAGGGATTGTCTGCTCGCATGAAAAATTTGTTGATGATATGATTCTGATGGGAGAATCTACTCTTAAAGAGGCAAGGAATATAAAAAAGGCCTTAAATGTGTATGCTAATGCAACAGGTCAACTCATAAATTGGGAGAAAAGTGCCCTATTTTTCTTCAACACTCTTGAAGCCAGAATGAACAAAATATCTACGATTCTTGGATGCAAGATGGGAAGCCTCCCGACCACTTATCTTGGTTTGCCTCTATGCTTGAAACCAGAGGCTAATTTCTGGAATGAAATCCTTGATAGATTTCAATCAAAATTGGTGGGTTGGAAAGAGGCGATTCTTAGTCAAGCTGGGAAAGTTCAATTACTGAAGGCTACTTTGCAAAATCTTTTGGTCTATGCCCTTAGCCTATTCAAAATACCTCAAAAGTTTTCTGACTTAATAGAGAAGATCCAAAAAAGATTCTTGTGGTCTGGAGTGGAAGAGAAAAAGAGACTTAGTCTTGTGGCATGGGAGAAGATTTGTAAGCCTAAAAAGATCGAGGGGTCTGGGAATAAGGAGCATCAATTATACCAATAAATCTCTCCTAGCTAAGCAATATTGGAGAATCTTTGAAGATGAGAAAGAATGGAATATGATAATGAAAAGGAAATATCATCTTAACAATCTTGAAGGAATGATCCAAATTCAAAATGAGATCCAGGGATCTTTTGTCTGGAATAGTATTAGTAGAGGTAAGAATCTCATTAGCAAAGGAGTTATATGGAAACTGGGAAATGACAAAAAAATTCATTTTTGGAATGATAAATGGTTGTCAAAGAAGCCTCTTATAGAGAATGAAGGGTGGGGGAATGCTATTCAAGATTGTATAGACACTATAGGAGAATTTTTTTGTGATTACTGGAAAAATGAAGAATGGATAGACCTAGGGCTGAAGGATATCAGATTAAAAAAAGTGGATAAATAATTAAACAATTGGTTTATTAGAGAGAATGAGGCTGATAAAATTATCTGCGGTTCAGCGACTTCTGGAAAGTTTTTGATTTCTTCTGCCTTGTTGCTTCTCCTCCCTAATGAGGCTCAGCTTTTGTGGGTGCAAGTATGGAATAATGACCTTACCCCTAAAATTAACATGTTCTTTTGGCTGCTTGTTCAGAATAAAATTCTCACACAAGACAATCTCTTGAGAAGAGGGTTTCAAATGCCTAATAGATGTGCCATGCGCTGTCATGAAGCGGAGAATTGCAATCATCTTATGATACACTGCTCTTTCACTAGAGAGGTGTGGGACACTGCTATGTCTTCCCTTGAGTTCAATTGGGTGAAACCTAACTCTATCCAGGAGTTCTTCCAATAGTGGCAGAGTCCTTTCAATGACAAAAATGCTAGGAATATCTAGAAAATTGTCCTTCCCCACTGTACATGGATTATATGGAAGGAGAGAAATAATAGAATCTTTAGAGAGAAAAAGGCCCCACATGCAGTGGTTGCTAGTTCTGTTACTAGAAGCATAATGGAAAACTATAGAAGTATGGGAAGGAATGATAGTAGCATTTGGGATCCTCAACTTGAGAAGGACAATACTATCGCGTGGGAGAGACTAAATAAGAGCCAAAATCATAATCCTAGAGATAATGTTAGGTGGACTGTGCCTCCCCATGGATGGGTTAAAGGGAACTTTGATGGCTCGGCGAAGGGAAACCTTGGACGGGCTGGAGGTGGAGGGATAATAAGAGATAACACTAGAAACTACTTAGGAGCGATTGATGTCCCGCTAGGAATTCAAACCAGCCACGTGGTGGAGGTTGAGCTACTCTTTATTTGGTTTTGATGGTGAAAGATTTGGGATGCACAAAATTATGGCTGGAAGGGGACTCACTAAATATAATCAATGCCATAAAAGGGAAATCTGACAGTTCTTGGACGACAGAACACATCATCAACAAAATAAAAGTTTTATTGAACTCCTTTGAAGAAAGCCATGTCACCCACGTATATTGTGAAGGCAATAAATCAGTGAACATGTTGGCTAATGATGGTACTTTGTGTGACATCATCCAAAAGTGGAGAGGGGAAGCGAATCTCAAGAGTGAGATTTCAAGTCTAATCAACTATGACAAGATTAATCACAATGAAGGAAATATTAGTTAAATTAATGATGACAAGGACAAATCATTTATCGAGGAGGCTTGCATGTAAGGTGAAGTGTGGGAACTTTACTCTGCAGACAATAAGGCATAGACAAAGGGTTATTTTTGATAACCAAAAAAGCATTGTGAACTTGAGAAGCAAGGCGGAGATTTCTAGTAAGAAGCCGAACCAGTACATGAAAAACTAGAAAATTATGGGAGGTGGTTTGAAGAGGGAGGAACCTTCTGACTATGACAAATGGAGACATGATAGAAAAGTGTGGAAGAAGTTGAAAAAAAGGGGGGGTTACTCAATTTATGAAGAAGCTTCACGAGCACAACAAACAGATTACATCTTTATTTGTGGATGGCTGGAATAATGGTAAGGTGTTTCTTTGGGGCAAATCCTTCAAGCTTACTATCTCTGGCTTAGCTGATATTACTGGTTTACCTGTCGAAGGAACCCATTTTCATAGAGGCAATCATAGGCTAGGAACTGAAGCCTTTTCTATTTTTCCCAAAACTGATGATGAGAAAGCCCTTATGACTAAGGGGAAAGGTGACTATGTGGATATTACTAATATTGATGAATTCTAGGCTAAAGTTTTGAAGGCCATGATTGAATATTTTACTTTGGATGGGCGGTATTCAAAAATCTATAATTTCCATTTTGTGTTTGCTAACCACTTCAGGCATAAAAGGATAATTTCTTTCCCTTACTATCTTTTAAGCTCTCTGAGTAGTAGCATTACAGGGCACAGGAAAAAGGATTCTAACCCTGTGTTGCATGAAGGCTTGATCCTTCTTATTTCTGAGCACATAAGGGACAACATTCTGGACCCTATCCCTAAAAAGATCATGGACAAAAGAAAGGTAAAGATTGAGGGGGAGATTGAACCTGAGACTAGTAAGAAGAGGAAGAAAATTAAAGGGAAATCCCCTGTTGCTTCTGGTGACAAAGATATCAAAGAGGAGGAGTTAGAGAATAAGCAACAAATGAGAGGAAAGGGTATTCTTGAGAAAGACAATGAGAAGGAGTCTGAGGAGGAAGAGATAAACAATGAGAAAGAGGAAGAGCATGGAAAAGGTCAGGAAGAGGAAATGAATGAATGGCTGGATGAGGAGAATGATGATAAAGAGGAGACTATCTATGAAGATGCAGAAGAAAAGGAGGAAGTGGAAGAGGAAGAGGATGGAACCCAGGTTTACTCTTTTGACGAAGCAATGAAAGATACCCCTGATGATAATGAGGGAGCTGAGAAAGGGGATGATGGCACTCTTTCCATGGAGGTTGATTCTCAGAATGCCCCTATGGAAGAAAATATTAAAAATGCTATTCCTAAGAAAGGGGATGGTAAAACCAGAGAGGAGGATTTTAAAGATGAAGAAGCTTTTTCAGAGGGAATTATGGGTGGACAAGAGAATGATGGTAAGGAAGTTGGTAATACTCCCTCTACTAGTGTTACTAGTGAGGAGACCTCAATAAGAGGGAAGGAAGGTAAGGACGAGATGACCTTGCTAGAGATTATTAAAAACACAGAGGAACCTATTATTCTTCAGAGGGAAGTTTATGTGCAGAAGGAGAAGAGCAATGTGGAGATATAGGATGAGAACATGGACAAGAAAAAGGAAATGCAGGAAATGGAAATCCATATCCAGGATATGGAAAAAACTATGAAAAACATAAATACTAAGATGGGTAAAATGGAAAATAAGCTTTTTGATAAGGTTAAAAATAAAAATACTAAAGAGGAGGGAACTGGTGAGATGAGTAAGAAGGTTAAAGACAAGATGAAAGAATTAGAAACTAAAATCAACAACCATGATAGTATGATAAAAGGTGTTTTGAACCATAGCAACGAGGGTCTAAAGGTGACCATTATGAATTTGGAAATGTTGCATAACTACCTAGAAAAGAACATGTTGGAAAGAACTACTATCACCATTGATGAGGAAGCTGGAAACATTGGGCCAGGGATGAGAACTAGAGGGCGCACACAGAGAAAGGTCCCTGAAAAACCTAAAGAGCTGAAGGACCTACAAGAAACTATCTAGAAGATGGCTGAGGAGATGATAATAGTTAATTAGCTTGTTCTAGCTAGTAGATGTTTTGCTATTGGTTTTTTCTTTAGTTTCTACTTTTGAACTGTTCGGCTAGTGGTCCCTGCTGTTGTTTTCCAGCAAGTGTTTCATTTTGTTAACTTTAATGCTCTATCTTTATGTTGTTTTAAACTCTGGTTTCGGGTCCATGTAAAACCTATTTTTACCTTAATAAAAAACAATGATTTTTGCCATGAGTTACTCCAATGTATATGTTGCATGCTCTTCTTTTGTATAAGCTAACTAAGGAGGACTGCCAGTTGACTCTTCATCCCTCTTCAGATCTAATTTCTTTTCCTCCATAATTTCAGTCATTACGATTATTTAATCATTGTAAATCTAAGTTTTGTAATCAATTGAGCACAATGTAATCAATTGTATTTTTATTTTGTGCAGCTCTGTTTTTTATTTCTGCAAGTATTATTTTCTCTTTTTCTTATAGCTAAATCTATGCTGCAAAAGTCTACATTGTATTGTCCTAAAAAGTTATAATCTATTATTAGATGCTCATTTTAGTCCCATTTTAGTATGTATGGGTTCCCATATTGATTTTACGCTCTCTTGGGACTCGGTGGACCTCTAAATTAATGTTGTAAGTCATTTTTCTAAGTCAATTTGTTTAAAACTTGAGGTTGGAACTTATTTCTAAATGTGTTCCTTTTTTCCTCCAATTTGATAATTCATTTTATCACCTAAAACCTATATCACCATTTACGACATTTACATTCTTTTATAAGATGAGATCTGGCTATACCCTATTTTCCTACATCCTCTCATTGCTTGGGAACCATGGTCCTAATCTGGGCCTTGATTGGAGGGCCCAAATTTGAATTAGGTCCCCATATCAATAATTCAACAAAGGATTAGGACTTATAGTTGGCCCAACTGAGTTTTAACCCTTGAAATATTGGATGAGGTATATAAACACCCTATCTCTCCTCATTTTGGTATCCATTACTATCCTCAAGAATTCGTGATCATGAAATCAAGCAATTGGAATCTGATAATTCTGAAGGTCTTCAAGAATTGAAGTCTTCAAATCTTTCTTCTCCTTCATTAAGCATTGTGGAAAATTACAACATCTATTTCACAAGGCTTATCTATGATTTTATTTTGGGTTTTTTTTGGATTCCAAGCTATTTCATTAACATTTGTGATCACATCCAAAGAGGCATTGTGTTATCAAGGCATTGGGTGATTTTCTATTCAAATCTATCTTCTATTTCCTCTTTTCTTTATGCAATTTCATTGCATTTTCAAGGTTGATGCTTGAACAGGGGTTTGTCCAAGGCAAACCCCTTTTCCCAACCTCCTTCCCATTTTTTTTGCATAGGAACATCCTATAGAGTTGTAAGAACTTTTTTGGGAAGATAAAAAATTAGAAAAGCAACCCTGAAAGTTTTGGGCAGAAACTTAGGGCATAGGTCAAAAAAATTGACCTATATCTGGGTACAGATCGGCTCCACCAACCTATACCCTAAAAAATAGGCTCAAATTTGGCAAGTAGGCAAGTTAGAGTGTCAAGATTTTAGAAAAGTTGTTATAGGTGCTTTCGACATTCTGTCTGTCAGTTATTCAAATATAAAGTTGCTTATTTCCTATTTCATTTATAGATGCATTTAAATCTTTCCTAGTTTGTATTTCTCTCTCTCTGTTATCATGTTCTGTTTAAAAATTACATATTTAGCAAAGGAAATCATTATCCCCATTAAGCACTTGAGTCACCTCTTAAGCTTATTGAGTGAATATTCATTTTGAATGTGCAATCTTGAAAAGGAAGGCCATCTACCCTATTTGCATTGTTTCCCTTTTAATATTGTATATTTTGGTGAACCCAATTCATAACATTCCCAATTTTGATTTGGTTTTTAGATCTTATTTGTATGCATTCCATTTTTTCATTTTATGCATTAATTTTCAAAATATAAAAGGAAATAAATTTCATATTGTTGTCTCTCATTTCATTCAAAGCAATAAAATTAAACAAACAAAAATTATTTCATTTTATGCATTAGTTAGTAATCATTGCATTTCATATAGATCCTTTCACTTCTTGTTTATGCACTAACATATAGTTACATACATTTTGCACATGTCATTTTTCTTTGTTCATCATGAATATTTTCTATAGATTAATTTTATTTATCTCTCCTAAGGGCCCTCCTTCTCATGAAGACATATTGAGGCAATATAATAATCATTTTCTTAATGATCTCCCTATTTGGGATGAACCATTAGAAAATGATGTTGATTATTCTGTCAAGATATGCATATCCCCCATGAGGTTACCTTGGTGATAGACAATGATGTTATCGTAGAGGAAATTGATATGATTGTTCATTCCCTTAAGGACACTGCCTTCTATTCATCTCAATGATTTTCCCTCTACCAATGAAGCCTTAATGAGTGATGATCCTTCTCTCAAGATGTACCCCCTTTATGAGGATATTTTGGAGCAAGAGGATATTATAGATACATTTCTTAATATCACCTTAACCTTTTTAAATGACATCCCTCTTAGAAATGAAGCATTGATGGAAGTCCTTAATCCCTATTCTAAAGCTTATCCTTTTCATGAGGATGCCTTGAAAAAAGAGGATAATATCATTACTACTTTCCTTGACGCTCTCCCTTTTGGTGATAAAAATTTGAACAATCAAGAGCTTGATCAAGTCAATGTTTCAATGTTTTGGGTACTAAAAAACTCTAAGGTTGTTGTCCATCTTCATCAAAATAACCCTCCACCTCAAAATAAACCAATCATTGTGGTGAAATGTGCTCAACAACATGATTATCATGTGATTGATCACACTTATAACACAAGAAATGATAGACAACCTATGATTTTAGATGTTCATCCTTCTCTTCTTTCTTCTCAACTAGTGCTTCCTCATGCACCTCATCTCCCTCAAAATCTTGGAAAGGACTATGATTTAGTAGAACAACTTTGTTTTATTCCTACCAAGATATCTCTTTGGGAGCTTCTTCAAACTTCACCTACATATCATGAAGCATTGCAAAAATCCTTGAGAAACATGATTCTCCTACCTCTTGTGCAAGCTAATATAAATTCCATATTGGACTGCATGATGCGACTAATAACAAAGATCAAATTATATTTTTTCAAGATGTGTTGCCTCCTAAAGAAATTCAATATCAACATGATTATCTTATGATTGCCTTCCTTATCAATGATAATATTATTCGAATAAATTTAGTTGATAATGGATCTGGCCTTAATGTGTATTGTATTGATTTGTTGCATAAAGTTAAGGCAAATATTTCATCAATTAAACCTGATTCCATTCCTATTTGTAGCTTTCATAAACCTTAGGTATTATCACTCTACCTGTTAAAGTAGGTCCTATTATTTTACAAACACCTATTAATGTCATGCTCGATGCTCTTAATTATAATATTCTCTTAGGATGACCATGGCTACATGCCATGCATGTTGTTCCTTCAACCCTTCATCGTAATTTGAAGTTCATCTATAACAATATCATGTATACCCTTGTCATTGATAATGAGATCCAAAGTTGCGTATGAACTGAATTTGATTCTTCATCCATCCTACACCATTTAAATAAAACATATATTATCCTCCTAAACACAATTCTTCTCCTACAAGTTCCCTTTAAGAAGATGATTGGGGGTTATTAGATTTTACACCATCTTTTGTGGGAGAATTAAAAGTTCCTAATTTTAATACAAGACCCTTTAAAGGGCCCAATGTATCATTTTATTCTCCTCCTAAACATAATTCTTCTCCTACAATTTCCCTTTAAGAAGATGATTGGGGGTTATTAGATCTTACACCATCTTTTGTGGGAGAATTCAAAGTTCCTAATTTTAATACAAGACCCTTTAAAGGGCCTAATGTATCATTTTCTCAACTAGATTCTCCCTACATTTCAACTACTAATCTTTGATATTGTTTAGATTTCATGAAACAAAGAGATGAGACTCATAATAAACCTACCATGCACTTTCCTCTTCAAGGGTTTGGTTTCCAATCTTCTCCTTTGTCGGCATCACCTCCTTTATCATATAATGTTTCTTCTATGACTACCTTTCATCAATAAATCATTTTACCTAACCTTCTTCATGCTAAGTTTATTACTTGACCTAAACAAAAGAATAATCATAGTCAAAACCTTCTTAATCTTCCCTTTTGCATATATCATCGATATCATTACCACTCTCTTACTGAATGTCAAGCCTTGCATTACAAAAATAAAAAACTCATTGATTATGATATCATTCATATAACAGGTTGTAATCAGTTATTTTTCAATTATGATTAATTTGAATAAAATTTAAGTTCCTCCTATGATGCTCCAAACTATGTGATATTGTTAGCTCCTCCATCATGGGCTCATTGTCATTCATGGTGGTATAGTTTCAGGTACGATCATACTTTGTGAGTAACATAATAGGTCATCTTTCTTGTACAAGATGTATGTATCCTTGATCATAACCTCTTATTTGTTATCAATTGGGTATCCATGGTAAACAAATCCCTTACTCGGTGGTTGAAAGTGTGTCATCCTTCCTCAAGAATCCCTTGACCTAGCAATAGGGAAGGTGTGAATTTTTCCCTTCTTGTTTCAGATCTCTTTTCATCATCCTTCAAAAGGGTCCATTTACACTTGTTGTATGGTGTCTCTTTGCATTCTTTCCTTCCTTTACCTCATAGGAGTTGTGAACCCTTTGGCTTGGATCAATTTTTGATTGTGGGACACGTTTGTTTTTGTTAAAAGTGCTTTATTCTTGTTCTTATTTTCCTTAAGATGTCAAAATAGTCTTATTTTACCATCTTAATGGGGGGCATATATGGCCTCCTTATTAAAAATATTTGGTTTAATTCAAGCATTTGAGGTAGAGTACACTAGAATAATATAACTTACTAGGGCCATATCACTCTCCTTTATACATTTTTGGCACATTTCCTTAGATACAATGCTTTCCTGGACTATCTTTAGGATTGGTTGAGATAGCATAACACAACTTGCTAGTCCATTTTTCCTCTCCTTTGCATACATTTTTAGGATTGGTTGACTAGCATAACATAATTTTCTAGACCATTTGACCCATCCTTTTCATAGTTTGACTAGCATAACACAACTTGCTAGACCATTCAACCTCTTATTTGCATATATTTTCATGAGTTGGCTAGCATGTGTTAGACCATCAACTCCCTCTTTACATTATCTTCGATCGGTGGAACTATCATACCATGATTTGGTAGACCTCCTCTCTCTCTCTCTCTCTCTCTCTCTCTCTCTCTCTCTCTCTCTCTCTCTCTCTCTCTCTCTCTCTCTCTCTCTCTCTCTCTCTCTCTCTCTCTCTCTCTCTCTCTCTCTCTCACGGATCACCTAGCACAACACAACTAGCTAGCCTGTGTCACCCATGATTGTCTTATTATCTCCTCCATGATTCCATAACATAACACACTTTTCTATTTGTTTGGACCATGGAGTCTTGTCTTATGTTTAATGTACACTTTTGATCTTTTTATGTGACCACTTGTGATTTTATAATAGCTTTCTGAGTGTGATACTAGTGGAAGATTCATATTATTTACCGAGGTCTCTTCAACTAGTTGACTTGTAACGTTAGTAAGATTTTGGCTTTGCTCTTTATTTTATATGTCCTTGCACATGGATGTACAAGTTAAGATCCTTGGTTTGTGGGCTTGTGTCTTTAAACTTAGAGATATCTTATCTCTTTGTAGTCTATCCATGATTGCATCTCTCTCTCTCTCTCACACACACACACACACCCTGAGCATGGGGTATACTTATACTCTCGCTAAAGTGGGGGCTAAATGTACCATCCTAAAAAGTTATTATCTATGATTAGATGCTCATTTTAGCCCCATTTTAGTATGTATGGTTTCCTACATTGATTTCACACTCTCCTTGTACTTATAGGAACTTTAAATTAATTTTATAATTCCTCTTTTAATTCAATTTGATCAAAAATCAAGGTAGGCCCTTACTTATAAGTTTGCTCCTCTATTTTTCCTCTAATCCCTTAATTCATTCCATCACCTAAGCCCTACATCACTATTTACACTATTTACATTCTTTCTCAACCTTAAAACTACCTATAGATTGTTTTATCACATCCTATCATTGCTCATGACCCATGGTACTGATCTAGGCCCAGATTTGAAGGTATAGGTTGAAATTTTTGACCTATACCCCTAATTTTGGGCCCAAATTTGAATTGGGTTCCTATGTCGACTATTCAGTGGAGGATTAGGACTTATAGTTGCCTTAGCTAAGTTATAATCCCTGAAATGTTGGATGAGGTATATAAACACCCTATCTCTCCACATTTTGGTATCCACTACTATCCTCAAGAATTCATGATCAAGAAATCAAGCAATTGGCATCTAAGCATTCTCAAGGTCTTCAAGAATTCAAGTCTGCAAGTCTTAAAAGTTTTCTTCTTCTTCATCAAGCATTGTGCAAAACTACAACATCTATTTCATAGGGCTTATCTTTCATGATTTCCTTTTAGGTTTTTTTGGAGTCTAAGCTATTTCATTAACATTTGTGATCACATCCAAAGAGGCATTGCATCATCAAGGCATGCGGTAATTTGTGATTTAAATCTATCTTTTGTTTCATCTTTCCTTTATGCAATTTCATTACATTTTCAAGGTTGATGCCTAAACAAGGGTCTCAACAAGGAAAAACCCTTTTCCCAACCTTCTTCCCCATTTTTTTATGTGTAGGAACAAGCTGCATATCTATCAAACCTTTTTTCGGGAAAATTAGAAATAGTTGGAGAAACCCTAAAAGTTTCAAGCATAAACCCAGGGCAAGGTCAAAAATTTCATCCTATATCTGGGTACAGGTCAGCTCAGCCAACCTATACCCCTAGAAATAGGCTCAAATTTGGTAGGCACGTAGGTTACAATGTCGAAATCTCATAAAAGTTGTTACATGTACTTTCAACATTTTGTCTGTCAGTTATTGGGATTTGAAGTTTCCTATTTAATTTCTAGATTCATTTAAATATTTCCTAATTTGTATTTGTGTCTTTATTATCATTTTCCATTTCAAAATTACATATTTAGCAAAGGAAATCATTGTCCACATTTATCACTTGAGTCACCTCTTGAGCCTATTGGGGGCATCTTCTTTCCAAAATGTGCAATCTTGAAAAGGGAGGTGATCTACCCTATTTACATTGCATCCCTTTTCATATTGTACATGAGCATGATCTATATCCTCATGATTAATAGACATCATAGGAGCAGGATTAAGGTTATTTAAATGTCAATTTCATCTTTAGGTTCATTATGCTCAACACATTCAATGCATTTTGTTATAAATCTTATGAGAAAATTACATGAAATGTGAATAAAAGTCTTGAGAAAAGCTTTGTAGGGAGGAAAAATATTTGAAATTCTCATAAATCCATATGCAAGAACACCATGGGATGCAAGAAAGTAGTATCCATTCCATGTGATTGATAAAGATAAGTATGAATAAATATAACAATATGAGATATCACACACCAATCTAACTTGGTTAACTCCATGATGAAAAGGAAAACTACCGAGATAAAATCTAAGAATGCAATGCAAATCAAAATGGAAATATCATGTGTAGGGTTCACCAAAATGTACAATAAGGAAAATGAAGATCGAATGTCAATGTGGGGTAGATCTTATTTTCTTATTGCATAATAGGAATGAAGATGATCCATAAGACTGAAGAGGACTTAAGCACCCAAATGAGTGCAATGATCCTTTACCGAATGGATGATGTAAGGTAAAAGGTTAGAAAGAGAGAAATGACAAGATTCAAAATGCACAGACTGACAAAAAAGTAGATAGCTTAGTACATATACCAAAAACAACAACCATAAGATGAAATTGACCTATAAAATTAGTTTGGAGATTTGAGGGGACTAGGTCACCTAGGCTGACCTATTCCTTAAACTTTTCACTATTCCTAATTGAAAATTGTTTGTGAGGTCCTTAACTTTCTATAACTTATTAGTTGTGAATGCCACCTGTACCTGCACATAGAAAACAAGAAAAATGTTATATAGAGATGGGTTTGCCTTTTTTAAACCTTGGCTTGGAATCAACCTTGAAATGAAATGAAATAAATGAAAGTGTGTTATCATAGAGCAGAGGCAAGATGTAAAACATGAAGTGTATTATACCTTGGCAATGCAAGTGCTTCTTTGAATGTGATAAAAAATATTGATGTAATAGCTTTGATTCCACACAAAAAAAATAAAAGGAAATCATGAAAAATAAGCGTTACGTAAATGGATGTTTTAGTTTTTCACAATTCTTGATTGGAGAGAGAGAATGATGACTTGAAGTGTTAAAGACTTGAACACTTGAATGTGAATGCTTGAATGTATGTGGATAAATGTTTATACTATGATATTCTTTCTTGACGGTGGACTCCTTTTATTGGCCTTCAATGAGGGAAATACACTTGATCCATGGAGAATATTGCCTTAAACACCTTAGAATGCTTAAAACCTTGTTTGAGAATGCTTGGATGTTAAATTGTAGGAGAGATCTTGAATTTGAATGATGCGATTGCCAAGATGAGGAGAGATAGGTTGCTTTTATACCTATCAAAACATTTTGGGGCTCAAAACTTGAAGGAAGCTGACAAAAATTTGGAAATCCCTCTAAACCAATGAGACGGGTCCCCAATTTGAATTTTAGGGAAAACACCATGGAATAGGTTGGCTGGGGTGACCTATTCCCCCCCAAAAGTTACAAAACTTGTTCTTGGAGTCAGGACTATGGAGAGAAAGCTAGAAATATAGGTAGTGTGGGGCTAGAGTACAAAAAACATGGAGGGAGCCCATACATGCTAAAATGAGACCTAATTAAGCATCTAATTATAGGTGCTTAAAATTTAGGATAGTACATATTGTTATCATTATCTCTACCCTACTTATTAGGGGATAAAATTTAACTGGAAAATGTTCCATAGATAACTAGAGAGTTCAAGTGTTTAATCACTCTAACATGGCTTGGCCGGAAATGTCTTATCGAAAAGTTTCAACATCCTCCACCACCAACGTGGAAATCTTCCTTGGAATTCAAGTTGAATGAAAATGGCATGGCATGTTAATTTTTTACACTTTTATCATTCATTGAATTGAATTAATCAATAAACTCATTATATTTCTCCCATTTATATTTTTCTAGCATTTGCATTTTGCTCTTTTTATTGTGGAATCATCCTTTTACCAGTCATATTGCATACACATCCACCAAAGAGGTAGGTTACTAACATAATTAATGAGTGATTGGTGCACTTCTTTACATTATTAGTACTTGCCAGTAAGGCATAGTACTATTGTAATGAATTTTGGATTCTCATAGTTAACTCGTTATTAAAAACAATCATATGAACCAATGCTAAGTAAGTTGTTTTTTATTTTTCAAATTTATTTTATTATTCTAAAGTTTACATGCATGTTATTTAAGTTTTTAAATTCTAAAAAATATTTTTCCTCATTATGATTGGTTAATAGATTTGAGGTGTTATACACGGATTTTTAGGAATGATTGTTTCTTTCTCCACGTGCTCCATGTTGGAAATAAATGTGAGAGTATGTTATATTGTATTGTAGTTTATTTTAATTGATTTTTTTTATAAATTAATTATAATTTTTATATTATAACTATATTAATTTCCTTATTATCATTTTTTATTATTAAAATAATAGTTAATATCAAATTATATATTATTATTTGTTATTTTTTTATATTTTAATATCAAATATATAAAATTAAGTCAATTATATTACCTATTTATTATTTAAAATATAATAATAATATTATATTTATGAATTCATTTATGATATTTATATTTTAAACTAAAGTAAATATATATATTAAAATTTTAATTAGTTGGTGAGCTCGCAAATCAACATATGTCATCTAAATTATAAATTTTATAATTAATTAAAATATATTTATAATTTGAGTAAATTTATTAAAATTTGAATTAGATAGACATTTAATATTAAAATTATAATTATGACAAAACTAAAGGTCAAAAAATTATTTTACATATAAATTAAAATTTGAATTAATTATATTTCTAAATGAACTTTAACATAACTATAAACTAAATATTTAACCTAACCTAATAATATATTAAATAAATTTAAATAATTTTTTAGTTTAATTTTTTCAAAATTCTATGCTAATATAACTAAAACTACAACTAAAGGCAAGTACTAGCCACTACGTGGCACTTGTTTACTATTCAAGTGTCTTGTTTATAGAGTCTACGCTTTTCAAAGATTTGAATGATTTCTCAATCTCCAAAAATATAGGACCTTAAGTTCTTCCAAAGAACTTTGAAACACCACATTTAATTTCTTTTATGGGGCATAAAGCAAATGATTTTCAAATGAGATTTTTTTAGTGTGTTTTAATGAAAGTTTCATTGATGCGGCTATGTAAAGGTCTTCCTTTCTAATATGCTTATATTCGATTTTATATAGTTTTAAATTAAATAAGATTACTTTTTAATAATGATATATTTCTAATTATATACATTTTTCTTTTTCTTATTGTTAATAGAAGTCATCTACGAAATAATTTTACAAGTTTGATCTCATCCCTTATTTTGATGTCAGAGCCTTACACTTAGCAAGACTTGATCCCTGACGGGCTCATTAAGGACCTTTCAACTCCACCAGCAGACCAAGGGATCATTTACATATACATAAATATTTATAAATACATTAATAGTAATTAAAATATTATAAGTAGATAATATTTAATGTTAATTTAAATGAATTAAGATTATTTTTGAATCTTTGTGTGTGTGTGTGTGTAGATGCATGGTTGATTTGAAACTATTACTTTTGCATTAAGACCCTTATTACATGAACAACATATACTCCACACATACATGCAAAAAGTAAACTCAAATTTCTCCTAATTGACCTTCCAAATGACTCTAGCGTACCCATTACACAAAAAGGTACAATAGCTAGTTTTTTATTCAATTAATTGTTAGAGTATTTCAAATTTGTTGTAAGTTTTAAGGTTTTTGTTGTCTTTAGTTGCCAAGGTTTTGGAACTTATTTGTGCATTTTTAAAACCCTAGTAATTAAAGACCTCATTTTAATTATGTCCAAAGGCATTCTTATAGTATCAATAAAAGTATTGGTAAATATTTTGAAATTTAAGAAGACGTGTTAGAGGGTTAAATGCATGAAACTAGAGAATGCAACTTATTTGACATCAATGGTTTAGCTGTGTGTGTTGTCAATCAATAACAATTGAAAAAAGGAAAGAAAGAGAGATTTATTTGCAGTCCATGATATCGGGCAATCCGTACATGATCTACATATGACTTACAATAATATAGAGCTAATCTATACTTCTTGTAAAAGACACCTAATTATAGGACAAACTAAGCATACATAGTTTACCCTAGAAGATCAAACATTTCTTTACTAAGGGCATGTTCCCATGCCACTACTTAGCTTATTTTGGCTAGCAGTGGTTGCTCAATTTTTCAAGGAGATATTTGTGGAGCCGGTGGCCCCATGAATACTTAGTTTTTACTTATTTTTAAGCAAAAAACTTGAAATTTGTATTAATAAATTCAATAATAATTTGTACACTTAAAATTTGAGGAAAAAAATAGAAATAAAATCTTTTAAAAAGGAGGGAAAAATATTTGTGGAACCACATAATGCATTTGATGAGGTTTGTTGTCAATATGTAGTGACTTTTTTAATTTCCACGTTATGATTCATTTAGGGTTATCTCTCACATCCTTCACATTAAGATGACTTTTTTCATCATCCAACAGCTTTGGGATGCTACCACCCAAATCAAATGATCGAAGGGTTCTCTAATTTCTTGGCTATTGAAGACATGTTAAAGCAGAAGAGTTTTCTAATCACTATTATAGCTTCCAAAAGTAGCCAACTTGATTTTCTTTTATTTCTTATCAATGTTCTGCTAGGTAATCTGGTACAGAGGTATTTGAGATTCTTTGAGCTTCAATGGATGTACAAAATTCTCTCCTTCAACGCTTGAATCTTGCGACCTAGTAAGTAACTAACATTAGAAGGTTTAAAGACTCATAAAACATATCAAGTAGTGTGGGAAGTGTAGGAGGATTTAAAGGTGCATCAAGAGGGTGAGAACACTTAAGGTAAGGTAAGTTCCTCTCTAAAGGGGACAATAGATAGCTGTGCAAATGCATCATGTGGCTCATCCTATAAAATCTCAAAAATATGTGTAGGAATGTGATTATAAAGAACTCAAAATATTTAAGGTTGATGTTATTTATGAGGGCTAAAAAATGCAAGGATGGTAAGAAACATGAAGAAAGGAAAGGGGAAAATTTGTCGTCAAATGGATCTTGTATTATATTATTAAGCAAGGAAGAATCACTTTAAAGGCATCGAATTAAATATCCTCAAGGGAAGTATAAGAAATTTTGAGTGAGGAAGTCAAAAGATAAGCAATAATAATCGTAGGATAACAAATTTTGAGTGAGGAAGTCAAATGATAAGCAATAATAATCGTAGGGAGATTAGACTTATAATTAGGTAATGTATTTATGGTGGGATAGTAGTGAGAAAAATGGGATTACTATCATCATTTATATACTAGCAATCGCACCTATGTGTGCAATGGGTACGCCAAAGAGGTGTGGAAGGCCAATTTGAAAACAATTGTGGTGCATTTTTTGCATACATTAATGAAGTACATGAGGTCAAATGGTAGGCTATTAAATATTCCATGATGTTGTTTTTTCAACAAAGATCTCAATCAAACAGTGATAGCACAAATAGTTAGACAAAATGAGAAAAAAAAAGAGCCAATCACATGGAAGAAAAATGGATGATAATGATATACTCTATGATCATCATTTCCTTAGTGGCCCATTGATTTTGCACTTGGACCACTCATACGTGATATCCCTTGTAGTGTATTCAATCAAGGGAGAGGAGTAAGGAGGGAGTGGAATATAGAGGGAAAGGGGAAGAAATTAGGGAGAGAGAGATCTAAAGAGGGGAGGAAGGAAGAAGAGGAGAGATAGAAGAATATAACTCTTTCTTTATGTTACCCTCCCTCCTTATTTTAGTCTCTCTCTCTTCTTGCCCCTCTTTATCTTATTCTCTCTTAATCACAAGTCCCCCTCTTTATTTTATTTTCTCTTAATCACAAGTTTCAAGAGAAAAAAATGGTTTCATTTGATCGCTAGTGTAGGTATGAGGAGAAAAATCCCACATGCTTACTTTTTAAGATATATTAATGAATTCTATCTTCAAGGTTTCATAAGGAGCTTATATTTGATTTTTTGTATCTTTGTGTCATAAAAAAATGTACTTGAGAGTGGCAACCTAATTTTTAATTTTGACACAGTTGACTTGAAAATAGTTACACATGTATCTCTCATCACTTTCACAATTTTCTCTTCAGAAATGTTTTTTAAACATTAATGTATTCTAGAGGGCATCACATTTATTTATTACAACTAAGGTCGCTAAAGTAAAATATAAAATCTAGCAAATAAAGAAATAATATTGGAAGATTTATCCACCTCCTCAATTCCCATTTTGAGAGGAAAGATAATACTCCCCAAAGTGTCTATAAGAATTCCATTTGTTATGTTTATAGAAACACAAATATGTATAACTGTCTAATGCTAAATTTTTAGTTATATCAAATTCTTTGATGCATATGTTGTGCTAGTTGCCTAGATCAATATGAATACTTTCACATTATTGACCATGAAGAAAACTATGATGATAAAGTGGGCCATAAAATGAAATTATTGAAGGTACATAAAGAGGTGAAATTTATGAGTAATATCTCTAATTGTATTTTTTGAAGTGTGTGAACTATGAAGAGGGATATACATCATTTCTATATATAATATCTTTATTCATATGTAAATACATCATAGAATTAGTAGTATGCCTGACTACCTATTGATGTTCAATATTGTTAGATTGTGTAATATTGGTATAAATTTCCCATTTTTATTTAGTGGAGCATTTAAAACATTTCCTCTCACTCACACCATCAACATGAATCACGTTGTTATGAATGAGATCTAGGATTTTATTCCTTAATTTCGTACAAGTATATGTATGGTGTCCATGAACTCTATGAAAATCATATAAGAATAGATTCATTATGAATCTTAGATAATCCTTTAGAGGAATCCAATAGATTGATGGAACTATGGCTAACAAAATTATTAGGAAGGTTTGAAGAACGTTATCCAATAGTTTGCTAAGATTTATAAATTTTCTAGCTTGTTACTATTTAAATGATACCAAATTCAATGTAGTAGACATTTGATTGAACTAAATTTAGATTCTTTCTTGTAATTTTAAGTGTTAGATGAAGTGGCAAGGCCCCATAATTCAAATATTTAAAGTTCAAGATTTTTTATATGCACATACAATTTTTATCATATAATTATTGGAAGCCAATTCTATGGTCATTAATAGACTTGTTATGTCTCTAACAATTAGTTAATTGTTTTTACAATCATATTGACACATAAGTATTTTAACAAACTTCATTTTAATAAATTGTGACTTTGACCATCAAAGACAAGTTTATTTATTAAAATTATATACAAACATTAAACTACTATTATTTTTAAATATTTTGGAGAAAAAATGACAAAGCCAAATTTCCCGAGGATTGTCAACATTGGCTATTTAATTAAATTATTTTAATAATAACTTTTTAATATAAATCTTGTAAAAAATGATATTAAATTATAATTTTTATTTGACCTTTAAAAAATACATAATTTTGATTCTTATTTTTTTGTCATTTATATTACTATCATGTCTTTATAAATGATAATACAAACACTCATTTAAAAAAAATGATAAAAAATGTGAAAGTACATTATGATTGAATGAAGATTTTTAATGACTGTCTAGACTATAGGATCAGAAACTAAAAATACCAATGATTAGTAAACAAACCAATTAAAGAAGCAAACCTAAAGCAACTATTAATCCTGACTGATAAGTTTTTTCTAAGGTAAATTTTCATCACATAATCTAAATTTGTTTCTCCTCCAACAAAATATTTAGAAACTAACTTTTAAAATAATTTGTATGAAAATTTCTATAATCAAAAGTTGCTTTAATCTGTTTTATATCCTACGTAGCACATCTATACTCTCATTTTTTCCATTTTTTTTTCCTCAGGGAGCAAGTGCAGAGGGAGCACCAAAGCGGCCAACATTCGTTGAAATCCAGGGCAAAACCTACCTGGAAGTGAAAGGGTCTGACTCCGTCAACCAGTGCCCCATATTCGACGACAGCGTGGACAAGTTTTCCTTCAAGCCCAGCAAATACGAGCTGAATAAGTTGTGCCTGGAGCCCACGTCTTTCACCGTGAAGGCCGAGGATGTGGGCCAAAATGCCCCCGTGGACTTCCAGAAGACCAAACTCATGACCAGATTTTCGTTGGTGCATAGTTCGATCAAAATGATTAAAAAAATCCAATCACATAGCTTTCAAACAATGAATGTGGCGATCAATTCAATGGTAGTCATTTTGTCTACCGGATTTACAACTATTGGATGCAAAAATCAGCTCAAACCCTTTTATACGGAAATGCCTACGACATAATAATATTTTTTTAAAAGTTTGAGAAGAAAGACATCAAATTTTATTCATTGTGCTTTATATACTATGCATGTGCTATTGTCATCCTAGCATACCAAGTGCATATTCCTCATCGTGAACAACATTATCTCAATCATTTATAGAGGCACTAGAAGGCACTAGAAACCACTGATGAATGAGGAGACCTAGTGAATGTTAATGATGTTTGCTCATAAGGATATTAGTGTTATGGGTGGCTAAGCTATGGGACTGGGATAATCAAGTAATGGTAGAGGAGGGGAAAAATGATTGAGATGAATGAAAAGATGTGAATAATAGGATGATGATGATGAGGACAACAGAGGTATTTCGAATTTATGAAAGGATATAATTAGGGAGAATGGGTATAACTAAATATGGTGGAGTAGATGGAGAAAGAAATTTGGATAATGAAGGGATAAGCATAGAAGAATATGAGGAGCTATGAATAGGTGCATTAAGCGGAGATAATGGAGAATGATATAAGTTAATGGTTGGAGGATGAAAAGAGAAGCTTAGGTTGGATAGGGATGAATTAGAGGAGTGAATATGATTAAAGGAGGGAATAAAAATAGAGTTGTCCAAGTTAGGGGCATCAAAAAGGTGAAACACAAGAGGAATGAAGGAGGCTAGGTATTTGAGGTCAATAGGACAAGATGTGAAGAATGTAGTAAAGATGGGATATCTCTTTCCTTGTGTGCAAATGTAGGTCGATACACCATTACAAGGTCTAAGAGGAGAAGTCATATTAAATTCCTAGGTACAAGCCCATGCAAGAGGATAAGGTCTACATCTAAACATTTTTTTGACCTCACACTTAGTTTGATTCTTTATAGATTTATCTTAAATAAACAAATATAAACACAAAATACTAAAGGGGATACCTAAAAAATGAAAGGTTAAAGGGGAAGACACCTTAGTCATAGACCTCCCTTGTGGGTATTCAAATAATTGTCCAAATGACATAGAAATAATATTATAATTTGTGTGCACACTAACAAATTAAAATTATTCTAAGTATAAACAACCAAATAATAAATCTTTTGATGACTAAGATGCAAGAAATACCAACTAGGTTGTACTTAGAAGGTAATAAAATGAGGTTAAATATAATAAATAATAATAGTATAAGTGGTGGATAATTATTTGAAGTATGAAGTTGGCAAAACCAGCGTAAAGTTAAAAAAAATATTATACAAAAGTTGTGCAAGAAATACCAAAACTAGTTTTTAAAATATCACAATAGTGAAGGAGAAAAAATAAGGACAAACAAATGGAGACCGACAAGAAAAAAACTAATGTGACACTAAAAATAAATGACATGTGGACTATCAAAACTACTATGTGACAATATTGTTTTGTTATTTGATGTACAATGAAAACTAGAAGGTCCTATGGCTTTAATGGAGACAATGGGAGATTGGTGAGTGAAAATATGGACTAAATGGACATGAGGGATGGGAGAACATATGAAGAGGGTTTATAGTTGTCTTAAAAAGGGATCATGCATAGTAGGCACCAAAATATGATGAAAATCAAAACTCTCTGCTAGTTATTACAAAATCTTAAAAAGACTATCTTCTTGCTAATTTGTAGATAGTTGTAAGAATTGCTAGGAGGCTTATATTTTATAATAGCTCGATAGAAAGCTAACAAATAACAAAAACATTTTAATCACGAACACACTCTCTTTTAAAAATTATCACTCAATTCACAAGATGAAAGATTACTACTATAGTATTAAAATTGAGAACAATATGCCTATTTAACAAAGTTTGGAGGGAACTAGGGCTACGAATGTGTTGTGCCTTGCTTTGCATTATTGAGGAATCATTGGTAAGAAATTGGAGGATGAGGACTTCTCCTAGCCATGCTTAACCTCAAGGAGAATTTTTTAGGCCCAAAATGACTCAATTTCCTAAGAGTAGTCAAGCATAAAGTCTACCTCCCAAAGTTTGTGCTTCCTAATCACAAAGAGATATGCGAAGTGAGATTGGAGGGTTTCTTATGCGAAGCATTAACAACTATAAGTTTGTGGAGCATTAACAACTCCTTCCTTGGAAAGGAATCAATTGTAATTGACCAGTCCTTTTAGGATTGACTCTTACTATTTTTAGTCTCCAATTTTGAGTCTTAATGGTTTTCTTTTTTAGCTATTGGCAAGGGACAGTTGTCCCTTGTCTATTTTTTTGGTGGAGTTAATTTTGAGGGGTCTTTTTAAAGGGGTGTTGGAGACAAGTTACGAGTTTAGAGAGGGAACAAGAGAAATGGGAGATACATGACTGAGTGGGGGCTCTTTGAGTTCTGGTCTCTTTAGAGGGTGTTATGTTTTATGGTTTTTATTTGGATGGAGTTGATGTCAATAAAATAATGTTGATCTATTCTTTAGGATTCATCCATTTTCTACTTCTATTTTGTTTCTGTCTTTTTTTGTCTCTTCTGAGTATTTGTAGGTGTTAACCTTTGAGCTGCATCAGTTTTGGTATCAGATCAACTTGTTAATGGTTGAAAGAAGAGCTCACATGACTTGGGGACGAAGGGGTAGGAGAAATGCTAGTTTGAGAGGTGATGTAATCGATGAAGTGCTTATACGATTGCAGGCCCTTGAGGCTAGACTTCCTCATGAAGATTCTGAGGAAGCAAATGAGGTTCAGAGAGGACAAGTAGTGGAAATAAACCCGATGGAAAGACTTATTGAGGCTATTAGCAAGAAAGGAACTAGAGTCAAGGTTGAAGTCCCAGATTTTAAAGGTGATCTAAATCCTGAAGTGTTCTTGGATTGGATTCAAGATTTAGAAAAATATTATGACATGGAAGGAATTGAAGAAGATGACCCGCATAGGGTCAAAGTTGCTGCATCTAGGATGAAATCTCATGGAGCTTTATGGTGGGAGAATCTCCAACATGCTAGAAGAGCTCGAGGGAAGGAGAAAATTGGGTTGTGGCAAATTTTTTTAAAGCATTTAACGACTAAATTCTTACCTTCCGACTATCAGCATAAGCTTTTTAGAGAATTTTAGAACTTAAGACAGAATGAGTCGTCCATATTTGCCTACACCGAAGAATTCATGAAGTTACAAATCAGGACTAACCTACATGAAGATGATGAGCATACTGTGGCTAGATATGTTAATGGACTAAGATTTCAGCTCCAAAATGAGTTTTCTCTACTCAAAATAAACACGGTGGATGAAGCGTATCAACTAGCCTTGAAGGCTGAGGAGAAATTGAATAGAGTTAGTAGAGTGGTCAACAAAAGAGGTGGGAGTAGTTCAGATAGAGGAAGAGGGGGCTCTTCCAAATCAATTACTGAAGAAGAGACCGTGATTAATGAGAAGCCAAACTTCCAAGGAAGGGGTGGCTTTAGAGGTAGAGGAAGAGGACAACCATTCTTGGGAGGTTGGAAATCTATGAGGTGCTATATTTGTAGTGAAGCTCATAGAGCTATAGACTGCCCTCAAAACCCCAAAAGAGCTATGATGACTCAAGAAGAAGGAGAAGAGCTTATAGTAGAAGTGGAACTAGAGACAAGAGGGAGTTTGATGTTGAGAAGGACCATGGTAGCTGGAGACAAAGAAAACACCCAAGCTGATTGGAGGAGAAATAGTGTCTTTCGAACACAATGCAAGTGCAAAGATAAAGTGTGCAAGGTGATTATTGATGGAGGGTCTATAGATAACTTGGTAAGTACAGAAATGGTACAAAAATTAAATCTTTCTTGCATTCCCAAACCAAATCCTTATAAAATTTCATGGCTAAAGAAGGATCATAGTGTGCTTGTGAACCAGTCTTGCTTAGTTGAATTCAAAATTGGCCCATACGAAGATAAGGTGTTGTGTGATGTAGTGCCAATGGATGCTTGTCACTTGTTATTAGGGAGGCCTTGGCTATATGATAGAGATGTAATCCATCATGGTAGGGAAAATACTTATGAGATAAAACATGGAAATAAACTCCATATTTTGAAGCCTTTTAAGGAAGAAGGATCAACCAGAATAATAGCCTTGTCTCTATCTACAGTAGGGTGGAAAGAGTTTTTAAGAGAGTTTAAGGGAGAGATATTTTATCTGATGTACCCATAGAGCAAGGAGAAATCAGATCAACAAGTAATTTCTTTGGAAGTACAGGAATTGTCGCAACAATATTCAGACTTGGTGCCAAGTGACCTACCAGTTGGTTTGCCTCCCTTTAGAGGCATTACTCACCAAATTGATCTAATTCTTGGTGCTAAACTTCCAAATCAAGCAACTTATAGGTTGACTCCTCTAGAGAGTGAGGAAATGAGAAGATAAATCACAAAAATAATGGAGAAAGGATTCGTGAGAGAAAGTATGAGCCCTTGTGCCACACCTTCTCTACTCTCCCCTAAGAAGGGAGGGAAGTGGAGACTTTGTATGGATTCCAGTGCCATTAACAAGATCACTATGAAGTATCGTTATCCATTACCCAGAATAGATGACTTGCTAGATTGTTTGTCAGGTGCTAAGATCTTCTCCAAAATTGACCTTAGGAGTGGATATCATCAAATTTGGATTCGGGAAGGTGATGAGTGGAAGACAACTTTCAAAACCCAAGATGGGTTATTTGAGTGGGTGGTGATGCCACTTGGACTGTCCAATGCACCAACTACCTTTATGTGAACAATGAATCAGGTATTTAGATTGCATATTGGGAAATTTGTGATAGTTTAAATTTTGATGATATCTTAATCTTTAATAAATCCTTGGAGGAGCATTAGAACATTTGAGGATAGTACTTGACATACTTAGAACAGAAAGGTTATTTGTCAATAATGAAAAGAGTGAATTTTGCAAAGACAAGTTGGTTTTTTTGGGCAATGTTATTTCACTAGATGGCTTGAGCATGGATCCAGAAAAGGTCAAGGCTATTCTTGAGTGGCCTACTCTGCAAAGCATCACTGAGGTGAGAAGCTTCTATGGTTTAGTGAGTTTTTATAAGAGATTCATCAAAAAATTTAGTGGAGTAAGTGCAGCATTGATAGATTGCACAAAAGGGAAGGTTTTCTCCTAGATAAAGGCAACTGACCATAGTTTTGAACAACTTAAAAAGAAAGTAACAGAAGCACCTATTCTTTCCATACCTAATTTTGAGAAGCCTTTTACAGTTGAATGTGATGCTTCAAGGGTAGCTATTGGGGGAGTATTAAGTCAAGAAGGAAAACCAATCGCCTTCTTCAGTGAGAAATTAAATGAAGCTAAAAAGAGGTACACCACTTATGATAAAGAGTTTTATGTTGTGGTACAAGCTTTAAAGTATTGGAGGCACTATCTCTTACATAAGGAGTTTGTTTTGATGACTGACAATCAAGCTTTGAAGTACATAAATTCACAAGGTAAGTTGTCCCACAAACATGCTAAATGGGCTTCCTTTTTGCAAGCTTATACTTTTGTTGTGCAACATAGGAATAGTAAGAGCAATGTAGTGGCTGGAAAGCTTTATAGCATCAGCCACTACATTGCCATTTTCCCATTCATTTATTTCATCCGCTGTTCATTGATTATCCAAAACATAGGATAGGTGGTGGACGATTGAAAAGCTTTATACGGTCCGATCTTTCCACTTTTTTTTTTTTCCTTTTGTCAGTTCTCATTGCCGGACTCAAATCCATAGGGTGAAGTTAACCCTAGTTAAGTTTCTTTGCTTACAAAATTTGTTCTCCATGGATCACTTGTCTTCAAAACCTCATTAATGGGGTGCCCCGCAATTGTCCTCACAGGCGAAGCAGGCAAGTGCTTCATCTTTTACAATGATTACAACGTCATAAGTAACAAGCAAACTTCCAGTATAAGCAGGATTCTTGGGCCCAAAAACTTACTTGATTTTCCTGTAAATGAAGACAAAAGGATGAGAGGAGCCATCATGTCATTCATGAAGCCTGGAATCCTGCAAAAGTATATTGTGCCCAACTAATTATTGAGAGACTTCATGTCAAAAATGAATTCTCCCGAAAAGATTGGTCATTAAATTGGTAGGCTCGATACAAAGGCAGCTTCTTTGGTATACAACCTGCATTGGATATTTTGTGCTATTAATTTTTCCAGCGAACTCCTTGTTCTACACAGATTATTGAATTTGCATTCAATATAGAAACATACACTCTGCCTGAGAGAGCCTGAGATAGACATTTTGTTGGTGAAAATGTCATGATTTATTTTTAAAATTATTTGAGACAATCTACTCTTCCTTACCTGTTCACTCTTTCCAATTTTCAGAGCAAAGTACAGTGAGTATGCAATGTGTATACAAAATTTCGAAGGAGCCTGCAATTTGTTTAAAGTCGGTCAACAATATTTTGGCAAAAAATAGCCCTTACTTCCTATCACAATATGTGTAGTCTCTCAGCAGAGAACGCAAGTCCTGACATTGGCCTTCTACTTAATGAGGACAACCCTACAACATAATATTTGCCTTTTTAAAGCTTCACCTTTCCTCTGTGATAAGTCACCATGCCAGATTCAACACCTGCAAATATTTTTTATTTATTTTCCTTTTGTTCACTAGAAGGGCATAGAAAATGATTGTAGCTTTATTTGTTTTCCTTTTTTATCTATTATCTAAACAACAAACTAAAAAGCATAGTTTTGCAGCGTTAGATTTCCAGTTTCATTTATTTCTCTGGTTTTTCTCCACGACACCCTTTGCCGATACAATTTTTTTTGCACATTTTATTTTTATTATTTAATTTATATAGTGTAACTTTTTAATTATATTTATACTATCTATTTCTTTATAATTTTGTTTCATATTTCAATTATAATGTATTTTTGATAAATAATAAAATTCAAAATACAATTTGAAATTTAATTTTAAAAATAAAAAATAAAAAATAACTTAAATAACTGATTAAAAATATGTTTATTTTTATATTTATTTATTAATTTATAAAATATTTTATATATATAACATTTAAATAAAAATTATAAATAAATTTTAAAATTATATAAAATATCATAAACAATTGTGCATGATAATTTTTTAATTAAAAATAATTCAATATATATAATATTTTTATATTTATATTGTTTTATATTTATCTTTATAATCAATTTTAAAGTAAAGTTTTACTTTACTAAACTAACTTGGATTATTGAAAGAATAAATATAAAATAAGTTTTAAAATTTGATTTCATTTTGAATAACATTAAAAAATTAATAATATTAATAATATTTTAAAATAAACTATTGTATTTAATATTTTTATTTAAAAAATTCCTTAAAAATATTTATAGATTTTTAAACATACAATTTCAATGATATTTTACATTAAAATCATAAAACTTCACAATGAAGTCTAACTGTGTCGTGCAAAGTCAAAAGTGCCCGTTCGTAATTTTATTTCTTTACATATTTAAACAAAATTGTAATACTTTTTAAATTTTAAATATTGATTTTTTAAAGTTTTATTTGTTTAAAAATTTAACTATATTATACATACTTTTCAAATACTTTTTAATTTTAAATATTCATGTTATCTTTTAATTACTATTAATATTGAAAGAGAGAAAATAGAGAAGAATGGAGAAGGGAGAGGGAAATAGAGATAAGATATTAAGAGGAAAAATGAGATAAAAGATAAAAGATAAAAGAAGAGGGAATATCTATATCTCTCCATATTTCTTCTTCAATCTCCTCATTTATCTCTATTTTGTTATCCCTTCATCTCTCTAAGCTATATCTCTCCCTTAGTCTACTTATATATATATATATATATATATATATATCTTTATCTCTATTGTAATATATGTATCTCCTCCTTTCTCATTTTCTTCCTTTCTATATATTTATCTTTTCCATCTTTATATATAATTAATAATATTTTTGTGTCTATTGTAATAAATTTAATTTATAATTAATTATCTTATTAAAATTATATTTCGAGATACCTATTGCACACCAAGATGCAATTACTAGTTTATTGAATATATGCCCTTATATTTCTTAATCAACAAAACATGAACACCAATTCATAAAAATAAGATAAGATCATATTTTACAACTACAAACACAAATATCAAAAGGCGCATCAAATTTAAACCTATCCTCACATAAAACAAGGGACGCAAGCGTCAAAGTTCCTGCCTATTGTATTGTGGCTTCTAGGGTAAGATGTGTCGAATGCAAAATATGCATTTTGAACATTGATTTTGTTGAATTTTTGTTTTGGTCGAGCGAGAAAATGTGAATTTTTGATCGAAATTAAGTGGTCAAAGTTAATTGCAGCATTAATAAAAATCCATCTCTTATGACGTAACAACTATTACATCTAACTAATTCAAATGAATGAAAACAGAAAAACTACCCGTCAGAATCCTACTAAATAAACATTCGTTTAGATTTTCGAACATAATAATATTAAGATATAAAATTTCCATTATATCATAATACAACTATTCATTGAACCCTGATGTTTGTGAGCCTGAAAACTTTGTGTGTTCAATTTAGGCAAGCTCAGAACATAATACTTGAAAACTTTGTTTGTTCAGTTTAGGCAAGCTGAGAATAGAATACCTGAAACACAAGAAAATGAAAATGGCCCAAATATTGTGCGAGCAGGGGAAGATTTAAATTTTAGAGAAAAAATAACTGTCAAAATACAAACTCATGTTCTTACTAAGAACTGAAAAAAAAATAAATCAAAATTAGCCCATAGAGGGGAAAAGACTGTACTGGAGGAAATAGAAATAGAAAATTTATTAAATATTGAAAACTGCAATCAAGCCTGTTTTCCTATCACATAATATGGCTATGGCTAGGAAGGAAATTTTTGGAAAAAATAAAAATGATAAGGACGAAAAACCCAAAATGATAGAAATAAAATTTTTGGAGCTAACTTTTTTAGTCTGTGAATGAAGTTGGAGGCATCGAATAGGGCTTTGATGCCTCGCAGCGCATAGACAAGGCGCTTGGTCTATTTGGGCATATTGCCTAAAAAAATCTGGTTTCATGGGTACGAACGATTGCAGTATATTGCACAAAATAGTTTATAGCAAACAGCCTTAGAAACTTTCCAGTGAATGCTACAACAGGTGTCATTAACTGAGCTTTCAAAATACTTATTTTCACTAGTTTGACAAAAATAAATAATGTAGAGCTCTATATAGCTGACTAGATTTAGGTAGTCAAAGAATGATGACTCTTTCTTAAATTGCAGACGCATAGGTGCAGATTTCATCAAAGGAGTTGTAGAGTGATTGGAGAAATTGAGCTTCCTCTGTAGAGATCATAATTAATAAATAAAAAATGAAGTTTAATCAGTATAAAATTAACATTTATTCTCTACCGCTTTGTTAGACTTCATATTGTTTCTTCTTTAAATTGTATGATTTTGGAATACGTCTTTCATCTTTGATCTTACTCTTTTGCTAAGCTTTTTTGTTGTGTTTTATTTTAGGGTAGTAGTCATTTGTATATAAGTTGATTAAAAAGCTGATTGCAGTAAAAGAAACTCAAGGCTGACAAATGACTTGGCAAGACAATAAGTAGGAACTGGCTTGCCATCTTATCCAAGCTGTTGCCTAACCATAACGTGGACCGATTTCTGCAAACAAGGATTACTCAAAAAACCAGCAGGCTCATGCATCCTGGACTGAGATTGAGCAAAAAATCATTTTTTTCAAGAGCTGCCTCCAATTTGGAAGAACATAGCAACCGCTCAGAACAAGTATTGATATTGTTATTATCTTGGAGACTTTATTTGCACAATGTTTCTGCTGCCTGAAAAAGCAACCAAAGCTCTATTTTAAAGGGTTCTGAACAACCCCAACTCACTAAAGCGACCAGTCAAGGAGACTGTGCCAAGAGCTAATGGCAGAGGTGACAAAAGCAGAACAACTACAAAATAAAAGAGAACCAGAAACAAAGTGTACATATCAGCAGAATCAATTCTAGAGACAGAGGAAACTAATAGAAAAAACCCCCAAAATAAACTATATAGGACGCCCACGGTCTGCACCGTAAGATACCCAGCACAAAATCAAATATGATCCATGTATATTGAATACATAACAAATGAAACCATTTATAATTGTGATTTGTGAAAAATTTAAAGAAAAACATCATAAAAATGAAGGGAGGAAATCATAATTTTCATCCCACTCTTGCCCAAAAGGAGGGCCGGTTATAAACCAAAGAAAAAATTCTTTACCTTACATGGATAAACTCTCAAGCTGAAGGTAAGAATTTGCAGATAGAAAACCCTGATGATGGTAAAGTTGTTTCTCTGATACAGCGAGATTGTGGCGAAACAAAAAGACAATGGAGAAAGAAAGATCTAGCAGACTTAAAATCTGTGCAGAAAGATTATTTAAGACACGTTAATAATACATATTTAATGACATTTAAAATGCAGCTGTTCGCTAGCTGTGATATGTACTTTGGTCATTGGCAAACTTACACGTAGTCTATACTATTATTGAATTATTTGAAATAAATTTCATTTTTTTCATTGCCTTTTCTGTTGACAGCCAATACAATTGCAAATAAATAACATTATTCAAAATTTTAAAATATAGTGAAATTAACAAACTTTAACAAACATCAATAGACTTAAAAAATCTTTAAATATGATTGGTGCAATTAAATAAACTAAAAATTTAATGAAAACAATAGTTACCTGCCTATGGCAGGAACTAATAATTTAGTTCATTTGTTTAGTGTGGGAAATAAATTAGAAAGGAACAATTAAAACAAGTGAAGACATGAATTGAAACATGCACATCCAATTTGAAGTAAATCAATATATGAATTTACATATTGGCAAGTTAAACATGAGTAAAAAAATGAAGAAGAGTTGAAAATCTTGAAACATTTCTCAGATTAATGTTTTGCTTTTACTGTTTTCATCTGCCCCGACATTTGTAGTATTCTTATAGCATGAAGAGATTAGCAAATGTAACATAACATAAGGCATTCAAACACCAGTTTGTGTAGGTCAAACCCTTTTGCCTTGTCTAAGAGATGAGAACATTTGGCTTTTACTGTTTTCATTTGCACAGATGTCTGCAGGATCAGATGCATGGGAGTACAACCACTGTGGTATCACACGTTAGAGATGTCAAACTGTGGTATAGTAGGTTACTTTCGTAGCAGCTAATGTGCAAACCCAAATAATTAGAAGAAGCATAAGAAAGCATTTTAAACCTAAAGAATACTGAGGCAACTGCCCAGAACATTTACTGAGAAAATAGAGCAAAGAAATATGTTGAATCATGAAAAGTATTGGGCAATAAATAGTAAAGTCAAAGATTCTAGAAGCACGCCATTCTGTAATTGCGGTAAAGCTCTATTTTTGGCAATAGAATGACAGGTGCTTCTAGAAATTAAATTATTGAATTAGTGAGTAATGGCAGTGAATAATATCATCTACAGTTATCTCATGAAATGTCAAAATGAATTGTTATTTTGATGATCTTTGTTATGAGCTACTTATGCATATTGAATAGTAAAAGAAAGTCATAATCTCGACAGGAGACCATTTATAATAATGAAATAACTCAAGAATCAAATGTAATAACAATGAATGGAAACCATCATTAAGCTTGGAAGAAGGGTTACAATTTTAAAGGGGCAAGGATATGTTTTGAAATGGATAAGAATAGAAATTGTGAAGACCAGATTGCAACGTGATAATCCGGGGTGCTATGAGTGCTATGTTTTGTGCAGTGGGATTTAGTCTGATGATTTGATTATTTTTTCACTATAATTATTTTGGTTTTATTTTGGTACTTGTGAGGGCATAGGGCTTTAGGAATTGTTGGATCTATTACACATATGCACAATAAATTGGGGAAATAGGCTTTACAATAAAAAATAGAGTAAAAAATATCATTCTGTAGATTTCCAACAGAGCAACGTTAGCAGAAGAGATGAATGTAGGGAAGAACAAGAAACCAAAGAGAAGGCATCGAGAATAGAAACACTTAATAATGAGTTTATGATATATATGCACAACAAAACAATTTGTTCTATACAAGTAATAAGTTGTATAAACAGTAAGTATTGAATGCATTTTCAAAATATTAGTAATGTGCAAATATGTTCAGCGAGTGTTATTGAACAACAAAATTTTGAATTGTCTTCTGGAAGAGTGTATAAGCATTTAGAGTAGTGTTCATTGGAGCGAGATGTTTGCATGATTCGTTGTATATTTGAATCGAAGATCCTGCACAGTAATTTGGTTGGTGGAGAGAAGTTAGTATTATATACAAATATTTAATTACCAATAGATTGTGCAGCATAAAGAGTAATAGTGTATTTACCATTTTTCAAAATAGTTTGTTGACTATTCTTCAAGCATAATAGCACGTGTGATCATGTTGTTTTGGTTGAGAGTGAACTTTCCTCTGATTGTAAAATCTCTCAACATAAATATCACTGCTGATTTGTCGTTGATATATTCCTCATAAGTCATTTTTTTAAAGGAAGGCCAAATTTGCTCAACAATATTTCTTTCTACGAAACAATGGATTGTTTGATTGTTGTGATTCTTTATTATTGTTTTGATATGCAGAGAGTATATGTAGGCAACCTCTTCATTGCATTTCATGCAATGAGCTTTGTTTTCATCCAATGTGCCATAGCTGTCAAATCTGCAATTGCATTTGGGGCAGAATGCATGAAATGGATTCGAATATGCATTTGTTGGCTTCAAAATCCCGATGACCTGTAAGAAACATAGTAATATTAGTATGGTGTGAGAAACATAATTATGAAATTAGAAGTGAAGGACATTTGAAATAGTTACCTCAAATGTGGTGTGGAGTAGGCCATGGAGGCTTTGCAATGTTCTTTTGTCATTGAGCTTGCAAATGTATGTTGACAGACTTGTGCGAAAAGCATGTTTTTGATCAAGCTTTTTTGCAATGTTTCTAAAAAGCAAAGCAGGAATTTCATTTTTTTGTAATTGTTCTTGGATCTGAAAGTAAAGGGTGGCAAAATTTGGATGCATGTACAGCTGTTATGAAATAGTAATGTTAGTTTTTTTTACAGTATAAATAGAATTTAAAAATGAAAGGATAAATGAGAATGGAAGTAGAGGGATGAAATGTACCGGTGCTTTGTCCATATCTGTGTGGCCATCTTTGATGTCAAGTATGTATTGAGAGCCTTTTTTGTTGGTTCCAACAACTATTGCACCTATTGTTCCAATAGGAAAATCATCTGTACTTGTCAGAAGACGTTGGATAGTTGTCCCTGGAATGAACTTGTATTCATTTGAAAGTGTTGGAATTGTATCAATTGTGCTAGATTCTTTTAAGATGAGTATGCAGTCAGAATCTCCTCGATCATATTCTATTTTTGGTGCAATTTCAAAGCCTTGTATTGCTATTGCTGTTCCTGGAATTATTTTGTCCTCATATTTGCGGAGGAGGTTACTGCCAACATTAAGTGTTATAGTCATTTCACCTTTTGAATCTGTCAAATCGGCACGCAAAACTTCACGTGTTCCTGTGCTTCTATCAAGGACAACTTTGTAGACAACAAGAACATTGCCTTCAAAAGTCATTGCAGCTTTTTTGGCATTTAAATCTTCAATTGTTATTGGGCTCTGATTGTTTACCTTTTTCCTAGTAGAAGTAGATAACGATGATGTTAAATTTCTTAATTTGTTTAAAATTTGTAAAGAAGGAAAAAAGTTAATGTGATTACCTTTTTGGTACTTTTTCTTCATTTGAGTCTGCTTCATTTGGTGTTGGTGTCGTATTCATTGTTACTGCAAAAAAACAATATTTGAATATTTGTATTTAGACTAAAAAATATGTAGACTTCAGTGTATTGTAGGAGTTGAATTGTGCATATTTGTATGTAATAGATTGTAGAGAATGGAAGAATTGTGAAGTTGTATCTTGGCGAAGCGATTTGTTACATATGGTTAGGCGATAGAATGAATATTTACAAAAGTAGCAAGGTGGTCTGTCCAATATGCTTCTGTTTTATAAATGGAACATATATTTGTGGTTGAGTTTGTCCATACATGGTCAATGAGTGGTTTGTTGATAGCGTGTGATTTGTTTAGGGCAAAATGTATGTTGTGTTGTTGCATATGTTTTATGAGTGTTGTTGTGGTTGTGTTTTCATTGGACATGTCCAAATTGAAGTCACCTAGAATGAAAATTTCATTTTTGGGTGGTAGATATGTCACAATTTCAGTCATCATGGTCATTATCTCTGGAAAAGGTGCATTGGGTCGTACGTAAACATTAGAGACATTGAGTTCATTTGGTAGATGCTGCAGCGTTAATGTTATGGCTTCAATATTTTTTGTTCTATGTTGTTTTGTATTTAAGACAAGTAGATTATTTTTTACAAAGGTTGTTATACCATGAATATGATACATTGTATGGCTTTTGTATTTTTCAAGGAGAGCTAAAGTATGTGATGGAGTTGAATGCACCTCCTGCAAGCATAAAATGGCAGAGGTCATTATGTCATAGTCGTTGATAATATCATTTGCATGGGTTTTGAAGCTACGAGTGTTTAATGTGCATAATAGTATGTGTGATGCTTGAATCGAGCAGGGTGTTTGATTTTCAAGTTCCCATTGTGCATTTGATTGAAGACGAGACATTTCTATGTGGATTTTTTCCTTGACCTTAAAATTTTTTGGTTGTAGAGGTCTCAATAGGAAAAGCGATTGGATTGTCTTTGTTCGTGAAAGTGCTGTATATGTTAAGCCATGTTGTGTTATGCCAGTTGGATCGAATGCAAGGCCTTCCATTGTTAGACCCTGTGATCGATGTATTGTTCGAGCACATGCAATTTGTATTGGGAATTGTTTTCTAATTTTAATTTTGCCGCTTGTGAAGATTTTTGGAATGGGTTTCGCTATGCGTAGTATGGGAACCCAGTGTGTTTGAATTTGTTGAATGTAGAATTGAGGTAGTTTATTTCTTTGTTGTTGGCCAATTTTAGGATCGTTAAATTGGATCCAAAGTATGTCGAGGTCTTCTTGTTTTGTGTATGTTTTGAATATTCCATCTGATCCATTTACAAGCCCATCTTGAATATTGTAGTTTCCTCCAATAATCTCAACAAGAATGTTTGGTTTCAGGATAATTTGATTTGGTAGAGTTGCTGCATGGTTGTATAGTCGTGTTGCAGTATAATTATCATCTTCATCATCAATTGCATCTAATATGATGTGGTTTCCAGGAACCATAGACAACATGTTATTGTTGTGTGCATCAACATCCTTTCTCCTATAAAATAGGTAGGGAAATGTTGGGTCAGTTGGTGGTGGACGTAAGCAAGTATAATTGAGGTATTGAATATCATCGATTGTTTGTAATCCTAGTCGTACTCTATTGAGAATTGAGATGAATTGCTCGTCCTTTTGTCGCATTGTTGTCATCAATGAGTAGCACTTTATATTATCTTTCCAAAAATTGTAAGGCATTAATTCTGTTGAATTTGGTTTGTTGTCAAACACGGTGGAGTCAAGTACGGGGAGAGCCTGGTATAAATCCCCGCAGAAAATTGTATCAAGGTTAGCGAAATGCGCTGTTGGTAATTGCATAATATCACGTATTCGTTTATCAATGTATCGCAGGAATGTGGAGCCTACTAATGAAATCTCATCTATGAGGAGTACATGTAATTGACTATAGTTCTTTGACATTGTGTCTAGTGTTTCTCTGTTGAGCAGGATGAATTCTGATTTGTTGAAAGGAATATGGAAGGCTGAATGCAATGTTGTTCCACCAATGTTGTGTGCTGCTTTTCCTGTATATGCGGTCATTAGGCCTTTAGGTTTATTAGGATCATTGTCAATGCGATTACTATAGATACGCATTAGGGCTTGGTAAATGGTTGTTGCGGTGAATGTTTTTCCGGTTCCAGCTCCTCCTGTCAAGAACAAATGTATTGGTGTATTGAGGTATTTTAACTTTTTAAGAACAATATCCTTCACAATTGTTTGTTGTTGTTTGTTTAACATTCTTCTTAATGTGTAGTACTCGTTGTTGTCCATAATTTGTGGATGGCGTGCGATTTCAAAACCTTTTAGAGGTATGTTGTTAAGGGTGTTTTGGAATGTGGATTGCATATCTTGTCGTATGTCATATTGGTCTTCTTGTTTAGTTATTTTCTTTGGTAAACACATGTTTTCATTGTATACCTCATTTTCGTTTATTTCATCAATAGCTTTATCAATGTCACCCCATGTAGAGTTTGTATTATAGCAAAAATTTGCGCGATTGATTTGGATTATTTTTTCATTGTGTAAGTAGGCATTCTCCCAAGTCTCGAAGTTTTGTTTTAATGTATCTTCGCTTATTATGAATGGCATGTATAGCAATAATTGTTCCCTACAGTGATTGTCTAAGTCGAAATGTTTGTTGAAGTTAACAAAACGTATAATTTTTTGTCTTTTTTTTTTCAAGCTTGCTTCCATCTTTTTTATAGCTAGAGGCAAATTCTGCAAGGCATATGCTGGACAAATTATGAGGACGTTTTAAGTAGTGGTTGATTAGAGATTTGCACATTACATTTTCTGAGTTGTCTACTTCTTTGTTTAATTCTTTGACAGGTTTCAATATAAATGTGCGGTTGTTGTCTGATCTCGTGTCAATAAAAATGCATTTTCTAGAGCTGTAATTTAGTGGGAACGAAAGAGCTAGGTGGGCTGCTTGCTGGGATGACATTTGTTGCAAGTTCAATAATGCATTGCCGAGTCTTGATATCATTTTGATTGCATCTATATTGTCTTGTTGATGGTCTTTACATATTCTGTTAAATGCATTTGTCATTGACTTATCAACTTTGGCCATGTAGGAGCTGCAGTACATTGCTGCGGCATATGCGTTAAGGACAAATTGTGCATCTGTATTTGCTTTCCAAAGCTGTGGAATTTTTTTGCCGAAGCTATTGTTCCATATCTCTGAAGGTTTTCTTCGGAGATAAAGGGTAGGCCTATTGATTGTTGATCTTAAGGCTATAATGTATTGGTGCTCATTTATTCCTATTTCATTTAAGAAATCTTTGAATGTAAATGTGGTGTCATAGATTTTGTTTTGAATTTTGGAAAGAATATCATTAGCTGTTGAACGCATAGTTTCAGTTGGTTCAGCTAATGGTTCAAGAATTGTAGTTTTGCTAATTGGTGGAAATGGGAAATTGTATCTGCATTGTGCATGTTTTGATTTCTTGCATTGTTTTGTATGATGGTGTTTGTGCAATATGGCTATGTTTGGTTCTAAATCTTCTGTGGAACATGTAATGTATTTGTCTACGAATTCAATAATGCTTAGATTGGTTTGTTTCCCATAGATCGGTGCATTGTTAACCCATATGAGAAAATGGTCATGTTCATTTCCATGATTTTGGAATTCAGTGACAGAGAAATAGTCCACTACATTTCCAAATAAAGAGTGATCGGCAAACATCAATTTTTTCATGGCATTTATCCTATGTCTGTAGTATCGCGCACAAGTTATCGGGTCTTTTTTAATTAGCTGGTATACATCAATAGTATTTTCAATATTGAAATTTTGTTTTGTTGATGAATTGTGATGGTTGTGTAGTTCTTCAAGTGTGTTTTGGAGAGCTGACCAGTTTTGTTTAGCACTAGTAAAGGTGAGGAAAAAAGTTGGTGGTCCTAGTTGTCGTATCATTGCGAACACATTTTTTTTAAGTTGTTGTGTATAGTCTGGAGATATTCAAATTTTTTTGAAGTCAACATAGCCGATATCTGACTTCAGTATTTTTTGTAGATTTGGTTTATGCTTAACATCTTTTGCTAATAGCTTTCTTCCTTTTAGTTGGCCTTTGCGAATTCTTATCCACATTGTAGACAATACTTGTTGTATGAGTATCTTAACTGTTTTGAAGAATAGGTTCGTTGTATGATATGCAAATTGCCTTTGTGAATTTGATAATTCCCATCGTGCAATTTTTATGTAGCTAAAGTTGTCAGTAATATCATTACCACGTGGATTGCCAAAGAACAGTGTTGGAAAATTCATTTCTTCTGCATATTTGTCTTTAAATATTCCAATAGGGTATTGGCCTTGGGCAGGTGCAATTTCTATTAGTTTATCTTGCATTTTATGTATATTGATGGATTCTGTGAACCCATGTATTAGAGTTTCGGATGGTTCTTGTTCAATGTCACTATCTTGGTCAATTTCATTTGTCATAACTTGACTATTTTCTTTAATCTCGTTATTGATTTGAAGAGATTGTTGCCAATTTTCATTGAGTTGCACATGATGCATTTTGTATAATGTTGTTTTTGTTAATTCTTGAAGAGCTTGCATGATCAGATTTGGGCGTACCATACCTTTTTGGAAAGCATTTCTATATTCCAAATGTCTTTTTAAGGAGACAGCTATTGTTGTTGTGTTAGTAATCGATAGAGGCAAAGCTCTTTGTATAATATTTGTGTCGACTGGGACATTAATAATTGAACCAGTTAAGCCCATTTGGGATCTCTTGTATCCTAGCTCCCAAATTTGTGCAAATGCTATTCGTAGTGAAACTAGATGCTCTTCTAATTGCGTTAACATTTGCACATATTTCAGTGTATTGTTAGTTCTGATATTATATGATGTAGCATACTTAGGAAGATTTGAATGCTTTAATGCAAGATTGCATGTTCGACAAATCAAATCTGTTAATATACTATCTTTTGATTTTACCAATATATGATAGGTTTCTTTTTGTTCTTTTTTGAATGTTCTAATGTCTTTCTTGAAACACAATAGTTGGCAAATAGTGCAAATGTATTTTGGTGTGTCTTCAATTGTTTTTTCAAACACTTGTATTGGTGACAATGTTTTTTTCAAATTTCTTGGTAAATGTTGCTTTTTTTTGTGGCGAGAGGAGTTGTTGATGTTAATTGGTTTTTGATGTTCATTGCCTATATGCATTTTTGGTACATTTGGTATGGAGATTGTTGGTTCCATTGGCACATGTTTTATAATATTGGTTCTAATTTGTTGTTTGATCGTACGAAGTGATGTTCGTTGTTGTGTATTGTTTGTTTGGTCCATGTCTATTTCAATTTGCATATTTTGCATTGTTTGTTTAGCTACGATTATTTTATTAACGTCGTTGAGAATGGTTTCTTTGTGGTTTTGTGGACATTCAATTTCTATATGTATGAGGGGTTCAAAATGTCCGCAAAGTGGATTAGCATCGTGGAAAAGTAGCGAATATGACTTCGCATGTGAATTTTTGTTGAAGTGCAAGTACTTTTTCGCTCTTGTCAACGACCAAACGCAAATTTGTATGTTTAACCACTTTGATAGCCAGTGAATACAGAATACATCTCCCCAAAGCCCAATTTCATTGTTGGTTGTTGTTGGTTTTGCAGACAATTACATTCTTCGTAAATATGTGGCAGTGTCTTTAACTTTGTGCAACTCATATAGAGTTTGGGGGTCCAATTCATGGTTGTAGGAGTCAATTGCCTCTATTTCATGTCTACTGAGGCAGCCTATGAAGTAATCAATAGTTCCTTTACGTAATTGAGTTGATGTATACGTATCGTTAAGTAAGAATTTTAACGAGTCAAACAAGCAATCTCTGACATTGTATTTAAATATGTTTAATCTATATAGTCCTTCTTTGTTTAGTGTCTTGTTGATGTCACATATTTCAAATTGTTTTTTATTTTCGTATTTGTCAACATCTATAATTTCTGGTTCATTTTCATTTTGTTTGTTTCTTAGATTCATGTTTTTTATAGGTATGCAATTGTCGCCCTTGTCCATAGAGGAAGAAAAAATATTTGTATTGTTAATGATTGCATAGTAAACAGACAATGTATAGTTTTTCGTGTGGAATTTAAGCAGTCTAATTTTTTTGACTAAAGGAGAGCAAAATTATGCATCAAAATATGAAATTGGTACCTTTGTTGTAGTATGTTGTTCAAAAGTTAGGTGCTTGTGTTCTATATATGTTCTTTGTGTTGTATATACATATGAAGATGTTCCTGTGCACCTATTAAAAACAACACTACTTTTTTAAGTTATACTTGTTATTAAAAAGAGGAGGGGAACATCGTATACATTTAAAAAAAAACTAGACAGATGACTAAAGTAAACAGATTACTATAGTTTTCAGAAAAAAATAGCCAAACATTGTTAAGAAGTATAAGGCTAGACACTATGTGCACGTAAATATCACAGTAAAATGCAGAATTCTGTGGTGTTAATTATAATAATTATAGAATCTGAAAATTTCTAAATTTTCACACTATTTATTGCTTTAATGTGAAAGTCAGTTTCAGAAATCTATAAATTGCAGTCTCCACTCTATACTTGGATGATGTTGACATTGTATGTGCAGCCAAGGACTCTCTAAGCCAGGTATCAATTACATAAAGAAAACTAAGTTTAATAGTTGAGGAAAATAAAAGAAAGCTAAGATATGAAGCCTATGTAGACGAGAACGGCTGCAAGTAGAGCTGATTAAATAAATGAATGTATTACAATGAACCTCTAATTCTAACTCCATCAATAGATTACATGAACTTAAGAAGTATACATAACAATTATTTTATGGAAAACAATAAACAATCAAACTATTGCTTAATTAAATGAAACCAACTAGAAGACAATTACATTGTTAATCTAAATGTGGATATTTGGTCATAGTTTCTTTTTCAATTGTATTAAAAAGCCAATAAAATAATGAAGTTGATAGATAAAAAGGCACTGTGGCAAAATACAATGAGGAAAATATTGCACCTTAAAAGTTAATTTTCTTAGTTGGCCCTGTATTGCCTTTCACGCACAAATTTTCAAATCCTCTGATCTTTGTGAACTTGAAAACTCTATGTGTTCAATTTAGGCAAGCTCACAACAGAATACCTGAAACACAAGAAAATGAAAATGGCCCAAATATTGTGTGAGCAGGGGAAAATTTAAATTTTAGAGAAAAAATAACTGTCAAAATACAAACTCATGTTCTTACTAAGAAGTGGAAAAAAAAATCAAAATTAGCCCATAGAGGCGAAAAGACTGTACTGGAGGAAATACAATGAAGCCTGTTTTCCTGTCACATAATATGGGTCGGAAGGAAATTTTTAATGAAAACAATAGTTAGCTGCGTATGGCAGGAACTAATAAAATTTTTGGAGATAAGTCTTTTAGTGTGTGAATGAAGTTGGAGCCAACGAATAGGGCTTTGGTGCCTCGCAGTGCACAGACAAGGCGGCTGCTCTATTTGGGCATTTTGCCTAAAAAAAAATTGGCTTCATGGGTACGAACCATGGCCTTAGAAACTTTCCACTGAATGCTTATCAGTATCATTAAATTGTAGTAAACTTCACTTTTACATATATTATATGACATAATTGACTGTAAACAATTAATAAAAACCTTAAAATTCCAAGATAAAAAAGTGAAACTTAATAAATATATAATATTAAAATTATATTACATTTGATTAAAATTATTATACATGGATTGTGGAAATCTAATAGATTTGATTAAAATTATATTTTAAAAACTATAAATAAAATTATATTGCCCACAACACATTCAGATTTAGTTTAAAAGATATTAAAAATTATTATTTCTTATGATCATCATCATCATCATATATATATATATATATATATATATATATATATATATATATATATATATATATATATATATATATATATATATATATATATATATATATATATATATATATATATATATATATATATATATATATATATATTCAAGTTGTCATCCAAACTAAAATATTTGCCTAAAAACATTATGATGACCTCTACCACCAATAAATTTGAAAGGAAATATTATTTAAAAAATTCTACAAATTAAAGACGGTTGAATTGAAAATCTTAAAATAAACATTAAATAATTTATATTTAGTAAACTAGATTATCTTCACAAACAGTTAAATATGCCTTTTGGCACAGATTTTAATAAATATATTGTATGCAAATTTTAGTAATGACATTAATTAAGTTTTAAACATATACATTTTTATAAGTAATGTTAATAATTTTTTTTTATAATTTATTAATATAATTATATAATCACTTAATTTTATATATAGGTAAACAATAGCTACCTGCCTATGGCAGGAACTAATAATGTAAATTCAAAAAATAAAATTGAAACAATATTTTTGAAAATCATTTTTCCTTTGTGTCCTGCATGAGCTTCATAAACATTGCCAAAACCTTCCTCCAAGCTATTGCCTAGAAAAATATTCTCTGTGGAAGGAAGAATTCAATATCCACTCCTTCACCATCAGATCAAGAGCATGAGCATCCAATTTACCCTTGAAGTTGGCCAAAATGGAGGCCGTAGTTTTGAGGACACCAAAACTCCTAAGGAAATCTTGCCCTACAATCAACTTGATGAAATTGAAAATTTTAGGGTGTGGACATCTGGGTTCACAAAGATATTGTGCAGTTGCCAGTCCAAGTGTAGCTTGACGTGCTTGGAAAGCATGCAGCTACACAGATGGAAGAAATTGACAAGTTCAGACATGTGGCAATTCGGAATCGTTGTCTTTGCCAAACCCTAGGTGTACATGGACATATGCTATCTGATAGTAGTTAAAAATCTGATAATAGTAAGGTTTTATTTTTTTATTTGCAATATTTCAATGAGAAACATTGGGATTCTCATTTTGGCTATAAATGTCTATTTCTGTCATCGATGAATGCCTATTTTTCTTACCTTGGCAATGTTCTAAATTTTGTTTAGCACATAAACACGAAAAAAAACTTATTCAAATTTAAACTTAGAAGTTCAAGTTAACATTTAAAGATTGACTAAAAATGCAAAAAATATTTCGCAAGTGATTTTTTTCCATTCAGGAAGTCGCAATATATACATATATATACATAAAAATTTAAAGATTTGACTAAAAATGCACAGACATATATATATACATATGGATCCTAAATAAGAAAAAATTTGATGAGAGGAAGCCGCCAGGACCCTTCCGGAACCATTGAATTGATGAGATGGATCCAATGCCCCCTAAAACACTCACGTGAATTGGAGAATGTAATGGTCTTGCTAAAGCCATTTGTTCTGTCAAATCTGTTTGTGTTTTCGTAAACAGAATACGACACTTTAATCTACTAAAAATTGAAATGTAGAGCTGGATCGTTACGGATGCCTGAAAAATGCAGGATCGTAGTTATTAACTAATTCAATATAAGAAAGTCTTCATACCACGAACTAAATTTAGTTTTACAAATCTATTCCGTGATTTTTGTGGTGGAATAAGGCCCACTAGTACGAGATTCCAAACACCATGTTCAGATGTAGAGGCTCCAAAGACTGAAAGAAACATGCTGTGCAAAGACGAAAGCCAAACCAGGCACCGTCAAATCCAATCAATGCAGAGTCTGTTGATATGGAGCATTTAGTCTAAGAGTCACATCCCATGTTCAATTGGTTGTGTGGCTGTTTAGTCATTTTAGGACTTTTAGATTACTATTTTTATGTTTCCATTTAGCAGTTTCATTTTGATTGTTTTTACTTAGCAGCTGCGAGGTGATTTTCTTTTTCTAGCTTTTGATTGAGTTTGTTTACGGGGAATCTTCAGTGAACTGAGTAGTTGGGGGCATTCGTAGAATCACTGTGTATTTGTGGATAGTGTGCAGCCAGATGGATGAAAGATATTGATGAATTGAGCAAGAGCAAGGACAAAATACGGTTAAAAAAATACAACAAATAATTCCCTCTTCTTTTCAAACGTTCACAGCACACAACACTTAACTTCACCGAAGCCTAAGTCTTTGCAAGACAATTCGAGAGGAAACAGGGCAAATTCAAACAAATAAAGACTGGATGAGATATCAAAGGAATTCAACCACAATCATTTTACCCAATGTCTCTCTCTCTCAATGTTTAACAACATACAATTTTTTTTGGATTTATCTGATATTTTCTCAGATGATCAAATTCAATGCTAAAATGTCATGGGATTTGGAACCTTTTTTGAATGGAGATCAGTAATTTCTTCTTCCACATCAGCCACACTCACATAGATATTCTCAATGAAAATTTTAAAAACAAAGAGAAGCCTCTTCAAAAGGTATGGACTCCTGTGACAGTAATGTTTTTTAGATTGCCTTGTTGTCTATAAGGAACTTGTAAGGAAGGGCATATGGCAATGCCTCTCCAACAGATGCGCATTCATCGAACTGCTGAACATGTCCGTGTGCTAATTTATTCAAACTCCAAACCCCTTGACATAGATAAAATTGGTTAACGATGCGCTCAGCGGGGAGTTTGAAACCCGCTACCTCGAAGCACTAACCCTTAACCACTCGAGTAACTAATCAACACAGTTAAATATCCTCGTCAAACCACAACAATAGTAAATATAATATTTCCCTTACAGGCGTCCAAAAAAAATGGATGCCCAAAATCCTAATGTCTTGATCGGCAGGAACAGGACAATTTGACGGAAATATACTTGGGAAATCGAACTTTGACATTCCGTGTTTCTCCCTCACTCACTCAGGAATGCCCAAAAATCTGATTTCCAGTGGAAGAAGAACATTGAGGGATTGGGGCAATGGGCACCCAATAAAACCAGATTGAAATGTTTCAGGAAATGTGCTTGAATGAATTTGTAGGGGTATAGGTGGAACAATTTGTCTCCACCTGGTTATATTGTTATTATCTTGCAGACTTCATTTGCACAATGTTTCTGCTGCCTGAAAAAGCAACCAAAGCTCTATTTTAAAGGGTTGTGAACAACCCCAACTCACTAAAGTGACCAGTCAAGGAGACTGTGAGCAGAGCTAATGGCAGAGGTAACAAAAGCAGAACAACTACAAAAAAAAAAGAGAACCAGAAACAAAGTGTACATACCAGTACAATCAATTCTAGAGACAGAGGAAATTAATAGAGGAAACCCCCCAAAAGAAACTATGCAATAGAAAAAAATCCCAAAAAAAACTATGTAGGACGCCCACGGTCTGCACCCTAAGATACCCAGCACAAAATCAAATATGATGAAAAACATCAGAAAAATGAAGGAAAGAAATCATAATTTTCATCCCACTCTTGCCCAAAAGGAGGGCCGCTTATAAAGGAAAGGAAAACTTCTTTACCTTACTGAAGCTCAAGGTAGGAATTTGCAGACGGAAAACCCTGACGACGGTAAAGTTCTTTATCTGATACACCGAGAATGTGGTGAAACAAAAAGACAATGGTAAAAATAAAGATCTACCACACTTAAAATCTGTGCACAAAGATTATTGAAGACACGTAACAATACATAATTAATGGCATTTAAAATGCAGCTGTCCGCTAACTGTGATATGTACTGTCACATGCACTTTGCTCACTGGGCAAACTGACACGTAGTGCACACTATTATTGATTTATTTGAAATAAATCTCATTTTTTTCATTGCCTTTTCTGTTGACAGCCAATACAATTCCAAATAAATAACATTATTCAAAATTTTAAAATATACTGAAATTATCAAACTTTAAGAAACATCAATAGACTTGAAAAATCTTTAAATCTGATTGGTGCAACTAAATAAACTAAAAATTTAATGAAAACAATAGTTACCTGCCTGTGGCAGGAACTAATAACATGACAAAGATTAACAACTTTTATTGGACCACCGAATTTGACCATCTTGTTCAAAATCCCAAGATAAGCATAGGCGTCAAATCCTATCACTTTCACATTTTTTAATAAAAATGCTAGCCTATCACATCACCTCATATGAATGAATAAAACGAAATATACTCAACCATACAAAACAAAAAAAATTGTGAACCTCAAAAAAAAAGGTTTTCCTATAATTTTTGGGTATCTCTGTATTTTGGGAGATGAAATCGAGTATTTCGGACCGTATCTGATGTGTACGGAATTATCACATGTAAAGTAAGACATAAGAGTCAACAGGCTGTAGTCGGTAGCTCTCGGGAGCGTCGTTGAACAAGGCTTTGACATTTTAGCTTTTTACTGGCAGCTGTCGGTCGTGCCGAGTCTGCCCAAGTAGATGGCGGCTATCAATTGGTGCTTTTGACCATGTTAAGTCAAGAATTCCGTCGCATTGGAAAATGGACTCTTTTGCACCATTGAGAGAGCAATAATTGGAAAATGAGACTCTTATTATATTATATTCTAGTGTTTTATTCTATTTAAAAGTAAAAATTATAGAAGATTTTCACAATCTATGAAGATAATAGTTGCTTGAATTTCTGGCTTTGATTGTGGGCAACGACTATCCAGCCATATCAATCGATATGGCTGAATGCCCATCCATGCTACGGCTTCGAGCCTCACAAACCCTCCCTGCCGTAGTCTGACATCTGTAACCGTGCCGTGCAAAGCCAAAAGTGCTTGCCGCATTGCCGTAAGTCAGACCCACTGTGTTGGATGAAAAAATAGAGTTTGAGCTCGCCAACGACCTCAAGCCCCACAAAAGTATGCCCTTGCAAGTACAGTCAAATTATCAGTGTATTGTATGTACAAAATTGATATTGCATATTTTTTTTGGAGATATTTGTGTGATTGAAATTCTTTTTTGCATTAAACACCTCAACTATATTTGTTGTGGCCGGTGAAACCTTTGCATAAGATATTCTTGGCGGCAACAACTGATATTGTAATTTTTGTGGGAGTTATGCAATTGCGATTTGAAGCTTCAACTGGTTTATCAATTTTTCAATTTCTGAAAGTTTCACCAGCGTCCAAGAGGTAGGTGGTCTATCATGTAATCTGCGGCATTAACTATATTGTTTATTGATGACTTCTAAAATCCTCAATTTTTTTGTTGGAATTAGTGATTGAAGATTTATGCAATTTCACTAGATAGACAAACAGACTTGAATTTTGTTTTGGCATTAAAAGGTCATCACATTAAATAAGATAATGTGCCTAGATTATACCTCGAGGACAAGCTTTGCATTGTTGAGAATATAAATGTGTGTCATTGAAACACATATGTGGATGAATTTATTTATTTATTTTTATGTCTTATTGAAGGCTCCATTGGCAGGAAATGTTTTCAGGACAACAAAAAAAAAATGTTCTCAGAATTTGGGTACAGCTAAGGAAGGGAAAATTTCATATTTATATGCACATATATGCATTATTATCCAATAGAAGAAAATTGACAAAAACGTATTTAATAAGGGCAATTACAGATGTATCAGACCCTGCAGTAAACATAGCCTACAATGCTAGAAATATTAATAACAATGCAATATTTCCTCCTTGAGTGTGTAAATGTTATCTCTATATAGACCTATCATTTGGGCTAAAATATTATCTTTATCTTGACCTATAAGTCAGGCTGACTGCATATTTTTTATGTTCAATACTAGATATTTTAGCCCAAGAAATCTATTTCTGTACAAATGCTTCCAAACATTTTCTACTTAGGAAATTCACCAACAATCAATTTTGGTTCTTGTTCAAACATCATAAATGACAAATATCTTTGCAAAATAAGTTGAAAACTTAGAAAATAAAAGACAAGTTAAGCATACGAAACTTCTCTGGAAGTTAAAAATGACCCATTGATATTTTCAACACAAACCTCATGTCACCTTTCTTGCAATTAGGCAGTCTAGGGTATTAGGTTGTTGACTAATTTATCAGGTGCATTAGGGACACTTTTGTGAGTCCTTATATAGTGAGAAGAATGAATATTTATTTATGATAATTAGACCTATTGACTTGATAATCTTACAAGATCAATAAAGAAGGAAATGAGTGTTGAATTGTTGATGTACAAATTAGATCTAATGCCAATTGTCATTGATAATTTTCTTTTTAATTATTATTTGATAATGAAGATCAAACTAAGAAGAGATACATATTGAGTACCAAATTATTAAATATAAAGCTAACTAAGACTACTATTAATTGGTTCTTGTGAGGATAGATAACATTTTATGATGATTCAACTAGTCAAAACAATCTAAGATGGTACCCTTAAATACACAAACCTAGACATGCATTTTAATGTTTTAAACACTTGAACTAATAAGTAATAGTCATATCCCAATATTATTGACCTCAGAAGTAAGAATTTTAAAATAATAACTTGGGGACTACATCGTGCTCACAATCTAGTCTAGGAGACAATATCACATGTGGAATCAAGTTCAAGATATGAAATTTCCAAGGAAATGATCTCAAACATAGGATAACTTTACAATTAATAGTTTTAGAATAAAGTTTTAGGCCAATAAGTGTGATAAAATAAAAAAATTTGGTTTTATAATGATACATTAGTGTCAATTATGTAAAGTGGCATAAAACACAAAGGTGAAAGATTCAAGTAAACATGTTTATTATATATTTGATCACCGCTTTGGTATGCATGCAAAACTAAGTAACCAAGTGCAATCTTCATTCATTAGTTTTTTCATGCTATCAAAAAATATTATCCCACATGAATTTGCATATATATTACAAATAGGAATAGTAGACAATATAGTCAGGAATAAAAGTACATAATTATCAAATATAAGATAATTATCAAAGTACATACATGGATACAATATACATCACATGACATAAATAAAATTGAAACTCATATATGCATCATGAAAAACAAGAATCTAAGAAGGAACCTTACACAAAAGGTCTTATAGGAAGTCAAAAAAGAAAATTAAATGTGACTATCATTTAGATTCTAACTTAATAGTTTGGTACAATTATTTAAGGTAGCAATCAATTGTATTATATCCTTCTTGCTATGTTTAGTTGAATAGTTGACATTACAATTATCGAAACTGAGAATATTTATTTAGGGTTTGTTTATAGATTGGTGTGATGTTACTATTAGCTATTGTAATATTGGAAAAAAGATCTTGAATATGACATTTAGAATTTGATTGATGACTAGAGATAGGAGAGAGAAATTTGATTTTATAGAGTTTAAGAATGGATCCTTGCCATGACATTATTGCATTTAAGTTGAATTATTATTTTTAGAGCTCTTGTTAAGCGTAAATAAAATATTGGACATCATTGATTATGCCTACGTCATATTAATCACATTTGGTAGCTAATTATGGAAAGAGATTATTTATAGACATCCATATCCTAGGTTCAATTACTACCCATATTATTTTCATCCTTTTTTCCATACCATAATTTTATCACATATTCATAAACATTCATGATATCCTAGGTTATAAACATGATAGTATCATATGTCCTCATACATATACACTTATGTTGTTCTTCTATCTACAAATAAAGTTGGCTCCTCCATAAACATTTATCTTTTAGTTTTAGACCACCATCATAGTATCCATAGTCATATACCATCTTTATAGACATCTATGTCTTAGGCTAGATAATAACTTAAAACAACATAACTTCTTTATACACATCCATTTTTTATATAAAGATCACTTACATCTATACCATAACTTTTAATCTTACCATAACTTACATCTATACCATAACTTTTAATCTTACCATATGCATCTTGTATCCTAGCATTGCACTATCAAGCCACTTATTAGCAGATCATGAGATTAGAAAAATATGGAAAAAAATATATTAGATCCACTTGCAATATAAGATTGAACAATCCTTTCATTGATGGGATAATGACATTGTATTATATTGAGGATATAATTCAATTTATATGATTTGATATATTAAATTTTTTAATTGAGGATATATATAATGATCCCCATGTAGTTGTTCTGACATATTTGAACAAGATAGAAGGTCACTAACCATCCTAATATTCTTCAGAATGGATACAAAGTTTAAATGGAAATCACTCATCCAACTACTTGTGCAAGATGTTCCCAACGAAGGAAATAATTTTTCAAGTGAACAACTTGAATGGACACCAATTGGAGAACATAATGTTTTCATGGACTTATGTGTTGCTATCCCTCTAGAGAGACTTCATCACTTTGTCAAGGGAGAAGGTTTGCTAGATGGAAAGGAAACAACATTCATACACAAATTGCATAAAGAGATGAACTTGACAAACCCTACTAACCATGCTACGAAGATGTATTTGAGGATTGTCTAGATTGAATACAATAATTAAGCATACATAATATTTTATATTTTATATTTATTATATCAATCAATATAAATATATTTGTACATGTATAACCAAATATCATTGTGCTTTTGGACCTGAGGATAAAAGAGAAACAAATGAAAAAATGCAAAGGATACAGAGGTTTGTTCAGAAAAGGGGTTGTAAAACTCACTTTCGTGTTAGGGTAATGTATGAAAGACCAAATGTTGCTATTATTACTTATAATGAGTTTAACCATCAACATGTTAGTGGTGAATTTTGTCATGGAAAGGATGACCCTTTTGGTGATCCAAGGAGTATGGTTGCATCAAGACTATCACATGAATGTAAATCGTATATTGAATCCTTATTATTGATGGGTGTGGGGATTAACATAATATGCAAGAAATATTATTTAGATCTTGGTCCAACATAGTTGATGGATAAGAGGGACACATATTTTCTAAGAAAATATGTAATGAATGCATGGAAAAGGGTACGTTCCCTTCGATCACAAAAAAATGAAGATGATGCAAAAAGTGTAAGTTTTTGGCATGCAAAGGAGAAAGACAACTTCTTCTACTATAAAATACCAAACAATGGAGAAAATGTTCCATTTATCACAGGCATTCAAACACCATGGATGTGAGAGATGATGGTGAAATATTCACATAACTCAATTATTGCAATTGATTATGTTACAAGTAGTGGTTGCCATTGCACCAAAAGACCAACCTGTTAATACCTGATACAACCACTAGACTTATAGAAGACACACGAGGTGGTTAAGCCATGTCACAAATCTCGAGGGGAGTGATATGAGTCACTTTTGCAAAAAATTTTAGAAAGAGAAAAGTCATCAGTTGAGTTGAGGTGATCACTGCATCTTCTTACAATCACAAAAAACTTGGCCTTCGAAGAAATGCAGTTTGATGTGTACATTTGATAAAATATCATCCCCTTTCATGCACTTTTAGCATTCTACAATGATTTTCTTTTTCTTTTAAAAGCTTCTATAAGATAAAAATGATTGATTCAAGGCATCATTGTGTAATGGTGATGTCAATTCAAAGTCATATTGAAATATAAGTACAAAATGGATAAATATTTTCCTTCAACCTTTGAATGGATTTATCATATTTTCAATCATTATTTTTCTTTCAAAACTCATCACCACCTTCCTTATGAGATAGCTTTACGAGTCTAATAACTCTGAAAGATTAAACTTTGATAAACCCAACATGACAAGAACCTAACTTACTTCCATTTCCTCATTCCAACATTCAAATTCCTTGCCAACATTGATATATGTGTTCACCTGTTAAAATAATAACAAAATATAGAGAGTTAGGAAATTGTTTAATCAATGAGCAAGAAAAAGAAGATTTACCATGAATAATCACAAAACTAGGAGCATTCACCAAAGCACAAGGCAACAAGGAGACAATATTTTGAAGGGGGAAAAGCATAAAAAAACCCCTGTGATATAATGAATGTGGCAAAAAAGCCTAAGAATGAGAGAGAGAGAGAGAGAGAGAGAGAGAGAGAGAGAGAGAGAGAGAGAGCTTAGCTCATAGAATAATAATCAAGAAGAAGAAGTATCTCATATGTTGAGAGAAGGAGAGCCATCTCTTTTAATAGAGATATGAGAAAGGAGTTACTTGTAACTCCCATTTCTATGTATGCCACATATCACTAGTGTGTGAGACAAGTGTAGGATTCCTCATAAGGAGGAATAACTAAATGAGAAATTACAAGAAAAGGAATTATCCTCACACTTGTACAAGAAGACAAAAAAGGTGTATGGATTCCATAAGAATCTCCTACTTACATTAATACAAGTAAAGATTAATTTCTAACACCCCCCTTTAATCTTTACTTGGGGTTTTACAAAAATCTGCAACTGGATTATCCTTCTTGTAGTAGAGGAGGAAAACTTGTTTTTCTTCACTTTGTGTTGATATGAGGTGATGGTGCAATGATAAATGCTTGGATCTTGAAATAGGATTCCTTTGATTTTTGTAATGCAAGAGTGTAGGTGTTTGTGGATATAGGCCCAAATCTTTAAGTAAAATTTGAGATTGTTCATTGTTACTTGTCCAAGAAAGATCACCTGAATCTAAAAAAAAACAAGAACCATGAGGGGATCTCCCATTATTGGGATTTCCTCCGAAAACTAAATCAGTAGAAGCTGAATGTGAATCATCAAATGTAATTTCATCATAAAGAGGTTTTGTAAAACAAATGGATTCATTACTAGATACATAATAAAGAATAGAAATAGGACAATCACCATCAATAATATCATCAAGAAGATTAGAGTTTAGGGAAGGAGGTTGGTCCTCCATAATAACCATTTGAGTGTCACAAAATTCATGATCTACTTTGGAGAAAATAGGAACATAATCTCCTGTAATACATAAGGGCAAGGTGACATTGATAAATGTATTAATAATTGCATCTTCTTGTTCTAAAGTAGAATAAGTATAAGAAACATCATCAACCTGTAACATGTTATCTCTATGAGGAAAATAGGAAGCGAGGGGATCATCCCCAAAACAAACATCATCACATGGGCCATCCAAAATAGGAAAATCATTTAAAGGATACATAATGTCACAGTGCGATGTAGAGTTTTGATTTGCTTGATTAATAAGGGAAATAGGTTTCTCGTAAGTTTGAAATGTGTTCTCCAAGACATGCCAAGCTTGATGAGCTGCAGTACAATTTGAGATAAGATGATATAAATCTAGATTTAATGAGAATCCAATTAGACCAAATGCTTCCTCATCTTTCAACTGCCAGGGATCTTGGTCAGCCTGAGGAGTGGTGGATGTCGGTTTCAAATTTGGAGAAGACACAATATCCAAAAGGTGTTGAGATTTTAGAAAATCAGACATGTGTGGCCTCCAAACAGTATAATTGGAACTAGTGAGTTTAAATTTTAGCATTGACGTAGACATGATGAAACAAAATTACAATTGAAACAGAGAATAAAAACAGATCCCTAAATACAGTAAATCCGATTACAGGGTATAAGTATTACAATGGCAATCCAAAATATAAACACATAAATCCTAATGCAGAATGTAAACAATCAGATTACCCAATACATAAGGCATAAATGAAAAATCCAATGCATGGATGAAATCCCAATCAGAACACTTGACACTAGAATATTGAACAAGTTGATTGTCGAATATCAGAACCGATAGATAGTAATAGATGTAACAGAACCACCGCATCAAATGCACTGCTACAAACAACAACAACAAAAACACTGCTAGAATAAGCAACAAAGCTATAAAACAAACATAAAAATAAAAATAAAAACACTCTCCGATGTAATCAGAACCTCAAACAGAATGAATATGATACACCCTCGTATAGATGAATCAAAGATAGAAGCCTTTATAGAAGATAAAAACATAAACTACCTGATAACCAAGATGGTACGGACCCAAATGCCCGGTTGCTCCTGAATACACAGGAAAGCATTGCTCAAAAAGCTAAAAGCAGAGAATGTTGCATCTAACTACCAAAATACACAAATATATCTCACCATCTACCCGATGATTCATAACAGAGGATAACCGATTATATTTGCACATCAATTGTCTATACAAGGAAGCATTACGGTCAGAGATAATAATGAACAGAGAACAAAAAATAAGATATCAAACTACTACTTTGAAATATAACAAAAAACTCAGATCAGAATCTCTTTGAAGAAATGAAAAAAAGGAAAGAGAAAGAATGAAATCTAATTCATGATCAAACTGATTGTGGTAACATGGTTGGAAGCTGTGATGGTGGAGGAAGTGGTGGTTATAGTGGTGGCGACGACTCTTGTTATAAAGAAGAGCAACAAAAGATAAAAAAGATTGGATGCGGCAGCAGGGTTTTATAAGCAGAATGACAAAAAAATAGTGCATGAAAAGATAATTAGTGCACATGAATGGAGGTGGCCTGCACACGTAAGGAGGGCACAACCAAGACATTGGCAAGCCCCTTGCAAGGTAATGGTAATCTCAATGGCTAAATGAATCAAAAAATAGCGCATGCACAAAGGATAAAAACAACGCACTTGAGGAGAATCACAACAAAAAATGAGAGAGCAAGGCGGACGCCGTGGAAGACAGTGAGATTCTTGGGAGGGAATAGTGATGGAGGGAGTGCGAACGCTGAGCACAACACAAGAAAGGACCAATAAAAAATGTGGTCTGGTTGTTGAAGCAGGGAGAGAAAAAAAACACACAGCAAAAGAAGGTCTACACCAACTAGAAAAAGCCAAAACTAAAGAAACAAAATGATATCTATCACAAAACACGCAACCAAAAGGAAGAAAGAAGAAAAATCTGAGTCTAATCACGCATGCGGCAAGGGTTGAAGGCCATGACTAGCAAGTAAGGCAGAGGACAAGATGCAACCAAATAAAATATGAAACCCTCATGAGGCAAACAGATCACTGATGTGAGAGAGACTTCGGATTGAAGCTCACGAATGTAGCAAAAGAGAGAATACAGGCAAAAAAAAGATACTAGCGAAACTTAAGAATGAATAACAACAAAAGAAACATTAGATATATACTTTCTTCATAGCATGCAACGAAAAAAAACAAACAAATGGGTATTCTCGCAGAAGCAAGAAGAAGCAACAGAAAGATCCAATGCACCAGTCATGATAAAAACCACATGCAAAGATAAACAGTTCTAGAAGTTGTAATGAAAGAAAATGCATGCAGAGATATGAATAATGAAAAAACACATGCAATAATTAATAACTAAATTTTTGTAGATTCCAAATAACTGATCTGCACAATTAGAAGGTAGAATTAATGAACTGCAAAATGATCATTACAGATATATAGGAAAAAAATAGTCATACCCTAAATAGAAAACATCAAACTCTCAACTTACTTTGCATGAACCGAAATTTAGAAAATATAATGGAAAACAAGGTTGCACTCAAACAAAGGAAAGATTAAAATTTAATTTTTGCAAATAGAGATTAATAAATTGTTAGATAAGAATGCCAAATAAATGGTTAGATAAGGAAAAAGATACAATATAAATGAGCAAAATAAATGAACTAATTAAATGTAAAGAGCTAAATGTAAGAAATGAAATGAGATTCAAATCTCTCTAAACAACGTCTCCGAATTGGAGTGCACCAAGATATGGTAGCTCCTTTACCTACACACTCAAAACATGATTAAACCAACCCGCTTTGATACCATGTTAAAATAATAACAAAATATAGAGAGTTAGGAAATTGTTTAATCAATGAGCAAGGAAAAGAAGATTTACCATGAATAATCACAAAACTAGGAGCATTCACCAAAGCACAATGCAACAAGGAGACAATATTTTGAAGGGGGAAAGCATAAAAAACCCCCCGTGATATAATGAATGTGGCAAAAAAGCCTAAGAGAGAGAGAGAGAGAGCTTAGCTCATACAATAATAATCAAGAAGAAGAAGTATCTCATATGTTGAGAGAAGGAGAGCCATCTCTTTTAATAGAGATGTGAGAAAGGAGTTACTTGTAACTCCCATTTCTATGTATGCCACATATCACTAGTGTATGAGACAAGTGTAGGATTCCTCATAAGGAGGAATAACTGAATGAGAAATTACAAGAAAAGGAATTATCCTCACACTTGTACAAAAAGACAAAAAAGGTGTAGGGATTCCATAAGAATCTCCTACTTACATTAATACAAGTAAAGATTAATTTCTAACATCACCCATACAATCACGTTTGAAGCACAACACATTAGAATGGATTTATTTCATAATTGTAACAATTTTGTGCCTTGACACCAATGAAATTTAGGATAATATCAAACATTGAATATCCCTTAGATGTGTTTGTTCTTTAAAAATTAACTTGTCTTCTAATTTTTATATATGATAATATCTTTGTACATGTTATGAAACAACTTCCTTGGAGTCCTTTCAACACAACAAATCAACCCTATCACATTCTTTAGAGTAATTTTGTTGAAAATTTCCTCTGCATATTTCATCTTACCATATCTCATAAACTAAAATCACTTCATGAATGCCATGAGCTCTTATTAAAAGGAAAATACATTGATGAAGCCACTGTAACCGTGTTATAGGAAAGGTCATGGGCCTTGCCTATGCTTTCACATGCATGTACATGTATGTTATAATATTCATGTAGAATTTTGCAATATAGATCTAGCTATAAGAAAAAGAGAAAACAATACTTGCAGAAATAAAAAATAGAGCAGCAAAAAATAAAAACATGATTGATTACATTGTGTTCAGTTGATTACAAAACTTAGATTTACAATTAATAAATAACCCTAATGACTAAAATTACAGAGGAAAAAAAGGTAGATCTCAAGAGGGATGAAGAGTCAACTAGCAGTCCTCCTTAGTTAGCTTATACAAAAGCAAAGCATGCAACTTATACTTTGGAATAACTCATGACAAAAACCACCGATGCAAATGCATGATTATAGGAGTAGAATTGCATGTACTCACCGCTAATACAAGCGGTTGCATGCACTAACAATTCCAAGTAGAATATCTAACAAAAACATTTGTTGGCTACTCAAACATTCTTTCAAGCCTCATATTAAGTGCATAATCTTTTTTTAAAGCTCTCATTTTGGCGAAGGTGAATAGTCGCAGTGGTGGTGGATCACAGTGCCAAACCTCCTATTTAATTTGTATTATTGAAAGTTTCTAAAGTCTTTTTAACAAATCAAATTTTCTACATTTCTATAAAAAACACATTCCAGGAAGTCACATTTTAAAAATACACCTCCTTAAATTCGCTAACTTCTGATTGTTTTTAAAATTGCCAATGAAGATAGAAACCAACTTACAACTCATGATGAATAAATACCTTGATGACATAGTTCCTTTGGGACTAATTGGATTTTTCTTATAATTCAAGAGGATGTCTAATAACCTAATATAGAAACATATATAATGAAAATTGGTCAAATTGACTTAGGAACCAAATCATGTGCATGATGTGTGAGATTTTTTTTAGCCAAGTTCAAAAATAGGGTAACAAATAGCTCTAACTAGGGACAAGGACTACAAAGGACGTAGGATGAACCCAAACATTCTATTAAGGATCAATGCATTATCCACAAAGGGTAATAGAGTTACAAATAGATGAGACAATAAAATAGACTAATAAGAGAAACTAAGGGAGGCCACAATTAGAACACGTGATAAAAACTTCTACCTAAGACATATACACGGTAGGTATGTTAGATATAGGAGATACTAAAAGGGGGGGTGAATCAATGTAAACAACTAATTAACCATTTCAACTACTAATCTGATTATGCTTTTAAACAACTTTCAAATAACCAAACATGCAAGTGTAACTATGAAAAATAAATAGAATAATTCAAGTATCCACAAAACATAACATAACACCACTACTTTTATCATGGAAACCCTTTTAAGAGGGAGAAAATCATGTTGGGGATGACACCCACTAATCTCTTCACTGCAGTTAAAAGAGTTTCCCTATTAGGAGCTTACAATACCCTGTAAAGGGTTCACTCGGTTAGAAGTGACTAGTACCTTGTTAGAAGTACCAAAAGATTTGTTAGGATCTACCTCACAAGAGGATTTAGAAATCTAGTTAAGAAGTCACCATGTTAAAGGATTTATAAAAAAAACATGTTAAAGTCCACCTTGTTAAGGGATTTAACCTTCTAACCTATTAGAGTTAGCCTTGAGAAATGAACTCAAATAGATGATTTGGGAATGACAATGCTTGCCAAACAGATCCATTGTAATCTCTGATCTTTGTCACACTATACTTCCTTTGTCTCTGATCGCAACACCCAAACTCATGATCACAACCCTAAGTCATGTGATTTAATCCACCTTTATACTGATGTTCTTAACTAAGCTTAGAATTGAAAACATTTTACAAGTTAGTCCATAATATTGACCAAACTTATTGAAAATTGCACCAACCATAGCTAACATGTCAACCCACAATATATTAGTCAAAACATATTGAAGCTAGCATTTAAGTCAAGATCCTCAATCTTACAATGAATAAATGATCTTATATCCTAGGTCAATAACACACCATGAGATATTGAAGACAAAGCACTTGTGGGATCATTCTCTATCATGTTCATAAGATGTAGCTTAATTATTGGCCTTGGTTCCTCAATAATCTACACCAATACAAGAGTGTCCATAATTCCAAAAACATGCTTCAAGAATCACAAAGTAAACTTTGCAACACAAGGAAATACCTCTTTTCTTGCCAATCAGGGTTCTTCGATCACCGCTTCAATCCTAGCACAAGTTCACAACTTTTAATCATAATCACCTTAGAATCTCTTGCAAATACTTAACATAGCTCGTAGAATGCAATGTGACAAATGAACTTCACCTTTCTACTTTTATAACTTTACACTCAATGCAATAGTCAAATAGTACCATTAACCTGTTACAATGGTTAGAAACATAAGAGGTCACTTAGTTCATAAAAATCATTATGCGGTCGTATACAATCATATGTGACACAAAATTCTTCATCAAATTTATCCAAAACATCAATAGGCATCTAAAGATATGCTAATAAATCTTACTGCACACACAACTTAGGAGATAGGTTATAGATCTTCCTTGATTTTCTCCCCATAAGCCAATAGCATTGACTTAATATGATGATGAATTCTCCACATTAGCTAATTTGTGGAGCTCTTTGTTAATTTAAAAGATTTGAGTTTACCTTTCTTAGTCCATGTTTCCTTCATCTAGTTTCCAATTCCTTTGACATCTGCAATCTTCTTTCCTTTATCATTAATAGGTTTATTCATCGATTGGTCTCTAGTATTTTTCTTCTTAGATTTTCAAGATCTAGCAAGATGTCCAATCTTGTTGCAATAGTAACACACCATACCTATTTGTCTCCATGGTCCAACATTTCCTCTACCAGTTCTCATCCTATAACTGAATGTTGTATGTCCATAATTGTGACAAACAAAATAGGTAATATCTAATCGGTTTCCTTGATGATTAGGTCTCAACCGGTTGGGGTCATATGACCTTTGATTGTTGATTCTAGCTCTGCACTCATTAGAATTATGGCCATAATTTTTGCAATGTTATAATTTACCATGAAAAACATTAGGTATAGCATTGTAACCTTCAAATCTACCATAAAAATTTAAAGATCTAGCAATAGGTGCATTAGGTCTAATAGGTCCAATAGGTCTAAACATACATACATTAGTAGTATGACCTTCCTTGTGACAATTAAAACATACCAGTCTATAATTCCTCTTACCAAATTTGTTGTTGTACACCTTAGGTGTTGACTTGTCTTATTTTACAGCGACCTTTGTAGTACCATATGACTCATCTACTTCAAAATTTTAAAATCCTAAACCTTGTTTCTCACTATTTCTCCTTTGGTTTGAGAGTTGTTCATGCATAGTAAACTTTTGTGCTTACATAATGGCATGACTGAGAGAGGATATACATTTCATACACATTTCCTTAAGACTCCCCAAAGGAAGGATAATATTCTCTCCCTACTCCTGTAGAGTAAATAATTTCTTCTGTAGCTAATCCAAACACGTTCTACTAGTGCCATCAAGATCTTCAGATAACTTATAGGATTTATGTGCATTCCAAGTAGAAATATCAATGGTATCCATTTCTTGCTTGATATTTTTGATGGCCTCAAGCCATTGCAAGGTATATTCAAATAGTGCATTTACATCAACAAGTAATTCTTGCCCATCTTGAATAAGAGACTATAAATCTGAGAAGGCTTTGTTATATATGTCCTTAATTTGAAATTCTATCATGTGTTTGGTCACTTCTCCTTTCATCTGAATTTTATTGTCCACATATGTTGTCAACCCTTTAACTACATTTACAAGCATTTTATATTTATCCTTTATTCTACATGATGAATTGATTGTACACAATGGAACAATGTTCTGAAGGGCTGAAATAATTTCTTCTATGATTTCTTTTCTTTCTTTTGACTCTCTCAAACACTTCTTCTTGAGATGAAATAATAATAGATTGACCTAATTGAAGCTTCTACCTCCATGATTTCTTTGAACTCTTCAATTTTAACAAATTTAATCTTCGGTACCATACCAACGTCGTTTAGTCTAGTGACTTTTTTCATAACTTCTTTTGTCAACTTGAGTGACAATCATCCAACTAGAGGAAAGTGTCATGGAAACGAATCATGGCCATCCTTACCCATTTATCATCATCATAGAAATTGGGAAAACGATTGAAAACATCCATCCTTTTATCAACAAAAAATTGAAACTCTAGTTTGACCTTTCCATCTTCAGTTGCCAATTCCTTTTGTCATAACTCATATAATTTGAAATGATCAAATTCATCAAGCTTACATTTCAAGGGAATTCTCACATCTTCTGCTTGAACCACTCAGTGAGGGATTTGTGATAAACAACCCATCATATCACTCTTAGTGGATATATTAGGGCACAAATTGAATTTGGGGCGAGGTTCAGAGGAAGGATCTACCAACACGAGAGTAAATTGACCAACCATTGCAAAAGAAATATTAATAGATTACTATGAAAATACCTTGAAATTACAAAGAAAAACCGTAACTCACTCCTAAAAATCCTAGTTGTTCTTTCTTCACCTTAGCACTTAGAACTCTTTTCGCACTGTGATAAAAATGACATGTAAGTGTCATATTTAAAATGTAACTTCAGGATCACTTGCCTTTAATCACATTAATTATGTTGTATACCCATTATGACTATCTTTACAAAAATGAATATTCCTTTTCCATTTCATTCTACCGAAAGCTCCCTTATGGAGTAGATTTGGTATGATCACATTATTCAAGATGAGAGACAAATACAAAATAATTTCTCCCCCTGACCGATAGTCACAAGGCTGCTAGTTACCAAAACACATCTCTGTACTGGAGCTGAAGCTACCACCATCCTTATTTACTTGTATCTTTTGTGTTTCTTCTCTAAATTCTTGTTTATTAATTTTCTTTGTTAGTTCGGTCTTCTTAACATTAACTAATCTACACTACCTTGCTATATGACCAATTTTTTTATATTTGTAGCATCAGTTGCCCTACTTCTTCTATCTTGACCTTTCCTGGTTAGCTTTATGTTGATATGTATAAAAATAACCAATAAACTTATTGTTACGATTTTTAGGTTTCCTACATTGATTTGCCTTATGACAAAAAATATTACAATTAAAACATCTAGTGGTAAAAGATATATTGTTTTGATTCAACATACTTCTAAAATTTGGTACTTTATGTCTTGATTTATTGCAATTGAAATAACAACCATTAAAAGAATGAGATTTTGTACTTACTTGGGGTTTTATCAGAGCCTTACCTTTATTGGGTGTAGTCCTATCTTCACTTACATGAATCAATTCATCCTTTTCTTTGATTGTTCCATGAGTGAATTAATTGGTTTCACATCCAAGTCCTTTCTTGTTTGCCAGAGATCTTTGAGAGTTCAATATCTCATCTAGCTTTTCTAAACTGGCTTTGACTTTTTCTTTTCTCTTCTTGGTTTCTCCTTGATTTTATTTGAGAGAATTGATTTCTTGTTCCTACCAATTGCATGATAGACTACAACTGATTAAATATCTTAAAGGAGAGATTGATAGACTTCAAAGACAGTAATTGATAATCACCAAGATACTAAGGTATATGTGATGTTAGTGTTTAAAACTGTAGATGATCAAAACTTAATTAGAAAACTGTTGATATTTAACTCTAGTAGTCCCAATAGATGCATCTAACAACCAAAACATTAAGGTATTAAGGACCTTGATCCTTCTTCACTTGGAGCTCTTAGCTCAGGCAGGTATACCTCTCAGATTCAATTCTTTAAAGAATCACAATAGCTGTCTGTATACTTGACACATACATGAACAAATAATCTTTTCAATACAAACTTTAAAACAAATAGTTGTTCATTGGATTGATGGTGAAAACTATGTAACTTAAGCAATGACTAGTGCCAAATCCTAGGGCATCGGAGTCAACTAAAACACACATATGCAAAAAACCCTCAAATCAAATAACCCCAAAACCCATATAATATGCCTTACAAATTACCCTCTCATGTATACATATTGTTATCAAATTCTTGCATAGATTATGAATTCTCTGAGACCTCACTTAAGATTTACCCTTCCCTTGAAAGAAACTTAAGATTTAACCCCACTATCTACCTTGTAGATGATATATCAAAACTGCCTTACAGATTTAACACACAAAGAAATTCAAATTCATACATGAAGACAACAAAGCATACATGAGGAATTTTAGTATATTCTCATTGATAAATCTTCCATATCAGTACATTCAGAGACTAAGATTTCTTAGAATCAAAACACTTGATGCAAAAACTCCTATTACAATAAGTATTCCACCACCTCTTATAATCATCTAGAAATAACTATATATACACTAGCCATCTTGGAATCCTTCAGAAAAGGATGCAACAAGCTTCAGATGGATTAGATAGTGACTTGCACTAGAATACAAAACATATTTCAAATATAATAGAAAAAGGAGAAAGGGCACCAGAAATCTATTTCTTCTCATGGTGAACTCTTTAAATGGCACCTTTTGTTTGCAGGTATTCAAAGTAACTGCTGCAAGTTGTTTTGTGAATGATGACCACCTACCGGCTAACATACATCATCCTCTTTATGATAATTACCCTTCCTATGCTCAAAGATCAGGTGCCATGTCATAGTTCACTCTTCCTCCAGCTCTTCTAGGTCAACAACAAATGGCTTCTTCTTCTTTGGCTTGGTGCTTTTGTCCCATGTAGAAACCTCTTCCTCTGAAGGCCATGCATATTCTTTTAGGCTTTGCAACATCTTAACATGTCTGTCCCACCTTGAGTCAGTGATTTCCTTGATGTAAACAACAAATCTGGTACATTCATTTTCAGTTTTGAACATGTCATCCAGAGTATTGTTGAACCTATCTATGTTTAAGGAGCCATCACTATTCAAAAAGGCCTCTTGCCTAGTCACCAACTAACTCATGTTTGACTTCCACTCAAATCCTAGGATGTTACCATCATCTTTGCAAATTGGAGGGATGTATTTGCTAAAATCTGGGCCAAACATATCCATTTTAGCTCTCACTTAGTTTGCCTTTCCTTTGAAAAATCCCCAAACAACACCAATTTATTCTATCTTTGTCCCAACCTCAATCATTGATTCTGGAATGTCTTCCCTATGTGGTTGCAGTACTTCAAGCTTTTCAAACAAAGCCCCTCTACTAGACCAGATGTTGAAAAGTGGCTCTAAAGTAGCCATAGCATCTTTGATGCTGTCATTTATTTTTTGTAACATAGAGTATGAACTGTGGACTGAGTCCATTTTCCCTTTAATCTCCTCATACCTATGTTGCAAGACATTAGTGAGTACTTTGAGAGCTACTTCTATCTTGTCCTTTTCTGATTCTTCTGCCAATTCAACAGGAAGTTCTACCATTGATTGGATTGTAGCTTCAATTTGTAGGATTGGAGGAGGAGCTTCCTTAGAGGCCTCTTCAAGTTTAGTTTTTGCTTCTTCAAGATCATCCTCTAATTCCTTTATCTTCATTGGTCCTTTGTCTCTGTCCTTTGCTATGGTTATTGTATTTTCAAATAACTTTGCATACCTATTTGACAGTTGAGCTATCTTATCTTCATTTAGATGTGAAAAATGGGTCATTGCTTTAGACACCTCCAGATCACTGGTGTTTTGGACAATTCAGATGATCTAGTTCCCCTCCATTTCCTCCTTTATGCTGACTAGGGAAGGTTTTTGTAATGTCCCCACTTTAGTAGTTGTCCATCTATGTGACTGTTAGCTTATTTCTGCGTGGTCCCGGAGGCTAACGAAGAGGTCAATGGGATCCTGAGATGTTTTGGCCTAGTCATTTGTAGTTTGGGCCAGAACAGAGTTGATTTACATGGTTTTGGGTAAACTTACTATTTTTAGTAAGTCAACAGGGCATGGGTGATGTCAGAGTTAGTGATTGGATGTGATGCTCCTCGATGAGAGCTTTTCGACGAGCTATCACTCATATTATTCCAAGCCCAATTACTATTTTATTTTAATGCTTGAAGTTTATTAAAGTAACATTTAAATTAAATGTTAAAATAATAAAGTGTTACTTTAATATTATTCATGTTGGGTTGTGTGTTTGAGAAGGGAAGCCCAAGGGAGACATAAGGTATTATTTTATTTTATTTTATTTTAAAACACTTTATCCCACATTGCTTGTGAAAAGTGGGTTGACCCTATGAAGTGGAAATAAAAGGAGAGCTTGTGGCCCTTGTTTAGCATGTTGAATATGAGAAGAAATTGATGTGTGAGTTGCAGATCCGTTCTTGGCATTAGAGGATGTCTATCCTCTCTTGTGACATTCTAGACGTCATTCCCTTGGGGTTTGGCCTTTGGAATCCATTGTTATCAACTTCATTATTAGGCAGATTGGGCATGTTTCTAGCTACATGTAGATTTGATGTTTTGCTCGTATCTTCTTCACTACTTGTCTGACGCTTATGCCACTTTGAGGGAATAATTTTATGAAGGTATTAGACTGTTTGAAGGATAGAGTGTTGTAGCAGAATTATTCACGTAGGTACTGTTCATGCGGTACTATTCATGAAACACTATTCACGTAGTTACTATTCACGAGATACTATTCATGTCACTATATCAACAAGTTTGAAAACATGTGCTGGAGCATTATGCCAATAATACTGGAGTAATTAGTGAGTTAATAATTTGCCATGTATTTGATTTTATTAAATTTTGAGAATAACATCTTATTAGAAGCAGTTCAATGTCCAATTTGCATATTATTGTAGTTTCTTCCTTGTTTATGTTGTATGATTTCAATTCCATGTAAAACTCAAACAAACAAACAAATGTTTCATTTTCGGAGTTATAAGGGGTAAAATATTAAATGAAGAAATAAGAATTTGGATGCAAACTATTTGACATAATTCCTATCAGCAACTGGTTTAGTTTTTAGGCATTCAAGGGTGACCATTACAGTGGTATCAGAGCTATAAGTTCTACCATCCTATGGAGGTCTTACAGGGAATTTGGAACAGCCGAATAGAAGGAAAAGTGTTTGACAAAAAGCCAAAACACTAAAATCAAAAATTAAAAAAAAAAGGCTAAGCATTTATGTTTGAGCATGCGACATGGGCCATATAACTTCTTCCATACCAGAGCAAGATAAAACATAAATTCAAACTCATAGAGTGAGTAGTCTAGTTCATCCGTGTAGGTGGACATAGAATCTAGTCATACAGACACAAAGGAGATATTCTTTGATTAGGACAACAACATGGGTGACCAAGATGATAGGAACATAGGACTCGGTGGAGGTAGGAATACTGGTCTAGACCAAGGGGAGGTAATGTTTAGACAGTTACTAGATACGTTAGAGTAGGGGCATCGTATGTAGCAGGAGAAGAATAGGTGAATGGACATGATGTTGTAGCTTATGGCTAGACAAATGGGCGTCAATATTAATCCAGGTGATGCTAATAATGGAAATAATAAGAATGGGGGAAACGATAACAATGGGGGCAATGATCATAATGGAGGCCGAGGCAACAACAATGGTCCTGAGAATAACATTAATGGTAATAATAATGGACATGGAAACAATGGGAACGAGGCTGATAACTTTAGACATGTTGCACACCCAGCTCGAACAACAAGCTCAAGACCTCTTCTCCCCACCTTCCCACCCAGAGATCCAGTTCAACCAATAAATGAACCGCATATTACCGAGTTACATGATCAGTTCAGGAGGGACTGGGAGGCTAGTGGACCAGAGTTTTAGGCAGATATTTCCCTCAGAAATTATATGGACTTGAGGGTGAGACACATGCCTAGAGAAGGAGGGAGGAATAACAACTTTGAGATGATAAAGAAAGTTGGAAAAATTTCTTTAGCTTATTATGACGCTTCAGGGAAGATGACTGCATGAGCTTGGGTACAAAAGGTAGATACATACTTGCAGCTGAATCCTATGCCTGAGGAGGAGGCTATCAAGTATGTGACTATTCATTTGGATGGCCTAGCGCATGAGTGGTGGCACCATGCAATGGTAACCTTGGGGCATAATTAGATCACATATTACGAGGAGGTCACTGAGAGGCTCATAGAGAGATTTGATACCAAGGATCTCGAGTTACAATTTAAGGAGTTGGCACAATTCAACCAGTGGGGATCAGTTGAGATGTATATCAATGAATTTCAGAGGTTAGCTATGTTGGTCATATATATTTTAGAGAGGAGATTAGTAGTGTTGTTTATGGACAAACTCTCAAATCTCTTGAGGGGTTGGGTCAAGGGGCATGACCCAGCTACATCACAGGAGGCCACTAAGAAGGCTTGTGACTTAGCACCTTCTTCTTTTAGGAGCAGATTTCAGCCTAGGGATTCACATACGAAGAAGGATAAGGAGAAGGACAAAAAACATTTTCACAAGGATGCTCAGCCAAAAAGGGATAATAAGTTGGATAATGACACCCTAAATGAGTTAAGGAGAAAGAAGCTATGTTTTCATTGCAGAGAGCCTTGGGACTTATCTCATAAGTGTCCTCTCAAGGCTAAGGCAAGTCAAATGGAGTATTTCTCAGAAGAGGACTCACAGTCAGAGAGGGAGGATCAACACTCTGATTTAGATGAGGGTAGCACTACAAAGGATAGCAACATTCCTGATGATGAGAAGTCATTGACACGTTTAATGGGGGCTCAGAAGGAAATCACATTTAAGGTCAGGGGCACTATCCAGGGGCAAAAAGTGATCTCACTCATTGACACTGGGGCTACACATAATTTCATAGATGCACAATTGGTAGCCAAGAGAGGTTTACAGACTAAGGAGCATGTTGGGTTTAGAGTCATGGTGGCTAACGGTGACAAATTATTATGCACTCGGAAGATATCTAATCTTCACATCAGGTTTGGAGATGGATATGAGTTGGAGGATGAATTCTATGTAGTAGACATGGCAGATTATGATGTCATCCTCAACATGACATGGATGGCCTTGCTAGTTGAGTTCACACTCAACCTAGAAAAATTGGAGATGAGGTTCCAACATGAGGGTAGAACTATTGTACTTAGAGGACTTTCGGATGGGGGCTATAGAGTAATCTCCTTGAGGAGAATGCAAAGAATTTTTCCACATGATGACGTAGAGTGGGAATCATAATGCTTCGTTATGCCATCCTTACGGGAGCCACAAGTGAAGAGTCATCCACTAGATATCCAAGAGATACTTGACATGCATGCTAAAGTGTTTGGTGAGATTTTGCATGGGGTTCCTCCTGACATGGGGATAGAGCATGTTATTGAGCTTGAGGAGGGAGCCAAACCAGTTATGATTACTCCCTATCATCATCCTAAGAAACACAAGGATGAGATAGAGAAGGTGATTAATGATTTGTTGGAGATGGGGCATATTAGGCCTAGTAAGAGCCCCTTTGCTTCAGCAGTAGTATTGGTAAAGAAGAAGGATGGGATGATGTGCATGTGCATCAATTATAGGGCATTAAATAAGAAGACCATTAAGAATAGATATCCCATCCTGCGGATAGATGTGCTGATTGATGAGTTGCACGGTGCATGCTTCTTTACAAAGATTTATTTACAGTCAGGGTATCATCATATCAGGATGAGGGTGGAGGACATTGAGAAGACAACCTTTTGATGTCACTATGGCCACTTCAAGTTTTTGGTTATGCCATTTGGGCTAACCAATGCCCCTGCTACTTTCCAGAGTTGCATGAATCAGGTATTCATGGGGCAACTTAGGAGAATTGTCCTGATTTTCTTTGATGACATTTTGGTCTCTAGTAAGACTCGGGAGGAACATTTACAACATCTAGAGATGGTGTTGTCCATTTTGGAGAAAGAGTCACTATATGCCAAGGAATCTAAGTGCAAGTTTGGGTTGACTGAGTTACTATACCTTGGGCATATCATCAGCGCAGATGGAGTTGGGGTAGATCTTGAAAAGGTTAGAGCTATTGTTGATTGGCCTACTCCTACGAACCTCACACAACTTAAGGGGTTCATTGGTTTCTGTGAGTTTTATAGGATATTTGTTAAGGGATTTTCATAGATCGCTGCACCCTTGACATACCTTACCAGGAAAGGGGCCTTCGTATGGATAGGGGCAGCTCAGAGATGCTTTGATCATTTCAAGCAGGTGATGTCATCATGTCCAGTATTAGCTCTACTAGATTTCACTAAGCCATTTGAGCTTCATTATGATGCGCCAGGTGATGGGATTGGGGCAGTCTTGATGCATGAGAAGAATCCCATTGCTTTTGAGAGTAGGAAGCTCCGTGGAGTGGAGAGGATCTATTTCATCTATGATTGGGAGATGTTGGCCATTATGCATGGATTGGCCAAGTTTAGGTCCTACTTGGTTGGAGGGAATTTTTTTATCAAGACTGATAACAACAACATTAAATACTTCATGAGCCAGTGTGACTTGAATAATAGACAACATAAGTGGATTACAAAGTTGCAGGCTTATGACTTTGACATTGAGTTTGTCAAAGGTAAGAAGAATGTGGTGGCAGATGCTTTATCTAGGAGACCTCATATTTGTACTCTCACTGAGATTATAGGAGATTGGAGAAATAAGATTACAACAGAGTATGCAAGGGACACTTGTGCTTTTGGGGTGATTGCAGGAACCATACAGGATGATCGTTATGTGGTGATGGACAGATTGATCAAGTTCCAGGATAGGATATATTTAATTCCTTCATCACAGTTTCGGGAGGTAATACTAAAGGCATTTCATGATTCTCCTACAACTAGACATCTAGGGGTCTTTAAGACCTACAGGAAGATCTGTGAGTGGTTCACATGGAGAGGGCTCAAGGATGATGTTTAGAGGCATGTTAGAGAGTGTGCAGTTTGTCAACAAAATAAAGGAGAGCACATATATGCTACAGGGTTGTTACAACATTTGCCCATTCCGGATAGGAAATGGGAAAGTATTTCCATGGAATTCATCATCGGGTTACCACGAGTATAGGGGAGAGATTGCATCTATGTGGTAGTTGATTGGCTGACAAAGTTTTCTCATTTCTTTACTATTCCGTCCACCTACACAGCAACACAGGTGGCTGATCTTTTCTTTAGAGAGATATTTAGGTTACATGGGCTACCTAGTTTCATTTTTAGTGACCGGGATAGTAAATTTATGAGTTCTTTTTGGCAGGAATTATTTGGGTTGTGTGGCACAGATCTTACACCTAGCACTAGTTATCATCTGCAGACAGATGGGTTGATGAAGATTGTGAATAAATGGGTGGAAGGATATCTGAGGAACTATGTGACTGCACAAAAGAGAGCTTGGGCTAGATGGCTACATATGGGAGAGTACTGTTATAACACCACTTATCATATGTCCATCAAGATGACTCCATTCATGGCACTATATGGTTATGAAGCACCTAGCTCCATGGATCTAGTTTTGGGGGACAACAGAGTGCCCAAAGCCAAAGACTTCTTGCAGGATAGTCAGGATATCTTGAGGGTGCTCAGGGAGAATATACAACAGGCCCAGAATCAACAAAAATTTAATGTTGATCAGCACCGGATAGAGCACAACTTTGAGGTTGGGGATATGGTTTACTTGAGGCTACAACCATACAGACAGTCATCGCTCAAGAAGAGTAGAGTAGAGAAGTTGAAGACTAGATTTTATGGTCCCTACAGAGTGATTCACAAGGTGGGCGAGGTTGCCTACGTTATTGAGATTCCAGAGGGCAGTCGGGTGCATAATGTGTTTCATGTGTAGAGGCTTAAGAAAGCCATTGGTCAGAGAGTTGTGATTTTCATAGATTTTCCACCATTGGATGAGGAGGGGAAGCTCGTATTAGTTCCTGAGGCTATTCTGGACACCAGGTAGAGGACTCTGCGGAACAGGGTGGTTAAAGAATATTTAGTCAGATGGAGAGACTTGCTAGAGGAGGATGCTACTTGGAAGAGTGAGCAAGTGTTATAGAAGACAAGACTGAGATTGCTTGAGGACAAGCAATTTCAAGGGGGGTAGACTGTAATGTCCCCACTTTAGCATTTGTCTAGCTATGTGATCGTTAGCCTATTTTTGTATGGTCTCAAAGGTGAACAAAGAGGTTAGTGGGATCCTAAGATGTTTTGGCCTAGTCATTTCCAATTTGGGCCAGAACAGAGTTGATTTACATGGTTTCAGGCAAACTTAATATTTTTAGCAAGTCAGTAGGGCATGGGTGATGTCAAAGTTAGTGATTGGATGTGATGCTCCTTGATGAGAGCTTTCTGATGAGCTATCACTCATATTATTTCGAGCCCAATTACTATTTTATTTTAATGCCTGAAGTTTATTAAAGTAACATTTAAATTAAATGTCAAAATAATAAAGTGTTACTTTAATATTATTCATGTTGGGTTATGTGTTTGAGAAGGGAAGCCCAAGGGAGACATAAGGTGTTATTTTATTTTATTTTAAAATACTTTATCCCACATTGCTTGTGAAAAATGGGTTGACCCTATGAAGTGGAAATAAAAGGAGAGCTTGTGGCCCTTGTTCAACATGTTGAATATGAGAAGAAATTGATGTGTGAGTTGCAGATCTGTTCTTGGCATTAGAGGACGTCTATCCTCTCTTATGACATTCTAGATGTCATTTCCTTGGGGTTTGGCCTTTGGAATCCATTGTTATCAGCTTCATTATCAGGCAGATTGGGCACGTTTCTAGCTACAGACAGATTTGATGTTTTTCTCGTATCTTCTTCACTACTTGTCCAATGCTAATGCTACTTTGAGGGAATGATTTTATGAAGGTATTGGATTTTTTGAAGGACAAAGTACTGTAGCAGCATTGTTCATGTGGTACTATTCATGTGACACTATTCACGTGGTTACTATTCATGCAATACTATTCATGTCATTGTAGAAGCAAGTTTGAAAACATGTGCTGGAGCATTATGCCAATAATATTGGAGCAATTAGTGAGTTGATAATTTTTCATGTATTTGATTTTATTAAATTCTGAGAATAACATCTTATTAGCAGTAGTTCAATGTCTAGTTTGCATATTATTGTAGTTTCTTCCTTGTTTATGTTGTGTGATTTCAATTCCATGCAAAACTCAAACAAACAAACAAATGTTTCATTTCCAGAGTTATAAGGGGTAAAATATTAAACGGAGAAATAAGAAGTTGGATGAAAACTGTTTGACATAATTCCTATCAACAGCTGGTTTAGTTTTTGGGCATTCAAGGGTGCCCATTATAATTTCTATGTTTGTGGTGCAAGTGACCACATTGCCAAAGCTTGAGACTTGGGGTCATACCCACTTCCTCTAATCATGTCACCAATATGGGCTTCAAAAGACAAGTTGCCTTCAGGTTGCTTCCTAATCTGATCTATGATAAATGCTGATGTCAAGTCCCATCCATGTACCAAGAGCATTCCACTGGATTTGAATAACTCCCTAGCCTCTTCAATAGAGATATTCTTTGATTCTGGGTCATATGCAACTAGGGATTTTAAAGTCTCATCATCAGGACCAGTGCCCTCAGGTAATGCCTTGGCAATCTCCTGTTGTTTTCTCCATATGAGGAAATTCTTGAACTCCTCACTCTTGATGAATTGATCATCACTGAGCAATTCTTCCTGATAAATTTCTCTTTCATCCTTCCCAAGCAGCAAGGGCAATTCTTCTTTCTCCTGTGAGGCCACTTTCTTTCCCTCTTTCATGGTTTTCCTCAGATGGTGATAGTAGGCTCTGTCACCAGGCACTAAAGATGCAACTCTATTTGTCACTTTCCTCTATTCATTTTCTTTAGAGGGCTCACCTTCCTCAAGTCTCTATTTTTTCTTAGGAGGCTCAGAGACATCCTCTGCTTCAGGTGAATCTTGACTTACATCAATGACATGGGGTTCATTGGCTTGGGGTGGAATATCACCTTCTTGTGATTCATCAGTATACTCTTCATATTCAGAAGAAGAGTAATATTTTCCTACTTCCAATTTCTCTTCAAGTTGGCCTTCTAACTAGCTAGATAGAGTACCATGCATTTCTACCATTATGTCAATTCTCTTCAGATATGGAAGGTCAGGGAAGTAGCCTTTCTAACTTGAGCCTCTAATTTCAAAAGATCATAAAACTTGGTAAGCCTCTTACTAATCTCATCTTCATCCATTATATTTCTTATTACATCCTCCTCATCACACCCCTCGTGCTCCCTAATTGTACCAATATTGGGAATTAATATCATTCTGGCAGTCCTAATAAAATTTTCAAGATCTACATATCTATAAATACCAGAAATCATCTTAAAATGTTTCAACCATGAGCTGAGCTGAGGTAATGCCCTTTTACCAATCAAGAAGTTACCTACCCTAAACTGTTGTGGAGTGAAATTGCCCTTTCTGTGGGGTGCCAGATGCTCTTTGTTTGTCCATACTAATTTCCAAATGAATTCTAATTGGACAATTCTTGGAGGCACATATTTTAGGAGGATGTGTGGGGGCTGTGGGCATCCACACACTCTGATTATTGTGAAATTCTCACCCAAGTAACAGTCACCCCAATTATGGCCTGCTTGCCATTTATCAACATACTGTTGGGGCCTAAGGAGCCTTAACACCCTAATTGGTAGCCTTGTTATATTGGTTCCCAACATATTCAAAATTGGCAAAACTATCCAATTTTGGAAAGCACATAAATCATTCTCATTAGGAGTATAACTCCACACCCTTGACCAATATTGCATTGGATTGGGCTATCCTTCAAACATTATCCTAGGCTTTAGCATATGCCCATTCAAGTTATTAACATTGAAGTATAAAATCAAATGCATCAAGAGGGAGTAATGCATGAAACTTTCTAGCTTCTTGTCTTGTTTAACCATCATCAAACCTTCATGCATTCTGTCAATTACATATTGAATGTAATCATAATCTGTATTGGCATGTGAATTATGGATGTCCAAGATAATCATCAAGATATCTGTAGGCAACATCTCTGCATCTCCATCCATCCCTAAAACTCTACACAACCCATAGGCTAGATACTTCATGTAGTAATTAAGGGCTTTATAATCGTAGGGAACATTCATATGTGTTGGGAGAGGGGACACATTTTTTCTAGTCCTAGGGAAATGCCTAGTCATCTGGGATTTCACAAGTCCTAACCGACTTTCATAATTCTCTTTCTCTTTCTTTAGGTCTATCTCTATGGAGGATGAAGAATAGAAATCAAAAGCTTTCATGAGAGATCCTCTGTCCAAAGTCACTAAGGCTGATTGGTCACTCTTTCTGATGGTTTTTGATATGGGGTCATAAAGCCTAGCTAACTCAATTATGAGGTTGACATCTAAGAAGACATCAAGAACAATTAACTTAGCCATGCCTAAAACCCATGCATTGAAAATAGGGATAGCTTTGAAATGGTTATTATAAAAGTAGCTGAATAACATGTAGCCAGAACATGAAGGAGTATCAAGATCCCTAAAATCTACCATATGGTCAAGAAAGACTTCATCACTAACCTTCTTATTTTGATTTGATCCTGGGAGCAATTTGACAAAATCTTCTGAGTAATTAGGCTTCCCCTTTTCCTAACCACCTTTCTCCTTAGCTTCCTCACTGGATGAAGCTCAACTTGACTTTGGTTGGCTCATCTTGTAATTCAAGACACCTCTGAATTTTGTAAATTCTTTTTTCTCAAACATTCACTGCTAAAACTTCAAAATTCTTAATTGCTTTTAGAAAATTTTAAAGTATCAATGCAAGGATGTCCTATCTATATATCATCGATCATTGAATGCATAGAATTATCAAGATTGCAACATATCTACTCCTAGTCACCTCAACATTCAACTCTATGCAACACCAAAATTTAAACAGAGCTAGTCATAATGTAAAATGTTGACAGTTTGTATTAAAAATTACAAAGAAAGCAGAAAGAATGATTATTGTGTCATCTTTCAAAACCCTTGAGTACTAACAAAACCATCATAGATGATCTGATTGGTTGGCTTCTACTTTATTCCAACCTGGTAGAGTACTTTTTCCATGTAACAATGACTCTTACCCTTTTCATTAATGAACACTTAACCAGGAGCTATTCGGAGATCAAGCGACTGAAGGTCTCTCTTGATCTCGAAATGATTTACTTAACTGTGATTTAATTCAGAGATCAGGTGACTGAAGGCATTCTCGTGATCTCTAAATGTTCTCTTGACCCATGGTTTTATTAAGAGATTAGGCAACCACCGTTCAATCTCATTTGCATCCACGACCCTCATACAATCTTCAAATCCTTAACTTTAACTCATACATGACTCTGGGATCCAGGGACTGAAGACATTCTTTGAATCTCATAAACTCTAACTTAACCTTAGTCTTATTCTGAGATTGGGTGACTGAAAGCATTCCCACGATCTCTAGATCATTTCCTTAACTTTAGTTATATCATGAGATCAAGCGACTAAAGGTTTTCTCACGATCTCTGAATGATTACCTTAACTAAAGTTTAATCTCAAGATCTAGCGACAACTTCGTTCTCATGATCTCCGAATGTTTTAACTAACCTTGGTTATCTTGTGAGACTTAGTGAACAATTATTATCTCTAAATCACTAGATAGAATCTTACCCTTGGTCCAATCTTGAGATCGAATGCCATTTGTTGATCTTTTATATGATCTACGGTTCTTGCTGAATTGCTTAATGCTTTTGGACTTAACCCTTTTATTACGCGATTACGAGAAAAAATTTACCTTTCCTTTTGTCACTAAATCTCAGAATGCAATGTCACTAACTGTCAACTTCATGAGATTAAGCGAATACCGTGTTTGCCAAGTCACTAAATCTCTTGTCTTAAATATCAAATGGTATCAGGAGATTGCGCGACTGAAGAAAATAATACCTTTATATAAGCTTATCGCTGAATCGCTTAATATTTCACACTTAACTGCTAGAACTTGGAGATCAAGCGAGCACCTCATTCACTCAATCGCTAAAACTTTCTTTACTAACCACCAAGACTTAGAGATTATGAGATAATGGCCTCGCTGAATCACTAAATACATCATTAATTGCACAGTCAATCATGAGAAATAAAGACAACCGTTGATCAGGAAACATATCAACGGTCCGTGCTTGATTGATGAATGTTGTAGAACTTAACCATTTAATCAGGTGAATAGGAGAAGACTGCTACGCTGGGTCACTAAATGTTTGGAGAAAACCACTAGGGATTATGAGAATTAGAGACAACTTTGTTGCCGGATTGCCAGATAAATCACTAACCACCAACTTAACTTGGAGATTACGCGACTGAATGAGAATGAAATGAAATCCAAGGCTTGGTCACTTGTTTACTGAATGAAAGAGGACTTAACAAGTTTATTATGAGACTCAATGAACACTAAGAATAACGAATGACCATGTGCACATATAAAAGTTTTGAGTGCCCAAAAAATTAACAAGAAAATAGAACGTCTAGGGCAAACTTAGGGTTTTCTTCAAAAAATAAAAACCCCATTGAGGACAAAAGGAAACTAGGGCATGGGTATGCAGGCATTTTGCACTTGGTTAACTTGACACTCGGATTTTAAGGACAATTTCTTGCAAATTCATATAGGAAAATGATACATAGGTAGGATTTTGATGCTAGAAAGACTAAAAATGAGACTTCTTAGAAAAACCTAAAAATTGCTCCAACATGTGACATATTAAATCAGTTAATATATTGTCATTGATGTCAACTAGTTTTGACTGTACTTATCATGATAGTTAAAAATATCTGAAGAAGGAAATAATGGTGAAAGAATGAGATATTTACATGAATATGAGATGTATGAGAAAGATATGGATATGGTATTCATTGGGTAACTTATTGATGAGTCTATGACATTATGTTAGTGATTTGATTGTATTACATAATTCTGTTATGGATTGAAGATCAAGAATGAACAAGTTTATGTGGTTGGTAAATGAAGAACTTAGTGTATCGAGAAAGTGTAGTGTATACCGAGTATAGTGTTAACTGAGTTAGAAGTCACTGACATATCATGTGTATTGACCGAGTGAAAGAAATAAATCGAACATATGATTGTCGACTAAATATGATGAGTTGGACAATTATGGCTAATTCTTATGTTAAAGATAAAGTTTTTTATGATGATCAAATGACTGACAAAATTCAAAGATGATCAGATGATGGAGAATGAAACGTGTTATTGACACAAGTGCCGAAGAAGGTTAAAGCAACACAATCAATGATGAAGATTAAGAGGCAAAATCTATGGCTAGAAATAAAATGGTTTATTATGTTTATAAAAGGAGACAAGAGATTCATATTGAATTCTGAAATGCATGTGAGAATATTGCATTCATGTGAAGCTGGTCAAACAGGTTGAAGACAGAACCGAGCAATTCTGTAGACAACACCGAGCATCAGAGAAAAGGAATTAACTGTGCATAATAGATTTGGAGGATACAAAGAGATTAAATTGAGTATAATGGCCAGAGGTATTTTGAGCTTAGCATAGATTTGAAAATCTACAAAATAAGTTGTATTTGAATCAAATCATTACTGTTGCATTCTAACTATTTCTACAGATAAATCTCTTAACCAAGTGAGACTTAACAATCTTTTATATTCAATATGACATTCAATGAATGTTGATTGTTTTCTTGTTGACCCCATAGTGAATGTTTGGTTACGGAGAACTGTTAGTGATAAACCCTCTACCAAGTCACACCTCACAGTGTGTTATTGCAACCTTTAATAGGGTTGGCTCTTAACTAAGCTCCCTTCAGAAGAGTGAAATTATTTTGGGTTACTGGTCCCAGGTGATTTTTCTCCTAACAAGGTTTCCACATTAAAAATCAAAGTGTTATATGTGTATGGATGTGATGAATTGTTATTTTTACTTAACATATTAATATAATTGGTTTGATCAGTATATATAGTAGTTAATTTACTGCTATTCAATAATTGAACAAAGAGGCACAATTAAAGTTTTATCGAGCTAATTAAATTATTTGAAATATTTGTTTTATACATCAGGGAGTTTTTGACACTGTAGGATAACTGGACTTAACTCATTCACCCCCCTTAGTTATCTAACAATTGGTATCAGAGCATAAAGTGCTTGAAAGAAAAGTTTGAAGGACTTAAGTAAAAGATCACAAGATGTATAAGAGAGAGGTGCCAAAGCTTAACAAAGACAACTTCTTGACATGGCAAAGAAGAATGAAGTTATATCTATCAGGGATCAAAGATTCTACATTGTACTACTTGAAAAATGAGTTGATCTTACCCACTAGTCCTTTGATCGTCGATCAGATGAAAGAGAGACATGAACACAATGCTATGATGATTGAGATTGCTTCTTCCTTATCGGATGCTGAATTTGAAGATGTTAAGACAAGTACAACTAAAAAATAGATGTGGGACAAGCTTGCACTAGTTTATGGAGGAGGTGTGAATGTGATAAGGGCTAAAATTGAAATTCTAAGAGGAAAGTTTGATGACATGAAGATGAAAGAAGGTGAAAACATCACTCAGTACAACAATCGAGTCAAGGAGGTTGTGAATGCTATCCGAGGAGCATGTGAAATTATTGATGAAGACACTGTGGTAAGTAAAATTCTCAAAATCTTGTTACCTGCCTATGCTATTAGAGTTTTTGCAATTCAAGAAATGAGAGAAGCTCCTCGTAATAATATTTTACTTGATAGTATAATCAATAGATTGACTTCATTTGAGCTTAACAACTATGACAATAGTATTGTACCTACTATTGAATCTTTATTTATGTCATCTCTGAAAATTGGAAAATCAAGCAGTAAACATAAGATAAGAAATGAAAGTAATAGTGAAAGTGAAGACCTGGATGAACTTGATGAACTTGAAGTATTAATGGCTAGAGGATTACAAAAAGGTAAAGGAAGATATAGAGGTAAACTACCATTGGTATGTTTTAAATGTAAAGAGATTGGTCATATTGTTGATAGATGTCCTGATAGGAAAGAAAATGAGAAAACAAATGAAAGATCTAATGAAAGGAAGTATGACAAAAGATATAACCGAGATCACAAAGACAACCGACAGTATGACAAGAGAGACAACTGAGACTACAAAGATAAAGGAAAGAAGGCATGTTACCTAGTTGAGGATGATGATGATAATGACACCGACACTGATAAAGACATATATGTGGTATTTGTGGCCTTAAAAGAAGATTCTGAAGAAGAAGAAAGGTATGTTGAAAAAATACTTATTTCTAAAGTTAGCAAGAATGATACTTGGATTATAGATAGTGGCTGTACAAATCATATGACTGGTGATGAAGAAAAAATTGGATACCTTGAACATTATAATGGTGGATCTGTGAAAATGGGAAATGATACACCTTGTCTAGTGAAAGGAAAAGGGTCTATATTGTTGAATAATAAGATCAGATGTGAGAATGCATATTGGGTGAAAGGACTCAATTATAATTTGTTAAGTGTAGCACAGCTGAATAATACAAGTCACTGAGTTGCATTTGAGAATAGAAAGGTGAAAATTTATGATGAGACTGGAAAGTTGGTCGGTACTAGTGAACAATCAAAAGGTAACTTATTCTATCTTGACATGCTGAAACTTCTTGTTTATTGGCTAAAAATGAAGATGTATGTTTATGGAACAAGAGGCTATGTCATGTGAATTTTGACAACATGGTTAAGATTAGTAAGAAAAGAAGAGTTAGAGGTTTACCGAGCATATCCAAACCTGACCTTGTAATGTGAAAACAATGTCAAATGGGCAAAATGTCAAAATCTAGTTTTAAGAGCAAACATTATTCATATAATGCTATTTTGGAGTTAGTTCATACTGACTTGTGTGGTCCTATGAGAACTCAAAGTTATTATGGAGACACATATTTTATCTTGTTTTTAGATGACTTCTCTAGAATGATGATTGTCATGTTCTTAAAAGAAAAATCTGAAGATTTCAAAATGTTTAAGTGGTATAAAGAAAAAGTGGAAAAAGAAAGTGGTAAAGAACTGAAATGCTTAAGATCAGATAGAGGTGGTGAATTTATTTATGATGAGTTCACTAATTTTTGTAATGAGCATGGAATTAAGAGACAATTTTCTACACAGAGAACACCCTAGAAAAATGGGATTGTTGAAAGGAGAAATAGATCAATTGTTGATTGTGCTAGAACATTGATGATTGAAAAAGATGTTGCACAGATGTACTTGAGAGAAGCTGTTAGTACTGTTGTTTACACACTGAACCAAGATCAACTAAAGAAAGAATCAAACATGACATCTTATGAATTATGGTATGGTTACACACCTAATGTGAGTTATTTCAGAATATTTGGAAGTAGATGTTACATTTTGAAAGATGATAGAAATGGGAAACTTGATTCAAAAGGTGAAGGAATATTTCTAGGATATTCTACTAAAAGCAAAGCTTATAAATGTTTGAACAAGGCTACTAACAAGATGATTGAAAATGAAAATGTGAGAGTTGATGAGTTTGCAGAGAAGAATGATGAAGAAAGAAAAAAGGAACCATAAGACTATGGTAGATTTTTTTACATTGAGGAACTTGACACTCTATCCGAGCAATAGTCCGAAGTTACTGAGCAACAGGTTAATGCTACCGAGCAACAGACTTTACAGACCGAGAATCAACAAATTGTTATCGATGAAGATAATGATCATGCACCGAGTGGAGAACACATTGAAGAACACAAAACTAAATATGTACTTGCAAGATATGTGAGGAGACATCATCCACAAGATCAGATAATTGGAGATAAAAGAGAAGGAATGATGAAACGAAGTAAGTTGAGAAAAAAAATATGCTTAGTTTGTGAATTTGAGCCTAAAACTATTAGAGATGCATTGGAAAATAATGAATGCATCAAGGCAATAAATGAAGAGATTGAGCAAATACAAAAAAACAAGACATGGACATTAGTACCAAGACCAAAAGACAAGAATGTTATTAGAACCAAATGGATATTTAGAAACAAATTAAATGAGAATGGAGATGTCAAAAGGAATAAAGCAAGACTAGTATGCAAAGGTTATGCACAAGAAGAAGGGATTGACTATGGAGAAACTTTTGCACCCGTTTCTAGACTTGAAGGAGTAAGAATATTGCTTGTATTTGATTCTTACAAAATATTTAAAGTTTATTAGATGGATGTTAAATTTGCATTTCTAAATGGGATACTTGAGGAAGAGTTATACATTGAACAACCTGAAGGGTTTGTTGATGCTAATCAGAGGAACATGGTATGTAAGTTGCACAAAGCATTATATGAACTGAAACAAGCATAGAGAGCATGGTATGAAATACTGCATTCCTATCTAATAAGTATTGGATTTGTTAGAATAAGTGACAACAACAATTTGTATTTGAAAAGTGAAACTGATGACAAGATTCTTATTGCTAAATTTTTTGTTGATGATAACATATTTGGAGGACATGATAATTTATGCAAATCATTTACTGATGAAATGAGGAAAGAATTTGAAATGTCAATGTTTGGAGAGATAATTTTTTATTGGCTTGTAAATATTACAACAAAATGAAGGCATATACATCACACAATCAAAGTACATCAAAGAAGTATTGAAGACATTTGGTATGGAAGACTCAAAACCAATCGATACACCTATGGTCACCAGATGAAAATTGACAAAGGATGACAAGTCCACTGAGGTAAATCAAACTTTTTATAGATCTATGATTAGAAAATTGATGTATGTTGTGCATAGTAGACCAGATATTACACATGCGGTTGGAATTGTAGCAAGATTCTCTGCTAATCGTAAAGAATCACACATGACTGCTGTGAAAAGAATTTTGAGATACTTGAAGAATACTGAAAACTATGTTTATGGTTCAAGAAAGAAGGCAATTTTGAACTGAAAGTTTACACTAATGTGAATTGGGCTGGAAACATTGATGATAGAAAAAGAACTACTGGTAGAGCATTCTTTTTGGGATAAATATTGGTTACTTGGATAAGTAAGAAACAAGGATGCATTTATCAGTTCACTACAAAAGCAAAATATGTTGTTGTTGCTGCTAATTGTTCAAATATTGCATGGACAAAACAACTATTGGAAGGTATGAATGAGGAGATCACCGATCCAGTGATAAATCAAGTGCAATTAATATTTCTAAGAATCAAGTGATGCATGCAAAGAAAAAACATATTTCTATTAAGTATCACTACTTGAGGGAATAAGTTCAAGAAAAGAAAGTCAGATTGGAGTATGCGAAATCACAAGAGCAACTTACTGATAAATTTACTAAACCCTGACCGAAGGATACTTTTGAATACTTGAGGAGTAGACTAGGGGTCCATCCCCTATCTAACAGTCACTAAGGTGATTAGGAGGTTGCATCAACCTATACTTTACCAGAATATATAATGATGTTGATGCATAATGTTCACACTTTGGGAATCCTAGGGTTGTGAAAGATGGAAGACAAGCTGGCACAAAATATCAATACATGCAAGGTATTAAATCTCAACCGAACAATAGAGATATTGAATTGGCTATTGAAGAGATGATTATTTTCTTTTGGCATTATTGTCAAAGGGAGAGAGATTGCATGAAATATTCAAGCTATTTATCTAAAGGGAGAGAGACTGCATGAAGTAAGGAAGAGAAAATGAAAGAGAGATTACTGAAAGGGAGAGTATTGAAGCTGTATAGTGATTAAACATATTAAATGCATAAGCTAGGGAGAGCTTATCGAGTTACAACATTTACATACAAAGTTGTAGAACAAATGTTTGGTATTCTATGACATATTTCATATTGTGTTGCCATCAATGCCAAAGGGAGAGATTGATAGACTACAACTGATTGAATATCGTAAAGGAGAGATTGATACACTTTAAAGAAAATAATTGATGATCACCAAGATACTAAGGCATATGTGACATATTAAATTAGTTACATCGTAGGCATTTCACTATGAAAGTGTTTGAGCTGATTTTGTTGATCGGAGGGCTGCAAATTGTGGAGAAGGCAATGACTGCCATTGGGAGACTGTGAGTTGTCCATCCTGCATTAAAGATGGGCACAATTGATTGGTGAGAGAAAAAGCCCACGGATCACCAGTAAACACATCCAAACCCTCTGAAACATCTTAATCAGATGATTCATAGAGATCCCTGAAATATCTGTGGAAAATCTATATGATCCATGAACAATTCTATGCCAATATCATTTAAGCGAGCTCCTGACATAAGGAGTTTTTAATTCACAGGTCTTTACTTCTGCTGTAGAGCGCCAGTCAGTGATAATGGAGTCAGGTGCCAAGGCAGGAAATGGAGGAAGACATTGAGCCATGGAAAGCCTAGCGAGCTATCTAAGAGATGGTATAGCAGGCCCCCACTCTTTTCCAGCGTATTCTAGCATCTCATAGTGTGACATATTAAACAAGTGTTGCAGGGAAACTATGTTCCCGCGAAAGACTGAAAGAACAATTTTGTTCAAGGAAGAACCATTTTAGTTTTGTCTGTAAACATTGTATATTTTATCTAATTTATTTATGAATAGAGAAACGAATATCAGTTAAGAGAGTAGTTGAATTGGAAATTTACATCTTTTCATTTCAACACTGGCCAAATGACCATTTGATTATGCTTTGCAGTGCAATTTTATCATAAACTAATCTTGCAAATGCATCTACCAGCAAAACATTCAACACATAATAAAGTGAAAAGATTTGCAGATATGGCATAAAAAAGACAAGTAACAATTGTTGCACAATACCAAACGGTGGATTGTTGCGTACCAAAGAGGAAAAGTCTGACATTGATGGTTACAAAGGCAAGTATAATAGCAACTTGAAAGACTACCCTCTTTGCTGCTTGTATTATCTTGTTTGATGCATAATACCAAGAGAACAAAAACATTGCCATTTTTCTATAAAACCCTATGCTTCACTCTAAAATATTTAAATAAATGTCAACACAGGAAAACAAATCTATAACCCTTACACCAAAACCTGCTAAGCAGATTCTATAGTAAGAAAAATAAATACATTGCAAAATTGTCGTAATGCCCAAATTTCAAATTTTCCACAATGCCAAAATTGTAGTATAATCTGTAGCGCAATTTATAAATCAGAACAAGTTTATAGCTAATTTTAGCTAATGTTTAAATCTGGTACTAGAATCAACTACTCAAGAGGCTGAGTCAGTTGTCATTGCTCTTGCGGTCACACTAAAAATTCACTTGAAAACAAAAAGGCCTGACTATTTCTTTTGTGAATGGATCTAATAATAATATTTATTTCTTTTTTGAGAGGATCTAATAATAATATTTATTTTCAGGAACTTTAGGACCCGTTCTACATAATTTCCTTGTGAAGAAGAATAAAAATACTTATTTGAGGACATGTAACAACCCACTCCAAAAGTCACCTGAAAACAAAATGGCCTTCCTCAATTATTTTTCAACTTTAACAGCACAGTAGAGTCAAGGTGTTCAAACTACTATGGAAGATTATATTACAACCATTCACAAAAGATCAAAGATTATATTACTACTGTTAAGATATGGATCAAAGATTATATTACCACAGCTAACAAAATGATTAGCATGCCACTATAAGAGGATTACTAAAGAAGAAAATTACAGTCTTAGAACAAGAGGATTGCTGTGTCATAGTAAAAGTATGCTTCTTTTTTGATATTTATTTTCTCCTAGACAAATTTAATGATTCTCACTAAACTTAATGACTATCATGTTGAATCATTTATTCTACAATTGTCGCCTTGAATCGTTTGCTCCGGAGCACTTCAAGTGCATACAAATGATCACAACAGGGTCATCATTTAAAAAAATAGATAGATGCAACAAACCTTTTTTGCAATGGCCTCCTGCTGAAATTGAGGATTGTTGAGATTTTATAGGCAAATGGATGGCCACATTTTTTGTTTATGTTCTTGATGAGCCCTTGCAGGAGCAGAACAATGCTTGCAAGTAGCCCATGCAGTCTGAAGTGACTAGAAATTCTTCAAATCTTAAAAGATGGAAAATTGTAAAAGTTCATTGCATTTTTTAATATCAATGTCTCGTGACTCTATGTCCCAAGCTCTTCCGTTAATGTCCACCTCAAATCATGTAGTGGAACCCAAAATGCCAAGTTTCTCCTTTTTAGCTGTCGTGGGCACTCAGATCTATGCCCTAGAGGGACGGGTGGACAAAAAAAGTAGCAGAGTAGTCTGCGCTTGCCTTGCATATTAGTGTCTTCTTTCTTATGGGAATCTATGAATCAACCTGTCAATGACCCGCAATTCCAATTACATGGTGCCAGAAAATGTCTAATTAATATTTTAGGTACAAAATATGCAACTTTAGCTGTTGCACTTAGTATAGGGGGAAATATTGAACTCAAAATGAATTATGATTGGCTGTTTAGATTGCCTTTAATCATGGTTTAAGTGCAAGGTCCTCCCTATAGTTTCCCACAGGAACTAATAAGCCCATTTAGCATCACATAGAGTTGTTTATTTATTAATCAAGTCTATTGTAGCATTTCAAAGAGCAGTTTATAAGCCTTTTTAAGATGGATCATTTTTATAACACACAGAAGACTAGTGATGCATCCTACATATCTACATTATTTTACAAGGAGATGTTTAGGCTGCACGGGTTGCTTTACAAGGAGATGTTTAGGCTGCACGGGTTGCCTAAGGCATAGTTCCAAATTGGCAAATAGGAATACCAAGTTTTTTGGGCACGAGTTAGGATTTCGTTTAGCCTATCCACCCCAATTTGATGGGTAGACAAAAGTTGTTTGAATAGAAATTTGATAAATTTGTTAAGGTGTTTGCTGCAAAACAAACCCCAACAATGGGACCTTACCTATGCACAAGTAGGAGTACAAATAGAATCCTATTTCAGATAGTTTAATTTTTAATTTTATTTATATAAATATTTATAACATGTATAGATAATAAATGTAAATTATAAATAGTTAATTATATATTTTAAAATTAAATTTTTATTTTAGTGTTTTTGTATTCTTGATATATAAAAATTAATATAAAAAGAAAGAATACATACAAAAGTACAAGTTCTTCACTACTAGGTCAATTCAAATTGTAGATGATAAATAACATATTATAAATTTACATTTATTTTTATATTATTATAATATTATGTATATTATATTGTACTATTTTTATATTTACTATATATTATATTATACAATATTGAAGTAATGTAATATATTATTATTTATATACTATATATTATTTATTATATTATAAGTATACAAATAATATTATATCATATATTTAATGATACTTATTATACTATTTTACATAATATATAGAGTAGTATATATTATATTATTTAATATAACATTCATTCATGTTCATAACTTAAAATAACTGATAAAAAAAGGATACATAACCTTAATAGAATATGATTCGAAATGTTGATGCTAAAAAAAAAATCATGTAGTCACAAACTACAACCTAATTGTTAAACTACTTTTTAATGACATGATTCAAATGAATACTTGTAGTTGAATATATGTTAACGCATACATTATTTGAGATTAATCTATACAAAGTAAGACGAATTAAGTATAAAAATTAAAAACATAATTTAACATATATTTAAAATTATTATTAGATATTATATTTTATATTACAGAATTATTTGTAAAGGAATATTATGATTATACTTCTTTTATTTATTATTATATTTCTTTAATAGTGAGTGAGTGAAATAAGAATGAAGAATGACACTTAAAAAAGCTACCATAGATCATAAGAGGGGATTGTACTTAATGAGCTAGAAGGACATTAGTTGGATGTCTATATAGGTTAAGAGATGACAATGTATTTAATAAAGATCACAGTAAGGTGTATGAATTATTATTTTTGAAATTCTATCATAAGTAATCGTCACCAATTTCCTACTTATAGGGTTAGTTCATGCATTATCTACAAACTATCAAGATAAATCAAAGCCAATATATTTAACATATTGATTAAAATACAATAATTTATAATAGCAGGAAGAGTTATATCCATTTTAATGGGTCTAAGCATTAGTTGTAAAGAAAAGTAATTTGGCATAGAAAAACTAAAAGTAATTTGGGTTACCAATTCTAGGTGGTTTTTCCCCTAATGGGGTTTCCACGTTAAAAATCAAAGTGTGATATCTGTATGGATGTGATGAATTATTATTTTACTTTACATATTACTATAACTTGTTAGAATAACTAAGAGAGGGGGGGGGGGGGGGGGGGGTGAATCAGTTATATCAGTTAGCCAATAGTCCCAATTACAAAATGTACCTCATTAAACAAATTTAACAAATTTTTGCAGCTCGGTAACATAAAATACTAAACTGCCAGTGCCTTTACCGATTACCAATTAATTACTCACAATGATTACCGACCAAATCAAATATGCAATATGTAAAGTATGACAACAAATCAATCATCACAAAAACACATAACACAAAGATTTAACGTGGAAACCCTGTTAAGGGAAAAACCACCTGGGATCGGCAACCCAAAATACTTTTCACTCTTCTGAAGTGAGCTCAGTGAAGAGCCAACCCTATTAAAGGTTACAAACACACTGTTAGGTGTGATCTTGTTAGAGGATTTAAGACTAACAGTTATTGTTCAACCAGAATTCACTATGGGGTCGATAGGATAACAATGTACATTCATTGAATGACATGGGGTATATCATAAGATGATTAAGTCCACTCGGTTAAGATATTTTTCTGTATCAATGGTTAAACTGAAACAATAATTGATTTGATTACAATACAACTCAAATTGTAAATGTTCAGATATATTCTAATCCCATACAAATCATCTAATCAATATATCAATTCACTTCCTCAACTTACTTTCACTCGGTAAAAGCTCTTTGATGCTCGGTACTGTTCTGGAGTTCGGTTCTTCTTCAACCAGTCTGATCAGGCATGCATGAAACTATATTCACGCAAAATCTCTGCAGTCTTCTATCTTCCAACATGTTTCAATAAAGAAACTCATATCTCTTCTATAGATAGATAAACCATTTTCATATCAACCATTAGATTTTGTCGCTTAATCTCCTTCATTGATTTTGCCTCTTAAAATTTCTTTGACTGTTGTGTCAGTAACACGTTTCAATTCCATCCCTTATATCTTCTCCAAATTTTGTCAGCCATGGATCTTGTAACAAACTTTATCCTCAATCTCGAAATCATAATTCTTTACAGCTCATCAATTTATGTTGGCTAAACTTAAGTATTAAATGCTTTCATCCATACTTGGTTAACAAAGAAATGCGTCGGTGAACACAAGCTCAGTTAATATTGTCATTCGGTATACACTACACTGGATTGATGTTTACTGAAGTGCTTCATTTACCGACCACACTGATTTGTTAAGTTTTGCTACCAACTTCATAACACATTAATGCAACATAATCAAGTCAACCATATGAAGTCATAGACTCATCAATAAGTTACCCAAAGTATTCCTTACCTCATCTATCATATCCATCTTCCTCCATGTAGATATCTTAGTTCTTCATCTTTTCTCTCCTCTTTACAAATGTTTAGATGTTTGCAACTATCATGATAAGTACTATCAAAACTAGTTGACATCAATGACAACAAAATAACTGATTTAATTATCTTACATATCATTTCAATACTTGGTGATCTCTAATCACTGATCTTCAAGTCATTCATGTATTCAATCAATTGTAGTCCATCAATCTCTCCCTTTGGCATTGATGCCAACTCAAGCAATATGAAATATACCATACACATACCAAACATGTATTCTAAAACTATGTAAGCAAATGATGTAGCTCGATAAGCTCTCCCTAGCTTGATATTTGATATGTTTAATCACTACGTTACATGATAGCATTGCAAGTGTAGACTTTCCTCTGTAGCTTTGATCTTTTCAACTCTCAGATTCCTTCTGTTCTCAGCAACAAATCTTCAAGACTCTCTCCGAATTTCTTAGATTATCTCTCCCTTAGATAGATGTTCCATTAATCTCTCGATTTGTCATATTGTTTATCTCTCCCTTTGACAACAATGCCAAAGAAAAACATAAAATATACAACTCTATAATAGCCAAGTGACTCTTTGTTGTTCGGTGTAGACAATGTATCTCAATATACTGATATGCAAATCTCTATTCTAGCTCCTCAAATTGTTCACAACCTTAAGACATAATCCAAAGTGTGAGATATGTTGCATCAACATGAATGATCTTTTGATAAGATTAGGCTAACACAACCTCAAGATCACATTAGTGACCGATAGATAGGGGACGGACCCCAAGTCTAGTCCTCAAGTATTCAAAAGTTTCCTTTGGTAGAGGCTTGGTAAAACTATCAACAAGTTTCTCTTTTGATGTAACATATTCTAGTTTGACTTGCTTCTCCTGTACTTGTTCTCTTAAGTAGTGATACTTAATAGAAATATGCTTGGTCTTTGAGTGCATTACAGGATTCTTAGAAATATTTATTACACTAGTGTTGTCACAATATATAATCACCAGCTCAGTGATTACCTCATTCATCCCTTCCAACACTTGTTTGATATAAGCAATGTTTGAACAGTTTGTAGCAGCAACAACATATTCTGCTTCTGTAGTAGACTAAGAAATACAAGGTTGTTTCTTACTTGTCCAAGTAACAAGTCTTTCACCAAAGAAAAATTCTCCTCCAGTTGTACTCTTTTTATCATCTATATTTCCAGCTCAATTTGCGTCGGTGTAGACTCTTAGTTCAAATTTTCCTTCCTTAGGATACCATAATCCATATTCTTCTATTTTCTTTAGGTATCTCAAGATTCTTTTTACTACAACCATATGTGAATCCTTTGGATTGATAGAAAATCTAGCAACAATCCCTACTGCATGTGCAATATCTGGCCTTCTGTGTACTACATACATCAGTTTACCAATCATAGATTGGTACAATGTCTAGTTTACCTCTGTAGATTCATCATCTTTAGTCAGTTTGCAGCCTGTGACCATCGGCGTTCCAACTGGTTTAGCATCTTCCATGCCAAATGTTCTCAATACTTCCTTTATATTTTGATTGTGTGATGAAAATTCCATCATTCTGCTGAATAACCTGCAAGCCTAAAAATAACTTAATCTCTCCAAACATAGACATTTCAAATTCTTTTCTCGTCTCATCAGAAAATGATTTACAGATATGCTCTTGTCCTCCACAAATTATATCATCCACAAATATTTCAGCAATCAAAATAGTATCGTCTAATCCTCCTTTCATATACAAATTATTATTTTCACTAGTTCTTACAAAACCAATACTTAAAAGATAAGTATGCAGCCTTTCATACCAGGCTCTTGGTGCTTGCTTTAAACCATATAAAGCTTTGTGTAGTCTATATACCATGTCTTTCTGATTTGGATCAACAAACCCTTCTGGTTTTTCTATGTAGACCTCCTCTTCTAGTATCCCATTTAGAAAAGAAGACTTAACATCCATTTGATAGACTTTAAACTTCTTATGTGCAACATATGCAAGTAACATGTAGACTCCTTCTAGTTTAGCAACAGGTGCAAAAGTTTCACCATAATCAATACCTTCCTCCTGTGCATATCCCTTTCAAACAAATCTAGCTTTGTTCCTTGTAACCTCTCCATTCTCATTCAACTTATTTCTAAAAATCCATTTAGTACCGATAACATTCTTATCTTTTGGTCTAGGTACTAAAGTCCATGTCTTGTTTTTCTCAATTTGTTCTATCTCTTCATTCATTGCATTTATCCATTCATCATTCTCAAGTGCAACCTTAACATTTTTCAGTTCAAACTCACAAACTAAGCATGTACCTTGTCTTAACTTACTTCTCGTCAACATGCCAGCTTGCTTGTCTCCAATGATTTGGTTCTTAGGATGATGTCTTTTGACAAATCTTGCCAGCACTTGATCTCTTCTTTGTTGTTCATCCTGTTTAGGTTCATTTCCTTGCTTGGTAGCTTCTTCCTGATCCTCGGTTTCCCTTTGCTATTCCTCGGTGTTCTTTTCCTAATGCTCAGTCGACTCAGCATGTGGCTTCGGTAGGTACTCTGGATGTTCAATATAAGTGAATCTACCATAGTATTCTGATTCCTTAGTGCTTTCTTCACCATTTTTATCATCAAATTCATCAACTCTGACATTAGCACTTTCAATCATCTTATTAGTAACCTTATTCAGACACTTGTAAGCTTTTCTTTTAGTAGAATATCCAAGAAATATTCCCTCATCCCCTTCAGAATCAAATTTCCCATTCCTATCATCTTTCAGAATAAAACATTTTCTACCAAAAATTCTGAAGTAACTTACAGTCGGTTTGTGACCAAACCATAACTTGTAGGGTGTTATGTTTGTGTCTTTCTTCAATTGTACTCGGTTCAGAACATATAAAGCTGTGCTAATTGCCTCTCTCCAGTATGTTTGAGCAACATTCTTTTCTATCATCAATGTCCTCACGCAATTAACAATTGATATATTTCTCCTTTCAACAATCCCATTTTGCTGAGGTGTTCTCAGAGTAGAAACCTATCTTTTTATGCCATGATCATTACAATAGTTAGTGAATTCATCAGAAATAAACTCACCACCTTTATTAGATCTCAAGCATGTTAGTTCTTTCCAGGTTTCTTTTTCTACTTTTTCTTTGTACCATTTAAACATTTTAAATGCCTCAGATTTCTCTTTTAAAAATATTATAGTCACCAATCTAGTGTAATCATCAACAAACAGAATGAAATATCTATCTCCATAGTAGCTCTGAGTTCTCATGGGACCACATAGGTCGGTGTGAACTAACTCCAAGATTCTCTTTGTTGAATAGTCTTTACTCTTAAAACTAGATTTTGTCATTTTTCCTTTTTGACATTCATGACACATAACATGATCAGGCTTTGCTAGGCTAGGCAGACCTCTAACCTTTTTCTTTCTATTGATCTTAATCATGTTATCAAAATTTAGATGACATAACCTTTTATGCCATAACCATGCATCCTCATTTTTCATCAGTAAATAGGAAGACTCAACATTGTCAAGATAAAACAAGTTACCTTTGGATTGTGCTTCTGTTCCAACAAGTTTTCCTCCATCATCAAATATCTTTACCTTCTTGCTCTCAAAAGCTACTCGGTGACTTGAGTTGTTAAGTTGTGCCACACTTAGGAAATTGTAATTTAGTCCTTCTACCCAATAAGCATTATCACATTTGATTTTATCATTTATCAGTAAAGATCCTTTTCCTCTAACCATACATGGTGTATCATTACGCATTTTTATAGAACTTCCATCATATTGCTCAAGATGATCAAAATTTTCTTCATCACCAGTCATGTGATGTGTACAGCCACTATCAATGATCCATGTATCATTTTTATTAACTTTAGAAATGAGTGCTATCTCTACATACCTTTCTTCTTCCTCAGAATCATCCTTCATCGCAAGAAATACTACTTCAACATCATCATCTATGTCAGTATCAGTATCATTCTCTTCAGCAATGTAACATACCTTTTTTCCCTTATCATTGTTGTCTTGGTTATCTCTGTTGTAGTGCCGGTAACTTCTATTGTTTCTCCTCCCATAGCTTCCTTCACCAGATTGATCTTTGTTTCTATCATCTTCTTTCTTATTTAGACATCTAGCAGCAATATGACCAACTTCTTTGCAGTTAAAACATGCTAAATGCAATTTGTCCTTGTATCTAACTTTACCTTTAGGTAACCTCCGGGCCATAAGAGCTTCAAGTTCATCAAGCTCATCATCAGTGTTATTATCATTGTCATCCCTATTATTTCTACTGCTAGACTTATTGATCTTCAGAGAAGACATGAAAACAGACTCAATAGATGGTACAATACTATTATCAAAATTTTTCAACTCAAAAGTTGTTAGCTTACCAATTAGACTATCAAGAGTAAGAGTGTTGCCAGGTGCAGACCTCATTTCATGTATAGCTGATATTCTAATTGCATAAGCAAGCAATAAGGTCCTTAGAATTTTACTTATCACTATATCTTCATCAATGACACCACTAGATCCTTTGATAGCCATGACTACCTCCTTTATTCAGTTTGTATACTATACTATATTTTCTCCTTCTTTCATTTTCATATCATCAAACCTGCCTCTTAGGCTTTCAGCTCAGGCTCTCTTGACATTAACATCACCACCATAGACTTGAGCTAGTTTTTCCCACATTTCCTTTGAATTAATACAATCTTTGACATCCTTAAATTCAACATCTGATAGAGCAAAAAAAATCTCTATCATAGTCATGTTGTGTTCATGTCGATCCTTCAGTTGATCAAGAGTCAAAGCTCCAGTCGATGGTTGTAAGTAGCCATTCTCAAGTAGATGTAATGCAAAATCTTTTATTCTGGATATGTGAAGTTTCATTGGACTTTTCCATATGGTAAAATTGTCCTTGTTCAGCTTCGGCACCTCCCTCTTATACATTTTGTGATCTTTCTGTTGAAGTCCTTAAAACTCTGTTCCAAGCAACCAACACTCTGATACCAATTGTTAGAATAACTGAGAGGGGGGGTGAATCAGTTAGATCAGTTATCCAATAGTCCCAATTACAAAATGTACCTCATTAAACAAATTCAACAAATTTTTGCAGCTCGGTAACATAAAATACTAAACTATCTATACCTTTACCGATTACCAGTTAATTACTCACAGTGATTACCGACCAAATCAAATATGCAATATGTAAAGTATGAAAACAAATCAATCATCAAAAACATACATAACACAAAGATTTAACATGGAAACCCTGTTAAGGGGAAAGCTACATGGGATCGGTAACCCAAAATACTTTTCACTCTTCTGAAGTGAGCTCGGTGAAGAGCCAACCCTGTTAAAGGTTACAAACATACTATTAGGTGTGACCTTGTTAGAGGATTTAAGACTAATAGCTATCGTTCAACCAACATTCACTATGGGGTCGATAGGATAAAAATGTACATTCATTGAATGACATGGGGTATATCATAAGACGGTTAAGTCCACTCGGTTAAGAGATTTTTCTGTATCAATGGTTAAACTGAAATAGTAATTGATCTGATTACAATACAACTCAAATTGTAGATGTTTAGATCTATTCTAAGCCCATACAAATCCTCTGATCAATATATCAATTCACTTCCTCAACTTACTTTCACTCGGTAAAAGCTCTCTGATGCTCGGTACTATTCTACAGTTCAGTTCTTCTTCAACCAGTCTGATCAGGCATGCATGAAATTGTATTCATGCGAAATCTCTACAGTCTTATATCTTCCCGCATGTTTCAATAAAGAAACTCATATCTCTTATATAAATAGATAAACCATTTTCATATGAACCATCAGATTTTGCCGCTTAATCTCCTTCATTGATTTTGCCTCTTAAACTTTCTTCGATGGTTGTGTAAGTAACACATTTCAATTCCATCCCTTAGATCTTCTCTGAATTTTGTCAGCCGTGGATCTTGTAACAAACTTTATCCTCAATCTCGAAATCATAACACTTTACAGCTCATCAATTTCTGTCGGCTATACTTAAGTATTAAATACTTTCATCCATACTTGGTTAACAAAGAAATGCGTTGGAGAACACAAGCTTAGTTAATACTATCACTTGGTATACACTACACTAGCTCGATGTATATTGAAGTGCTTTATTTACCGACCACACTGCTTTGTTAAGTTTTGCTTCCAACTTCATAATATATTAATGCAACATAATCAAGTCAACCATATGAAGTCATAGACTCATCAATAAGTTACCCAAAGTATTCTGTATCCTCATCTGTCATATCCATCTTCCTCCATGTAGATATCTCAGTTCTTCATCTTTTCTCTCCTCTTTATAGATGTTTAGATGTTTGCAACTATCATGATAAGTACTGTCAAAACTAGTTGACATCAATGAAAACAAAATAACTGATTTAATTATCTTACATATCATTTCAGTACTTGGTGATCTCTAATCACTAATCTTCAAGTCATTCAGGTATTCAATCAGTTGTAGTCCATCATAACTGGTTTGATCGGTATATACAATAGTTAATTTATTGCTATTCGGTAATTGAACAGAGAGGCATAGTTAAAGTTTTACTGAGTTGATTAAATTGTTTGAAAGATTTTTTTTATACATTAGGGAGTGTAGGATAACTAGACTTAACTTATTCACCCCCCCTCTTAGTTATCTAACATTGCATCCATAAGATTCGCTCTTAATTATGTTATTCAAAAGCTTCTTGGTTTTTTCATCTTCTTCACCTTTGAATCTTAGATTGATGATTGTTTTATTTGCTAACTTGAGCTCATTGCTTACTTCTTTGTGCCTAGATTTGAACTTCTAGATTTTATCTTTCAATTTTTGGATGCATTCATTTGCCATTTGAAGATTTTATGATAATACTTTTTTTCTCTTCTTTAATCGATTCCAAATCTTCATTTACTAAAATGAACTCATTCCCATCCATGGTGGATGTTGGTGTGAAATGTTCAACCTCTTGGATCTCCTTCGAGTCGTTAGACTCTTCCAAAGGAACTAGCTTTTATACCAATTGTTGAACATTTGGTATATTAAGAGAGGAGAGTTGAATCAACATACCCTTGACAAATTTAAAGCATTTAAGTAATTGTCCACATAACATACTTTAAGAACATTAGAAATAAAAAACTGAAAGTATATAAAATAACAACACATAACACCAATTTTTTTTGGAAACCCAAGTTGAGAAAAACCACGAAGAGAGTTAATTCTCAAGTATTAAGTAACCAGTTAAGTAATACATAGGATGGCTCACTGTCGTTTGGGTTCACTACCTTGGGTACAAAATAGCAGTAATATCTAATTATACAAAATTGAGTTGATGAGTGTGCATCTACAAAAGCATTGAATACAATTTTATGTGAATTACAGGTCTTCCACTTTACTAATACAAGATATATACATCAAATTGCTAAATACATCAATAATTTGCATATATAGATCACAATACATATACACAACATGTAGTCACATCGCATCACATTACTAATTCATTTGCTGAGGTTGCCTTCATTATATACCATTATCAGTATGAATCCATTCCATGTGGGTTGAAACCCTAAATTAAAAACCATGTAACTAATCTGAAATGTGTAGCTATCGTCGGTCATACATAAAAAGTGTTTCTAACACATATCCATTATGGGTCTAGACCAAAGTATCCACATACTGTGATGTTCATGAATTACTACCGCCAATACCACTATTGGTGGCTGCTATCAGTGAGACATAGAACTGAAACCAAAAGGTGTAACGGTAAGAAGTTATATTAATAGATCTAGAATAATGTCATCAATGAAAAACTAAAAATGGGGTTTAACCTAGGACAACTTCCACCCATTCTCTTGAACTTATTGACAAAAATATTCACTTGTAAAAAATTAATTTTCTTGCTATCTTATTAATAAGCATCACCATGTAATAAAAAAAACTTGTAAATACAAGTGTATGAGAGTATAGAGAAGAGTTTGCTTTTTAAGACACAAGTTGATATGTGAACAATTTGTTTAAACTCAACACTATGTTGTGTATATATATTCATTTATTTTTATTATGTTTTCTTCCTTAAATGGTTGAAGGATCAAATCCTACCTAGAAAAAAGAAGAAGAAAATGATTAATAAATGGAACACAAGGCTACTCATAACATAAGTAACTTGAAAAAATATGGAAAAAATACTACTACAACACCAAAAGGGTTTGAGAACAATATTGTGGTCAACTACTTTAGATTTGATCAAGAAGATACTACAAGAATTTGGGATACTAATGATTACATCATTTATATCCAATACTAATATGTGTTTGGAATATCAAATGTGAGTTATAATATAATGGTTGAAAGTGGTAGGAAGAACAAATAATGAAAGAGTAAAAAAAAGTAGTTAAAGTTACTATAGTTGAGGGTACTTCGTTAGATTCCCCATCAGGTAGTGAAGATGTAGACAATGGACCAACAAAGGAAAAACATTTTTCATAGTTTAAAGAAATGCTTCAACATTAAATAAAAACTAGTCTCACTAAATCATATGATTGTTAAACATGAAAAAATATAGCGATCTAATAATAAACATTCATACATAAAGATATTTAAATGTTAGCAATACAAATCAATATAGAATAGATGAGTGAGAGAGTGTGGATTTAAGTTCTATCACATGGTAATAAAAAATGTGAACTAGAAGATTAGAATTTAATCCATAAAATGAAATGCAGTCACAATGATTCATATTCTAAAACTACTTGTGAATTTGAATAATTGCAAACAAAAAGAACAAACTTACCAAATTTGAATTCCATGATTTACCAAATTTAGACTCTACGATGAAATTTATTTGCTTGAAGGGTTTGAGATTTGGTTGCTCAAAATATCTGCAATGTATACCTCTTAGGATGATTGGATGCTTTGCATAGGATAATGTGCTCATTTATTAATTATTGGCAAGAAAGATGGATGGTCAAGATTCAAGGATGAGATTTTTAGTGGAGATAGAATGCGACTAATTTTTCTTAAGATCAAGAAGAAAATGAAGAGTTTAGATTCATTTTGTTTAAAACAAATGGCTAAGATTACACTTATTAAAAAATAGTAATTTGTTGCAACCAAAAAATAGAAGGGAAAAACAAATTAATTGGTCATTTATTTGTGAAAATGGTGGAGAGGATATAGGTAACTTAAACAATAAAGTATTATTTTATTTGATCAGTCATGTGAGGTGGAATTGAAGCAATTAAACAATAATTAGACGTGAAGTAGAAATTTAGGTAATTAAATTTTTTATTGTACCAACTAATTAAATAGATACTATTAATTAGTCTTGTCACATCTAATTAAATAATATTTAGATATATGTGAAGTGGAAATCAATGCACTTAAAGACAATTCAATTATATGTAGCATTGGATGAGACCAATTAATAATATTAATTTAATTAGTTGGTGAAAAATTAAATTAATTAAATATTGTTATTGAATTAAGTAGTGATAATAGGACATGAGAATTGAAGGTGTAAGAACAATTTTCTGTTTCTAGAAAATTAAATTCATGTTATTATGAAAGACAACATTTGTAGTAGTTTACCTTGCTTTATCAACACCTTAAGATTTATTATTAATTAGTCTTGCCACTTTTATGTGTCTACCAACATTACATTAATAAAAAAACATATTCACGTTATTATGAAAGACTACATTTGTAGTAGTTTACCTTGCTTTATCAACACCTTAAAATTTATTATTAATTAGTCTTGCCACATCTAATTAAATAATATTTAGATAGATGTGAAACTAAAATCAATGTTATTAAAGACTATTCAATTGATGTGGCATCTTGTGAGACTAGTTAGTAATATTTATTTAATTGGTTGGTGACAAATTAAACTAGCTAAATAATACTACTATTGAATTAACTAGTGATGATAAGAAATGAGTATTGAAGGATGCCAAGACAATTTTATGTGTCTACCCATGTTGAAATAATAATAATAATAATAAATCAAATTTGCATTCTTATGAAAGGCTAACATTTGTAGAAGTTTGTTTTGTTTTATCAACACCTTAAAATCAATTACAATGTGTTTGATGCAATATTATATATTTTTCCAATTTCCTTGTGCTCTCTAACATCTTGATGATGGATCATAGAGTGTGATGTAAATGTGATACAAAAAAATTGCGCAATCTAATCCAAAAGTAGCAATAATAGTAATATTTTTAAAAACCCGAACCTCTAATTTATCTCGTCATATCTCTTATTCCTATAATAAATTTCATAATGTGATTTAAATTATTGATACAAAAACCTACACCTTTATTTACAGAAAAAACACTAAAAATGAATCTCTTACTAACCTCAAATTTATTAAAATATATAAAATTTTTCATATGATATCTTGATCTTAATCTTAGAGGACAATCAATTCAATGGACCAATCTTATTCATAAAAGTCAATTAATTCAAAGGACTAATCTTATTCTTAGAAGACACTTAATTCAATGAGCATTTAGGATTAAAATATGACCTAAAAAGTTCATCAACTCAATTATAAGAAGATGGCTGGAATATGCAAACGGGAAGATGGTTTTTTGTACGACCAAATTCTCATTTTGACTAAAAACGAGAATTTGGCAAATTCCACCTTTTTTGAGGAATTTGCCAAATTCTCGTTTTTGGTCAAAATGAGAATTTGGCCGTACAAAAAACCATCTTCCTGTTTGCATATTCCAGCCATCTTCCATCAAACAAACGGGGCCTTAATGGAAAAAGGTAAGTTTTCATGGTTGGTATTTTTAATTATAATTGAGTTAATAAACTTTTTAGATTAGAGTAATTGAACAAATCTTGTGTATTTTAATTCTAGATGTTCATTGAATTAATTGTCTTCTAAGAATAAGATTTGTTCATTGAATTAATTGACTTTTATGAATAAGATTGATCCATGGAATTACAAACACCAACCATGAAATTTTTTCTTTTTTCTTTTTTGTTTGTGTGAATTAATTGTTTTCTAAGAATAAGATTTGTTCATTGAATTAATTGACTTCTATGAATAAGATTGATCCATGGAATTACAAAAACCAACCATGAAAACTTTTCTTCTTTCTTTTTTTGTTTGCGTGGGAGGTATCCCCGTAGCCTAACCCAATGCCCAATAGCCTATCTTGGGTACTTGTGCGAGCTAGGGTGAGACTCATACCTCCACGGGTGAGATCCTCCGCCCAAAAGCCATCACACTTCCTTAAACCAAGAGCAGAGTCAAACCCGAAACCATGGAAAACTACCCACAACCTCAAACCAACTTTACTATCTATACAAACTACCATGAAAACTTAGCTTTTTCCATTAAATCTTATTTAAATCCAAAAAAATAGGTAGGCAAGCCTTCCCCATGAAGCCAACCTCCCACCTTTACAAAACCCTAGAAAACTTTTTCCTTGTCAACTCCCACATTCACATTTGCACAGACCTACCTATCATTGATGTTAGTGTACCATCATAAAGAAGCAAAGCAAAAGAGACATGACTTCATTACACATTTAAAAATGAAACGATTGTAATGTCTCTTTTGTCGTTTTTGCCACGCTGGCATTTCTAGGTTTACAATCTTAAATCTTCTCACGAAACTATATGCGGCCACTGAAAACTGGTCCCATCGGACTCCACAACCTTATCTGATAACCCAAACCAACTTATCAACATAACTTATCAAACCTAAGCGGTAAGAATATTATTATCAGATAAGCTTATCAGATAAACTTATCAATTCTAGGCAATAAGAACATTATTATGATATACTTTATCAACCCTATAAAGCATGGTATTCTTTTTAGCCTTTTTTAACTCACCAATCGGCTGACGGGCTGTAGCCGGTAATGTCAGAACCTTGTAAGCTTACCGACGTACTTTTCCCTATTTCCCGCCGGCAGCTGTCGTTACAGCCCGTCGACTCGTGCATGTGTGGGAGAACACGTGGAAATCAGAAGTACCGGTCATTTCTAAGATGATTACCGCCACGTGGCGAGAATCTTATGGTGAGCTCTCGCTGTCTCGGTAATCTGGACTGACGTTGACAGCTGATGACTTTTGGATTTGCCCGGTTAACTGCTCTGGGCCCCACGTAGAAAGGAGAATTGAGGAGAAACGGCATCGACGGCAGATGCTTGTTCCAAGGCTGCAGGAATACATTTGGATCGCTGAAGTACATAAGAGTCCTCTCCAATGTACTTGGAACAAACATAAACGGTTGATGCGGTGGTGCTACCTATTTACCTCGGAGGAGTAATTTATTGCATTTGACTAAGAAAGGATGCTAATTTTAAATTTTTAATATGCTTTATTCAAAAAGAAGAAGAAGTGGAACACTTTATGTGGAGCATAATGAATGTATTTCATGTGCATTAATTGATATGTACTAATAATATTTTTCTAAGATTATTAATCATATATTTTTTTATGAATGATTATTTATCTACAAAGTTATATATATGATTATTCATCTACAAAGCTGTTTTAATTATTTGATACGAGAGTATGACTATGAGGCGCCCCAAATTCATTGAAGAACGATCTTGATCCCATTTCTTATGACAGAAGAGCTTTAACTGAGCAAGACTTGATCCCTAATGGCCTCTTTAAAAACCTTTAAACTTTATGAGTAATATTTATAGACACTATTTGTTATATTTTTTAATTACTGAAAGTTACAAAATGCCTTTGAAAAAATGATTAGCATTACCAAGGTAGAGCAAAAGTGATAATGTTCCCAAAATTCGAAATGAAAGGCTTTCTTGCATTATAGGCAATACTCTCTTGCGCACCAAGGGAATATATGTTAGTTTGGACAACGGTAAAGTCTTGTTGAATTCTTATTATTAAATTCATCTCGCTCTCTCATATTTTATTTTTCAAGTTTGATGGTTATACGATTGATTTAAATGGTTATTAAATAATATTTGTTAACTACTAATTAAATTATTTAACTCTTTTACATTAGGAGTATGCTAAATAATTCTAATAATTTTTTTAATTATATTTATTTTTATTCATAGTTGTATATTGTATATTTTATGGGTCAATTTGGGCAACTTGTTTCACATGTTGTTATTGAATTTTAAATAATAATTAAAAGTTTATTGTAATAAATTTAATTTATAATTATTTATCTTATTAAAATTATATTTATTATATAAATAATATTTTAAAGTTTTTTAAAATTTTATGTAAAAATAAAAAGATTGATTAATATAAAATTGTTTTTAAATGTTGTTGTACAATAGTTTTTCGTATTAAAATGTTATTTGTATAATAATAATTATATTAAAATAGAAAATAGAAAATAAAGTAATTATTAAAACTAATTTATTTATTTGAATTAATTTATAATTACAAGTTATTAAACCTCATTTATTTATAATTATTTATCATATTAAAATTTTAACTTGTCAAAGAATTATATTTTGAATTTTTACTTTATTTTCAATAATAAAATAAATTTCAACCTCTATCACTTCCTTTTTAAGCGTGCAATGGATATACTCAAGAGGTACTAGAGGTGAATTATCATGCCCTCAATTAAAATCATGGCGCTCTATCACTCTTATCTATTTATCTATTGACATCTCTCTTATTTAATTATTGTGGATCATTTTTTGCATCAACATTTCAAATCATACTCTATGATCCATATCAGGGTTATGGTTCGTATTAGAATTGAGCTTAGGATTAAGGTTTAGAGTTTAGGATTATAATTATTGTCAGGGTTAGGTTTCACATGATGGTTAGTATCATGGTTAGAGTTAGGGTTTTCACTAGGGTTAGAGTTCAAGATTAGGATTATAGATACAATCATGGTTAGGGTTAAGATTTACATTATTGTTAGTGTTATCATTCTAGGGCTAGAATTAGGGGCTAGGATGGAAATTAGGGTTATGATTAGAGTTAGGTTTGGGTTATAGTTGCCAATAAGGCTTAGGGTTACAATTATGGTTAAGATAGAAGGTTGCATCATGGTTAGTATTATGGTAAAGGTTATGATTTTGTTTAGGGCTAGGATTTTTATTTAGGGTTAGGGTCGAGGTTAGGTTTTAGGTTAGATTTAGGATTATGGTTAGTTTTATGTTCAAGTTAATGGTTTAGGTTTATGTTTTTATTAGGGTTAGGGTTATATAGAGTTTGGATTATGATGGTTAAAGTTAGGGTTTCAATTAGGGTTAGGGTTAAGTGAATGCATAGTTATTTTGTAGCTAAACATCATTGCCTTAAAAGTTTGCCTACTGACCTTATTAGTTCCACAAATATTTGAAAAACAAAATAGGTCAAATTTTACCCTAGTTCACCTTAAATATCTCTTTGATGTACCCTTTGCACCCTAAGGTGCAATTGCTAGTTTTGATTGGTCATAGTTAGGTCGTGTAAAAGGGATTGAGATTGTGTATTTTTAGGTGATTAAATTGTTTGTGTGCTTATTTTTTGGAGGGAACATCCCATTTTAAATTAATTTAAATTAAAAAGATGAAATTAATTTAAAAATAAAATAATAACTATTAGACACCTCATACTTTTATGAATTTTATGTGTCATTTTTTATATTATTTTTGCATAAATGTATAATAATTATGTTTAATTGGTACAATATGGATGTATAAATAGGCTTCATTCAAAGACAATATACAAAGTGATAGGCATATAACTCTTAGGACAATTTTATCAAGTTGTGACATACATCTCGTCTATTGAGTTATTCAATTTGTATGAGCTCTTATAAATAGAGCCCATGGTCATACATCTCTCTCACAAGCTTTCCTAACTTGTATGGACTCAAGCATACATCTCTACTATAAATCCTCCCAAATTGGATGGATTAAGGAGCATACATTCTTACAAAATTTCCCTTGAGTTGTATGAATCTTTCATATTTTGAATGAAGTGAAACTTTCACATGATTTATTGTGTTTTTATGATTCCTCCAATTCTTCTTTTTTATATTGTCCCCCAAATTTACTAAATAAATTAGATAAATGGTATCAAAGAAAAATTCAATCATTTCAAATGTATTTACTAGTAGCAAGTTTTCCCATTTTTCACTATGGATTTCATTAAAAAATTGTGGACATGCCCCCTCTTAGTCTTCAACCATTTTGAAGCATCCATGGAGGCCATGAAAACCTCTTTCACTTTTAGTATCTCTTGATTTTGATTACTTTTCTCGATGGGTTTATAGTATTTTTAGTAATCTTGATGGAACATTAAGTGTTGTGCAAGGTCACCAATCTTGTTACCGAATTGCTTGAATGTTGAATCCAAGTAAGAGACCCATGGATTGCTCTATTTGAAATGGATTAATTACAAATTCAATCCATACAATCTCAATAATATATAGTATTAAATCTTTCTCTCATTCCTTTCATATATGGTACACCATAACTGGTTGATGCAGAGGGAAATGTTCACACAAAACTTGGAAACATTCTAATGCCAAATGGGCATATTTCCCAACAAAGGGCTACAAACCAAAACTTGATTTGGATCTTCAAAATCTAAAGTACAAAGCCTTAAGACACATTTGGAATGATAAATGTGACATGAAAAGACCATACATGGTCACCAAGCACATAAACAATCATATAACAGATTTCTACCACCTTCCTGTAGCAACAGTGATAAGAACTTACATAGACAAGATAATTTTTTGTAATCAGTTTATTTGACCCCTCAAATCATGAGATGATTTTTTATGGAAGGAAGGAAAGTTTTTCACAACATTATAATCTATCCACACACTTTTTGGACTAACCGCCAACGTTCCCCTTTGAGATTCGTGACATGGCTTAACCGCCTCTTGTGTTCTATAACTCTAGTGGTTGTATCGAGCATTGATAGGTCAAGCTTTTGGTGCAACGACAACCAACACTCTACCAAGTGGTATCAGAGCTTTCTCACAAGTTCGAATCTCCTTGGGTAACATTGAGGGGGGATTGTTGGACTAACCGCCAATGTGCCCCTTTGAGATTTGTGACATGGCTTAATCGCCTCTTGTGTTCTATAAGTCTAGTGGTTGTATCAGGCATTGATAGGTTGATATTTTGGTGCAATGACAGCCACCACTCTAACAACACTGAGTTTCAGGTCCTTAGTAGACCATACATAGCTATACTAACACATTATTCAGACTGCATATTTGGGAAACCATATTCAAACTGCATATTTGGGAATCTAGTGCTCATCTTTCTTTAATTATTGGTGGACACCCATGGGCATTCTTCCATCTCTTCCCTTGGAGGCTTCTATAGAGGTGAAGTTTCTCCTTGGATTATGAGGTGCCTCTCTATTGCCCGTTGGAGGGATCATTTTGTTTTGTTGATGTCTCTTACACTCTTGTTTCTTATTGAGGTGGAGCCATCATTTATGGAGGTGGTGATGTGTCTTGAGAGCAAGGTGGATTGTGGGAAAAAAATGTGCTCTCTTGTGGCTAGTTGCTGGGAGGAAGGTTCGTATCAGATGTGGTTTTCTAGGTCATCTCTTTCGTCCATCTATCCTATTGAGGCAAGATCCCTTTCTATGGAGGTGGAGGGGAGTTTTTTTGGATGAAAGACTTTTCTCTTTTGGAGAATCATTGTTGCTCATAGTTGGTTGGTTTGGGGGTCCATGTTAAAACCCTCTTTGTTCGATGGTTCTTTATTGAAGAACTTTATGATGCTATTCATTGGCTGAGGATTCCTTCTTCACCATGCTATGGTTTTGGGAGCCATTTTAAAATCCAAGGTGGTTTTGGATGCCTTCTCAAAACTTAGGTTAATTTGGGGGTACCCCTCTTAACCCCATAGTTACTGCTGGATTTTTAAAGCTCAATCTTCTATGGTGGATTCTAGTGGTGGTTTTTGGAACCATGATAAAATCCAATGATATGGTTTGGGGTGCCCCTTGTTGGTGTTAGATAATTCCAACTCACCATTTCATTTTTAGTCTGATCCGTAATTAACAACAAACTCAAGTTCACTTGTGATATTTGCATGTCATCGTTTGCATGATGTTTATCGAGCTTCGTTTGCATCATCTATGCTCTGTAATGTTAAGCTTGTATGCACCCAAAAATGGTCGCCTAGACTTTGGGCCCCATTTATTTGATTTATCAACCCTGAATCATTTTTATCAATAATCAATATTTTCAACATTATTAATTTCTTGATCAAGTCTTAATTTCGATCATATATTGGATTTTTATCCTTGGGCTAACCATTTATCCTAAGTCTTTGTTTAATTAAAAGGAATATTTCCTCCCCTTTTGATTAAATAAAAAGCCCCACTTTTCCTCTTATCCTAAGTTGCACAAATAAAGCATTATTCCTATTTTACAAAAGGAAAAAAAGCACTTTTTGTCTCACATGAGGCTCAAAAGTCAACACTTCACTCTCATTAGAGGATACTTGTGCACATGGATTGCTCCTCTTTCAACCTCCACCGCTGATTAAGACTTTTTGCCTCTTAATCTCAATGGTCCATTCCTTTGCATTTCTTATAAAAGGAAAGCTCTCTCCTCCATTTGCATACCATGTTTTGAATACTAATCTTATGCTGCAGGAATTCTTGGAGACTTTTGGAGCTTTTTGGAAACCTTATTGTTCTTAGTCTTTCATTCTTGCATTTTAGCTTCATTTCATAGCTTAGTTTCCTTTGATGCAATAGATTTAACTCACATAGCTTAATAGGAGGAATTTGTAACACTTGTTCTTTCCATTTCATAGCTTAGTTGCATTGCATTTTTCATTTCCATAGACTAGTTTGCATTGCATTTTCATAGTGATTCTTGAGGATATTGGCACTCTTTCCCTTTTCTTCATTTGAATCTCTTATTGTGTGGTTGACTAGCAAGGTCACAAGCTTGTAGCTCTAGCTGAGAGCAAATACATCATAGTCCCTTGCAACTCCATGCATAGAGAGCTATGAGCTGCTTTGTGAGGCCTCATTCTTGAGAAACCTTGCATGTAATGGTTCATAGAAGTGCACCATTTTAGTGTGTACATTTTTGGCGCCCACCATGGGGCAAAGTAGACTAGCTTTGTCCCTTCTTTTTCTGCATTTTCATCATTTTCCATCAATTTTTTGGCAAGTTTTTAGCTTAATTTTCGGTCTCTATTTTTTTTTCTCAGACTATCGTATGATACTTTCCAGAAGTATTGCGCGATACTTCTCTGTATGCGCGTGTGATACTTCGCCTGTCAGAAGTATCACCTGGCTATTGTGAATTCTATCGCCTGGTGTCGGGCGAAGTATCACCTGGCATAAGGTGAAAGATCGCGCAGACTAAAAAGTATTGCCCCAGTATACTGTGAAGTATCACGTGATACTGGTGTCTGTACCTGATAGTGAGCTATTTTATCTATCTTGCAAGTTTTAGGTTGTTAGCTATCTTTTTGAAATTTTTAAAAATTTCTAGCGTTTTCATTTTTTGAAATTTTGCAAATGGTATCGAAAATTGAAGTGTGATATATTGTTGGAAAGGTCTTTCTGAGCCTAATCCAACCATGATGGTTTCATTTTCAGATTTTGTCATTTGATCAGTTATTTTTGCAGATTATCTAATGTTTCATGTGCTAACCATTGTTAGATTTTGGATTTTGCTAACCTTGTTGGTCTAACAGGTTGTGGTTGTAGGTGCCTCTTGCTTGAATATTTTGTCAAAATCGCATGTCAAAGAGGGCTACTAACAGTTTTTGTAGGGCTGCCCAAGCATAAAAAAAAAATAAAAAAAACTTGCTTGTTTATTTGCTTTCCTTTTAAGTGTGGCAAAAACTAGTTGTTTCATTTATTAGGCACTTAATATCTTGTTGTAGGAATTCTTGGGTGGTAGGAGAAGTATGCTCTTCACCATTTTGGTGAACCAAAAAATCTTGACCCATCTTTGAATTTTGAAAACAAGAGGGTAAATGAACTTTGCTTGGTGTGTTTGGGAGAGATTCTTGAGATAGGGGAGTATGCTCTTCACCCTTGTGGTGAACCAAAAACCTTGAACCTCAAGAGTTGATCCATTTTTTGTTTAGTTGTTAGAATCCTTTAGCGGGCCTGCTCTTAAGCAATCAAGAGGAATGACCCAAGTGGGGACAAGCTAATACCGAGCTATTCCAACCCACTATAATCTCAAGGCTATCAAGGACACAAAACCTTGGTAGACATAACACTTGTCTTCGCTTGATGTGAGTAGCTCATGGGATTGCGACCATGGGGAAAGCATTGAGCAAGAATGCTTAAGGTACTCTTGAGGCCGCGAGGTCCTAGTCCTTCATGAGGAGCAAGAGGGGTGTTATGAACGGAAGCCCTTACTAAGAATCATAGGTTAGAGGTCACCTTATTTAGCTGCTTATCTTCTTAGTGCAAGGATTGATCCAAGTGGTCTAACCTGGATCACCCCAAGATACTCACCATATGTGTCCCTTTGGTTGTGTTGTTTGACACTTCCACGACAAAGCCAATATCTCTTGTGGGCAACCACTTGGTGTGAGGCAAGGGGGCATCAAGTTGTGGGCTAAGTTGGTAAGTATTGAGCCTTGTCTTGTAGGTAGATATTGCTTGAATTGTCTTCAATTGTGCTATACCAGTGTAAACGTTCTCACATACAAACAATCGGTAGCTTCCATAGGGTGCAATTTTATTTTGATATCACAAGTGTTTGTCTTGGAAATGTTGCTTTTGCCCTTGTTTTAAGTGTTTGAAGACATGTTTGATCCCCTACTATTTGCAAACCTATCCAATTGCTATTGAATTTGTGATTGAAATCAGACATTTTCACCCTCACATTCGAAAACTTGAAATTAGACTTTGAAAACTCAAAATTTTGCACAAATTGGTCAAGATCAACATCAGTATCACATTAGCCAAAGAGAAATATCGCATTAGAAGGTTGTTCTTAGTGAGAAAGTTTATCTCTAGAATTGTGAGCTACATTCTTGGAAAATTCTCGTACTCTTATTGTCCAAATAATTTTCATTTAATCTCAATTTCAATTATATTTCAGCCTAGTCCAACCTCCTGGTTCAAAAGTGCAAGGGTAGTCACCCTTTGATTTGAAGCACCTCTTTAACAGTGTTGGTAAAGCCCCTTCTTCTATCTTTTCATTTCTCTTTGGACAATAGAGAACTTTGATTATCCTAGTTTGGTGTTGACATTTTGTGAGGTCATCCTATTACCAAGGGTCTTCTATTTTCAATCTTCCTTGGTCAGTCTAGATCTTAGATCCTAGGTGTTGTCATGTTGCTCAACATCTCAATGAACGTTATGGTATCAATTGCACAAGATGGCTCTTAGTCTTCTTCTTTCTTCTCCATTTCCCATGTTCTTCTAAAGTCTTCTATTCCCATGGGAAATTCTTCTTCTTCTTCTTCTTCTTCTTGATTCTTTTCCTCTTATTATCTAGTCTAGTTTCTTCTATTCATCTATTCATTTCTTCCATGCTTGATTCCTCCTCTTCTAGAACCATGAATTCCAACTACCTTGCCATGGAACCTCTCTTGAGAATGGATGATCTTGAACTCATTTCTCAATTTGAAGAATTTTGTTCCTCCAATGGTTCTTCTAAATATGGCATGGGTGATAAACTTATAGCAAAAATAAAAGAAAAGTCGATTAAATCAGACACCTTTTCTAGAATCATACTCATGATCTCATCCAAATATTCTTCATCTTCTAAACCTTCTCATCATTCCTCATCTTCTAAATGTTATCATGATTCTTCTAAACACTATTCACATTCTTCATCTTCCAAATCTTATCATGACTCTTCTAAACATCATTCGAATTCCTCATTATCCAAGTATTCTTCTTCCACTAGGTCTTCATTTTCCTCTTCTTCAAGATCTTGTTCTTCTTCTACTTCTTCAAAGATTCTTACTTCTCTTCACCATAAAGAGCAACGTGATAGTCCTTATGATGTCTCTTCCACAAAGAGTGACACACCCACCTATGATGACTATGATGATGGACAATGTAGTGATGCCCATGAAACTTCTATTCCTAAGCATCATCCTCATGGTACACTTGTGATTTCTAAGGGGGAGTCATATTGGGTAGATTGTGATGGTGATCCATATGACTCTAAATTTGAAGAATTCTTTGATGATTTTTGCGAACAATACAATATTCCTACTGAGGAAGAGAAAATCTACCGCGCTGATTTCAAACGTCAAAAGAATCTCTCCTCTAAAAGTTCTCATGCTAAAAATAAAGATGACACTCTCAAGCAAGATCATGTTAATGTTGAACCTTTGTCTTGTGATGGTTCCCTTCCATCCTCTACTTCCTCCAATACCCACACACTTCCTAAAGCTTCTGAGTCATCCAAATCTTTCATAAATCCTTCATCCAACAAAGATCATAAGGCTTTTCATGCGGTTCCTTATAGTTATTCTCAAGAGCCACCTCTTAAAGATACTCAAGCTAACCTTCACTTGGATGTGAATACTTCCAATAATGCTAAACCTAAAGAGCCTAAGCCTTTATATGCTACAATGCCTACTTCAACTAGTCCTTCACCATCTCTTCCAAAGTCTTCCATACAATTCCAACATGCTTCCTTGTCCTTAGAAGTGGCTCCATGTCAAGAGGACTCTAAAAATGATAAAGAAAAGAATATAAATAAAGATCAAGATCAGGAACCCTCCATATCATCCAATTCTCTTCATGATGTATCTCCTCCATTGCATGGTTCTTTTGATCCTCTACGCTCTTCCACATTTATTCCACCATCTCCTAAGCAAGATCAAGCTACTACTTACACCGTTGAGCTTATTGATAATCAAAATAACCTTACTACACTTGCATTTTGCAAAGATGATACTTCCATTAAGGTTATTAAAAATGGTGTTGTTACTTCCAATGTTGAGCCTATTGAAAATCAAGAAAAAAATGATGCGCTTATGCTATCCAAAGCTCCTTGTCAAGATCAAAGTATTTCATCTTCTTGTTCTACCGCTCCATGTTCACTTCCACTTTCTACTCTTCCTAAGTCTTCACAAGCTTTGAACAATCCTATCAAAGAAGGTGCTCCTATTCAAGATGTGCATGATCCTATTGAAAACTCTAATGCTCACTCTAGAGATGCTGATATCCCCAATTGTCATATAGATGCTAATGAACTTATTGATTATCCTTTTGCATCTTCCTCGTCCATCCTTGGACCCCCTCCACCAATACTAAGGGCTTCACATCTTCCTTCCATTTTGGGTCCTTATGTCCCTTCACTTTCCCCTCCTAACTCTCCTAATTCATCATCCATCTTGGGTCCTTACGTCCCTCCACCTCCTATCTTTCCTCAAGATCAACATAGATGCATACCCTTGAATCCTTTTCATCCATCCACCCATCTAAACCAGTCATATCCTACTCCTTCTTCCACAAGTCCCAAGTCTTTTGGAAGTAACTTTAATGTTCAATACAAAAAAAAGAAGCAATACAAGAATCCATCAAAAAAAGAAGATCACCATGTCTCCTCTAATCGACATGGAAACATAAAGTCAAAAGAGATATCTAAGAAGAAAACTACAAGACAAGTATGGGTTCCAAAATCCATCATTGAAGATATTCTCTCTAACACATCAACAGAAAATAAAACGCTTAAAGCTATATGGATTCCAAAGTCTCTCTTGAAAAAGTCTCATGCTGAGCAAAAAGTGAAGTTGACATTCAAGCTTCCACTTCATCTTTTTCCAAAAACATTCTTCCATTCCATGCGCCTGAACCACAATGTCTGCTAAACATTTTCCATATTCCTTCTCGTATTCCTCCATTCACATTTGAGAATTATAACAAGCACACCAATCCTCTCTTCGAGGAGTCACATAGCAATAATGAACCAGAATATGGTTCACATTTGGACTAGAATATGGTTTACGTTTCCTCCATTTTTCCCATCACCCTTCAAGGTGTGTATTAACGTTGATCTTACCTTTCTTTCCATCTACCTTTTCACATTCCTTCCATTCATTATCCTTCTACCTTCTATCCTTTTGCCTCATTTTCCTATTTCTCCTATCTTCCAACTTCACTTGCTTTACATAAAACCTTATCCTCCATTTTTCTCTCCCATCTTCCTTTCCCTATCAGCATCTTTGAGCATATCATTTTTGAATCCTTGGCATATCATGATTTATCTTTTCAAGGAGCACTACCTAAAAGCTTTCTTTCTTCCAAAAATTATAAAATTCAAAAAAATAGAAAAATTCAAAAAGAAAGAAAAAAATAAAAAAATTGAAAATGTGCCATGGTGAAAACCTGGAAACAGGCACCTTGGTAGCAAAAGTAAAGAGAAATAAATTCATCCTATGGTGAAAACCACTCCCTTGTGGCGCCTTGGATAAGTACCATGATGAAAACCTGGTAATCAGGCATCATGCGTAGTTCTTCTACATGTTTCATCCATTCCATCTTTGATCTTGGCAATGTTGACCTATACACGAACATTTGGCTATCTTGTGAGCTATCTTCCGATGCTCTTACTTTCATTCCATTCATGTTTAGCCTTCATATTTATTTTTCTCCATTCATTCTAACCTTTCGCTATCCTTTTCCCCTTGGTTTTGATCTAATAAAAAAGAGTAAAACATGATGCTATGAAGTCTCTTGACATGTCTACCCTCTTTGGACTGCATCCTTTCATGCTCTTACATTGCACTTTTGTGACTTATCTTATGCTGGCCTTTCATTGCTTGTCCAAATTTGTTTTTCATGACAATTTTTCCCTAGCTTGGGTACTCTTGAGGAGTTTTCCTTTGAGGATTTCTTCCCTTCATTCTCCTTCATTCTCTTATCTTCCATCTCTTTCACCAGCTTGCTAATCCATCTTGTTCTCCGCCTTGCTAGACATTGGGACTACACGATGTGATCTTGCTTGGGAGTTTGATGCCTGTTTCTGTCTGGGGGCATCCTTTGTACATACTTTATGATCTTGAAAAAATACCAAAAAAATTGATATATGATGTTGAAAAAATCTTAAAAAGTATAAAAAGTCCTAAAAAAATACAAAAAAATGAAAAAATGTAAAAAGTTCAAAAAAAAAGAAAAAGTGCCTTGGTGAAAACTTGGAAACAGGCGCCTTGGTAGCAAAAATACAAAAAAAGAAAAAAATCAAAAAATGAAAAAAGAGAAAAATTGCAATAAAAATCCAAGTGGTGAAAACCTGGAAAGAGGCGCTACTTGAGGCCTTTGCACTCCTATTTGTTAGCATGCATCCTCGACACTGAGCCTTTCCATCATGTCTTGACCCTATTTGACTTGGTCTAGAATTGGTCTTTATCTTTGTCTAGGGGGCATACCTGTTAGCATAGGTCTTTTAGGTGCATTTGTCTCTTGGGGCATTTCATAACAGGTGTTTTTCAACACCACCCCAAACTGTGTTTTTCAACACTACCCTTGCGTCGAGTATTTCTTAACCCTTATTAGATGTCTTACCCAATAGTCTAAGTATGATGCGATATTTCTCATTAGCAGATGTGATAACCAGAGTCTGACTCTATGATCAACACACACGCACTTAAACAATCAACTTGTTGAGATATGACGACTTTATTTTTCTTTGTGTGCTATCTATGAGGATTTCTTTGATGAGTGGTCTCTCCCTGACAAGTTTTCGATAATGCATAGCTAGAAGACTGAGGGTATGAGAACATTTTTTATTTCTTTATCTGCTTGTGGGTATATTTTGTTGATCCTAATTGTCATGAGCATTTATGCTGGTCTTACTTGACACTATAGATTGACAAGGTATTATCCTTGACTTTTTTGTGAGTGCATGCTTCTAGTTATCCTGACTTTCATGTGTCTTGATACAAGCATAATCTCGCCATATCAAAACTTAGGTGATCTCACTGCATTAGTCATCTTGACCTCCATGTCTTTGATGCCTAGGTGAGATTTCCACATTTTCTTCTGATAAAGATCATATTCATATCCACATAGTTATGCTAGTGTGCATTGTATGATCTTACGACGCTACCAATAACGCTCGATGATGATAATTAGATGTTTATAAGCATTGTGACCTTGCAATTCAACCACTTTCATAGTAGCTTGCATTTCTAGGTTCATGTTAGTTTAGTTTCTGCACCTTGCATATGGAGAGAGCTCTCCTTTTTTCATCTTACGTGGACCTGTTGGTCAATTGTGCTCATTTTTTTATTCTTCTTGATCATATCTTTCCTTTCTGGTCTTTCATATCCAATCATTTTCTATCCATTTTCAGACTCGAAATCAAAATCTGAGTCGTGTTTCCAAGTTTTCTCATTCTTCTACACAGTTGACTGACCCTTTTGAGGCATAATTCTTCGATCTTTGATGAAATTTCTTCCTTCCATGTCTCTCAAATTTTCTAGTCTTTCATCCACTCTATTTCTAGTCTTCTATTTCTATTCTTCTACTTCCTCACTGGGGCATGTTTTCATTGCCTAATGGTTATCCTGTTGCCCTTTATCTTCAATTATGATTTCACTTCAATTTGATCAAATCTTTATCAATTTGCTGTCTCTCCTCTACCTGATTTCGATTTTGATTCCAAGGGGGCATTATTTATGGGATGCTTATCCCTGACATCTTGATGCTCTTGATTCAGACATCTTTTGTGAGCTTTTGCTCAAATTTGAGATTCTTATCTCTTACTTTGAATGTGATCCCGAATCGACCTCATGTTCAAAGGCCTTTGTCTATGTTTGTCCGGATTCCCGAATCGACCTCACATCTAAGTTGTTTTGTGATCCCAAATCGATCTCACATTTCAACTTCATTCTTTGACTACATGTGTTCCCAAATCGATCACACATTAGTTAAAGAGGGGCAAATGTATGCACCCAAAAATGGTCACCTAGACTTTGGGCCCCATTTATTTGATTTATCAACCCTGAATCATTTTTATCAATAATCAATATTTTCAACATTATTAATTTCTTGATCAAGTCTTAATTTCGATCATATATTGGATTTTTATCCTTGGGCTAACCATTTATCCTAAGTCTTTGTTTAATTAAAAGGAATATTTCCTCCCCTTTTGATTAAATAAAAAGCCCCACTTTTCCTCTTATCCTAAGTTGCACAAATAAAGCATTATTCCTATTTTACAAAAGGAAAAAAAGCACTTTTTGTCTCACATGAGGCTCAAAAGTCAACACTTCACTCTCATTGGAGGATACTTGTGCACATGGATTGCTCCTATTTCAACCTCCACCGCTGATTAAGACTTTTTGCCTCTTAATCTCAATGGTCCATTCCTTTGCATTTCTTATAAAAGGAAAGCTCTCTCCTCCATTTGCATACCATGTTTTGAATACTAATCTTATGCTACAGGAATTCTTGGAGACTTTTGGAGCTTTTTGGAAAACTTATTGTTCTTAGTCTTTCATTCTTGCATTTTAGCTTCATTTCATAGCTTAGTTTCCTTTGATGCAATAGATTTAACTCACATAGCTTAATAGGAGGAATTTGTAACACTTGTTCTTTCCATTTCATAGCTTAGTTGCATTGCATTTTTCATTTCCATAGACTAGTTTGCATTGCATTTTCATAGTGATTCTTGAGGATATTGGCACTCTTGCCCTTGTCTTCATTTGAATCTCTCATTGTGTGGTTGACTAGCAAGGTCACAAGCTTGTAGCTCTAGCTGAGAGAAAATACATCATAGTCCCTTGCAACTCCATGCATAGAGAGCTATGAGCCTCTTTGTGAGGCCTCATTCTTGAGCAACCTTGCATGTAATGGTTCATAGAAGTGCACCATTTTAGTGTGTACAAAGCTAATGAAGGAGAAGAGGTGTTCTCTAGATCTCTATCTAAGTTTTACAATCAATTGAGCACAATGTAATCAATTGTGTATTTATTTTGTGTAGCTCTATTTTTTATTTATGTAAGTATTGTCTCTTTTCCTTATAGCTAGATCTATGTTGCAAAATTCCACATGGTATCAGAGCTAAGACTACTAGGAAGAAGAGTAATTTTTTTTTGCAGGTATAAAAAATCAAAGCTTCAAAGAATGAAGTTTTCACTGTTTTCTCTTCTTAGGCCATATGATTATTTTGAATGGAAGCCATAGATTCTACTTCATCCCACAAGTAGAGGCTTGCATCGAACAATCATGGGAATAGAGGCTGAATCAAATTATGCATCACAGACAAATCAAGGTCATGCTCTCTTTGCATGGGTCTTGTCTTCTTTTTCTCTCTAGTGACACACTGCTTTTGTGGATCTGTCATGCCTCTCTTTTCAATATTATGGAGGGTTTTTCTAGTGTTCGTGTTGATGATTCTTTGGTTCCATAGTTGATCAGTTTATAGACAATTGGCACCTGTATTTTCAACTAGCAATTAGTTCTTGCATGGTTGAGTAGTGTCGTTAGGGTCACTCATACAAAGGAGAATAATTAATTTAAAAATAAAATGATAACTATTAGACACCTCATACTTTTATGAATTTTATGTGTCATTTTTTATATTATTTTTGCATAAATGTATAATAATTATGTTTATTTAGGGTTAGGGTCGAGGTTAGGTTTTAGGTTAGATTTAGGATTATGGTTAGTTTTATGTTCAAGTTAATGGTTTAGGTTTATGTTTTTATTAGGGTTAGGGTTATATAGAATTTGGATTATGATGGTTAAAGTTAGGGTTTCAATTAGGGTTAGGGTTAAGTGAATGCATAGTTATTTTGTAGCTAAACATCATTGCCTTAAAAGTTTGCCTACTGACCTTATTAGTTCCACAAATATATGAAAAACAAAATAGGTCAAATTTTACCCTAGTTCACCTTAAATATCTCTTTGACGTACCCTTTGCACCCTAAGGTGCAATTGCTAGTTTTGATTGGTCATAGTTAGGTCGTGTAAAAGGGATTGAGATTGTGTATTTTTAGGTGATTAAATTGTTTGTGTGCTTGTTTTTTGGAGGGAACATCCCATTTTAAAGTAATTTAAATTAAAAAGATGAAATTAATTTAAAAATAAAATGATAACTATTAGACACCTCATACTTTTATGAATTTTATGTGTCATTTTTTATATTATTTTTGCATAAATGTATAATAATTATCTTCAATTGGTACAATATGAATTCATTGTTCATTGAATCTACATTCTATCACAATAATTTGTATTGTGTCTTTGTAATTGACTAAGTCTAGCTCACTTTTGGGGAATTTAACACTATAATTTAGGTGTTTAAATTTAAAGAAAAAACTGTTTATGTTATAAACTTGTTTCATGTGTTTAAGAGGAGAGACAATCTCATTTTAAATTGATTCAAGCTAAGAAGTCTGAAAATTATTTAAAATCATATTGGTTGCACAAATATTTTACATAGCTAATAATAATGGATATTATGTGACATGTTATAGATGATAACTTTACATTGCTCTTGATAAAAGTAGTGCAATAATTATGTATAACAAAAATTTGTTGCTCATTTAATCATTATGTACTATCAAAACTATTGGTCCTATTATTTTATTGGTATTTTTTTTGTAGCAAAAAAAACACACATGAAATTAAATCAACATGTTTTCTTCTTTTGATAGTGAATGGTTGGTTATATGCTTGATCTTATAATATGTTGAGAGTGGGTGTTGTTTGAAATGAAACAAAGTTGCATAATACAATTCCTACAATATATGAGAGGATATATGCATAAAAACTAAATTAATCATACAATCAATACTCTTATAGAGTCTTCATCCAAGAGCTTTAAAGAATCAAGTACCCTAATTAAATTCCTCTCGCAAATGAAAACCATGCTTGCACACATCCTAGTCTATGCTTCTTCTACTCCCATATGTAATGTATAAGAGATATACTGTAATCCAACCTTAGCTAACACACCAAAGGTTACATTACCCAACCTTAACAATTATTCATGTGTTTCATTTTATATTTAAAAAGTTTAAACATAATTACTTAGCAATAGTACATAAACCATGACGTGCCTCAAAAATATGTGCTCACTAAACCATGAACTCAATTCAATATTTCATACTAAGTCTTACCTCAAGGTAAGACATTTACAACTAGGGTATACTCATTATTGTAAGTAGACCTTATTTTATCAACACATCTGACCAAATCCATATTCAAAATTCCTTGTATATATGTTATCCTACACAAATAATGATAAAGGATTTCAACACCATCTTATAATGAGAATATATAACAAAGAATAATGTATATACATTTTGATATTTTGATTGCATGGGCAATATTGAATCTAAAATCAATAAAAGCATCTAAAGTGACACCATTTTCTCTTCAAAAAAGTCCTCATAACTAACATTAATAACTCAAGGCTCAAGTAAACATGAGAAGACAAGACACAAAGAAAGAATGCATCCAAAAATTAAGTGGATAATACCTATAAAACCATGCACCACTAAGAGGAGGAAGAGTGGGAAATAAGATTTCTCCTCCACATGTTATACCAAGACAAATCATAACTATCTCCATGAAAAATCTCTTCATAAGGTTTATGTTGAACTCTCATAGCTAAATTTAGGTATAGACTCCTTGATCTTTTGACTAAAACTTCATCAAATAGAAATTGTCTTAACCCATGACTTGATTCAAATTATCTGATCAATTTTATGAGACAATATCAAAATAAGAATTGGTGGTATTGTAAACACAAAATAAATCACGTAGAAGATTCATTTCGTTCAAAGTATGAAAATAAAATACAACTTTGGAAAACTTGTAAGAGAGATGTATGTCCCTAAGTCCATCAAGTTAGGAAAAACTCATGGTAAAGATGTGTGACTGAGTCCATACAAGTTAGGAAAACTTGTGAGAGAGATGTACATGCTTTTGGACTCCATTTATGAGAGCTAATACAAAATAGAAAACTCAAAAAATGAGATGTATGCCACAATTTGACAAACTTGCCCTAAGAAATGTATGTCTATCACTCTGTTTATTGGCATTGAGTAGAACCTCTTTATACATCTTCATTGAAGATAAAGGTCACCACATTAGGTGTTGAATGGGCAATCCAAAAATTGAAAGGTCTTTAAAATTCTCTAAAGATAAACAGATAGAAATACATCATTTGGATAACTTGACTTATTTATGGCATTCCTCCCCCTCAAAGGTAATCAGCCCCATATGGACCGATGGTGCATGGTACTATAGGTCCCGATTAGCCTCAGATAGGAAAAAATGGATTTTTGATGAATTTTGATTAGTTTTGGTTTAATAATATTTTCTAAGGTCATTTTAGAGCATTTTTTTAATCATTTCCCTAAGTTGTAAGCCTTTGGGCTAAATTTTGCAAAAGTTGCTCAAATTGGCAAAAATATGTAAAAGCAATTTTTTTTGTAAAAAGTGGAAAAAGAGGGAAAAATCATGCAAAAAGGAAGTTGAAAAGTCATCTTGGGCGTGATTTCAAGGGGATATATTCAATGCATTTTTGTTCAACTTCATGAATAGTTTCCTAGTGATGTCAATGGGGCAGTTTGATGTAGAGGGAAAGGTTCACACAAAACTTGGAAAATTTGGCCCAAGATGACTGATGAGAGCAAATAATGTCCAATTTTCCATCATATTTCATCCTATTCTTGCATTCCATTTCCATTCTATTTTCATATCATTTAATTATTTTATGTTGCAAATGATTTAATATATATAAGTTATGTTTAATATAGTTTTGAAATTAAATTATGGAAATTAATTATTGATTATCTTTATTAATGAGCATTATTCTTTTTGCCTTGCAATATATATTTACATGTTTTCTATCATCTTCAATGCATGAATCTTACTAATGTTCATTATTGCCACATTAGTTTAGAGCATTATTTCTTCCAATACTATTGACCAAGGAATATGTTGAGGAAAACATTATAATAAGATTATATTCATTTCAATCTTGAAATAAATAAAAATTCAAACATTTCCTATTGTTAGTTTTGTGTGGCACTTTGTGAGTAGACAAGGAGGAATTTGGAAAATCTGCGATATGATTTTTTTCCAAAACATGCCCAATTACATTCCAGTTGATAGAATTTTCAAAAATGAACGATCAAAGAAATATGAGTGGTTTTCTAAAGGCCAAATTTTTTGATTTACTATTACGACCAAGTTTCAAGATTGTTTGTTTGTTACATTGTTAGGAAATTAGTTTGTACATGATTAGTATATTGTTAGCAAATTAGTTTATTATGTTAAAGAAAGAGTGGTCACATGTTTTACACTTTTTCTTAAAAATAAAACAATAAGTTTCAACCATAAAGACTGAACTTCCATTATCAAAATAGACTTGTTTTTTTTAATGTGTAAAAGGCTATATAAGCCATCACATATTCAAGAAAGAGAGGAGAATGTATGAATCATAATATCAAAAATATAATATTGTTATGCTGAGTTGATTTAAGAGTTCTCTGAGTTTTTTTTCTTCAATCAGTTTGCTAGGAGGAAGGGTGCCCACTCTCTGCTACCGAATGTATATAAATATATTTTATATATTTTTGTAAGTTGTGTGGTTTAATTATTTATGTTTTGTATTATTTCAGATTGGTATTTCAGTATGATTTAATTGTTTATGTTATGTCCCATTTTAGGTTAGTATTTCAAGTATTGCAAGCTCTCTTATTTGTATTCATAATTCATTATTGTGTTTTATGTTTAATAATCATTGAAAATTATGGTATTTTCTTTAGACTTGTTATAATTTATGTAGCTTCTATTTAATTTGAATCAAACTCTAAGTTTTATAAATAATTTTGTGGTTTGTGTTTATTTCAAAGATTGGTTGCAATAAATCTGTAAAGTTCATGTCACTTGAATAGAGTAGAGAAGATCCTGTTGCCAGGAAGTGACAGTTCCTGTCACCAGTTTTATTTGGTTTGTAATAGGTTTCCTTTCATAGTTGCATTCATCCCCCCACTCATTTGATGACTTTAATCCCTTCGATTGGCATATAGCCACAACATTTATCACAAGCTTATGCCTCCAGATTGACACGTATAGACCAAACTAAGGGTAAAAGCACAATAAGCTGTCACCCTTTTACAAAGGAAGAGGCTAACAAAATCAAAGCTGTTCAACTTAAATAGTATAAAAATGACATTTATGTTTAGAATTTGAAGATGATGTAAACTAATTAAATGTGATAAAGTGGATGAAGTTTATGATCAATATTTTTAATAATTTTTTTGAATAATAATTGATATGTTTTTTTAATTTTTAAAGATGATTTTTTAGTTGTTGAAAAATGCTGAAAATTAGGGGTCTAGTTCCCACCAAACAATTATATGTAAATAAACATTTTTTCCCCTAATTTCAAAATATGTCATAGATGACATATATATCTAGTGCATGAAGTAATAAAAATTGGTTTGTGACCTATATTTTCTCTTTTATAACAATTCAAATTCCAACTCACTGAAATTGACAGTTTTCATCTCACAACATATTTTTCATAACAAATCTATCACAATCAAAAAATGAAATATATATTCTTGAAGAGGACTCTCTCCTCTAGTGCACCATATGTTTTTCAAATTTTTTTAATATGATTTACTATTTTTTTCTTTCTCCAAATCAACATCTCCTTGACTGTTAAAATACTTACTTGCAATATTTTTTAATTACTATAAACTATATCTAACTAAAACACTATAAAATCTATATGAGGATATTCTTGACTCTGATCTCTACAAAAGGGTATTTTTTTATTTTTAAAAAAATATCATTAAAATTATTAGGAGTTATTGAAAAGCCACTTTTCTGAAATAATTTTATTTTTATGGTAATTGGACCCAAAATGGTATAAAACATGCATTTTATAGATATTTTCAATTGGAAAAGTTAAAGCACTTATCTAACTTTGCTAGAATGAATCTAGGTAGACCATATGTTTGACCAAAATTAAATTTTAGTTAGAAATACTAAAATTCAGCTGTGCTGATAAGTTAGCCTAAAAGGTGACACCTGATTGTGCTTTTACCCCTAAACTTCATTATAATCTATTAATTTGTTCTTATTATTTGCCCTAGTGTTGGCCTATCATTTTGGTGCCATTATCGGGGAGAGGTGTCAAAGGAAAGTTAGTTTAGTGAGATGAGTTAGGAAAAAAATGTTAGGATGAAAGCGTGTGCACTTGTCAGCCGTGCTTAGGTAATTACTCTTAATTTGCATTTCTTAAGTCATAATTTAGATGCATTGTTTGATTGTGTAGGTAGATCTTAGAACCTAGTTCATTTATATCTCCACTCTCATTGTTGTGAGTCAAACAGTAATAAAGTAGAAAGTGTGAAGAAATAATAGAAAATAAATTGTTGAAAATTTTGCATTTTCAAGGGAGTTCAAAATTGCCAATTGTTAGAGTAAAGTATTAATTATGTTAATTAATCTTTACTCCCTTCTTAAGATGTCAACTTCCTTTTGCTTTAGTTAAAAGCACATGCATTAGTTGGTCTAAACTCATGCATTAGTCATGCAATACTCAAATTGATTATTGCATGCACTTGACTTTGCCTTTCAAGGCTTTCGATCTCCTTTATAAGGATGATCCATTGTACATTATTATTCGTTCATTAATTGAGGATATTTTCTTCTTCATATTTTTGAGTCAAACCCTTGCCCTCTTCTTCTCTTGACTCCTTGTAACAGGTTTTTTGTATGCAGGTGATCTTGGCATTCTGTTGATTTGTATTGCTCAAATCCTACATGGTATCAGAGCCTAATCTGCTACAGCTTGTTCACATTTGAAGGATTCAGAGATGAAATTCATCTGTTTCAGATGAGGGCTTTTTTGGGTTTTTATTGAATCTATGGGGGACCTATTTTTCTGGTCACCTTGGCTTCAAACAGACCTCATAGTTGCATTCAGAGCATCCAAGAACCCTAAGATCCATATAAAATTTGTCCAATTTGGACAAAGTTGGAATATGTGACAAATTTTTTTTGCAATTGGCCCCAGCACAGATCCCGAGGTGATCACTATTTTTTGGAGCACTTCTGACCCAAACAGACCTCATCGTTGTGTCCAGAAGGCCTGAGATAGTCAAAATCCATATAAGACTTGTTGAATTCTGACAAGTTGGCCTCTGAGGCAAATTTTTTTGCGTATACGATTTTTTCAAAAAAAATAATTTTTTTTTGGTTTTGGGGGCGCCGCCCAGCGGCCACCACGAGTGCCGCGCCCAGTGGTCTCCACCACCGGCCACCACTTGCGGTCTGCAATTGGAGCCGCTGCTACCGCCCGCGCCGCCCAGCTCCTTAGTGCCACTCCACCACCGCCACCCAGGCTGCCCAGCTCCGTCGCTGCTCCGCCCTCCGGTGGCCCCGCCACCCGCCCGGCCAGCTCCGCCAGCCCCTGGCATGTGGGTGACCAGGGGCTTATTTTTTCCAGCTCCAGGCCCCCAGCTGACGTCAGCATGCACATGCACTTTTTAAGATTTTTTTTAATTGCATGTTTTTTAGGCATCCTGTTTTAGGGGTCATTGGACATTTTTTTGCGATATCTCGGGCATATAAGATCGTAATTGGGCGTGTGATATATTGTCAGAAATCTGGTTTTGAGCCTGATCTGAATTTTCTAGTATGGTTTTGTGATTTTGACATTTTGATGCTCTTTTTTGCTGTCAAATGCAGATGTTTTATGTGATAGTGGCGTTTCAGACCTCCTGCCTTCCGGGATCCGTTTCTCTTGCATCCGGGCTCCGTTTTCAGAAAATGAGATATTTTCAGAAAGATATTTCTAAGATTTTTTCAGATCTAATGGTTTCATGTGGTTTTGTGTCCTTTTTCTGATGTCACCCATCCTCAGATCCTTGCAGACACCTTCTTTGGGCCCTCCAGCATAGCTATTGGTTTTTTGCTCATATCTTGAGCATACGGTGTCAAAATTTGGAAAACGAGATATTGTCGGAAAGCTGATTCCAAGATCTTTTCAGATCTAGAGGTTATTTTTTTTGAATTTATTTTTTTGATGGTGTTTTTCTCTGTCAAAGCCAGATCTTTAGTTCTACACTCCGGGAGCTCTATCTTGCACATCCGGACTCCGTTTTCAGAAAGAGATATATCGTTGGAAAGCTTGTTCAGAGAGCTTTTTAGTGCTATGAGTCATTTTTCCAGATTCTACTCTAGGTTTATTTTATTTAGATTCTTGCTTTTTTGCAGTCTGGTGGATATCTTGGTTGTTTCAGGTCCTGGGATCTCTTCCCTTTGAGGGATGGCTCATCTTAGGTTGTTCTTTTGTTTCAGACTCCTTTGATCTTCTTCTGAGCATTGTATGCTTCTCTTCTATAGCATTTTTTATTTTGTAAATGCACTAAGATAAAGTGCCTGCTTTTGCATATCTGGGATCTTGTACACTTTGTGTTTGTTTGTATTCACACTCCGTTATAAAGTGCCATGGGGGGTTATGATATTTTTCCTTTTGTGCTCATCCACCTTTGTCAAGTGAGTGTTTCTTCCATGACATTAGCCCATGCTGTGTGTCTGTGACACCGCCCTTTATCCTGTGCTTGTACTTTTGTTGCAGTGTTGGTGTTCCTGATTCTTCTTCTTGCAGATGTTTCTGGCATTGCATTTCAGTGTTCTTGTCACCCCTCTCCCTATTCAGCATTATGGGGGGGTTCACCTATTGGCTCTATTGCTTCCTTGGTTCGGTTGAGTGATCTACATATTCAATTTTTGTTCCTATGTACTAGGTAGATGCAGTGGCTAGGCATTTCAGTGAGATGGTTCATCTACTATATAGACACTCATTCATTCCTACTTTTGGAGGTCACCTCTTCAATTGATCAGCTCTTCAGACTTTGTCTTCTCCACCTGGTCATGCACTATTTTAGTGGGGGTTCCAATAGTTTCTTTTGACAGTGTTTGCAGCTTCATGCTTCGAAGATGCTTCATGCTCTTTCTTGTTTCTTTCTTTGGGACATTCCCTAGATTGGAGGCTTTGTTTCCTTCATCTAGTTCATCTCTTTTTGGGGTAGAGTTTTTCCCAGTGGGTTTTCTCCATTTCCCCGCTTTACAGAGATTTCTTGTACTTGGGTACCTGATTAGGCCTTTGTTGCCGGGACCCATTTTCTTTCTTTTTGCATTGTTTGTAGATGCATCGTTGCTCATCTTAAGGGGGGGTGTTAGAGTAAAGTATTAATTATGTTAATTAATCGTTACTCCCTTCTTAAGATGTCAACTTCCTTTTTCTTTAGTTAAAAGCACATGCATTAGTTGGTCTAAACTCATGCATTAGTCATGTAATAGTCAAACTGATTATTGCATGCACTTGACTTTGCCTTTCAAGGCTTTCGATCTCCTTTATAAGGATGATCCATTGTACATTATTATTCATTCATTAATTGAGGATATTTTCTTCTTCATATTTTTGAGTCAAACCCTTGCCCTCTTCTTCTCTTGACTCCTTGTAACAGGTTTTTTGTATGCAGGTGATCTTGGGGTTCTGTGGATTTGTATTGCTCAAATCCTACACCAATTTTGGAAGATTTTTTTTAAGACACGAAGAACCAAAAGGGCACATCCCTAGAGTCTCACTTCCAAATTTAGAAGTCAAAATGGAAATTAGTGGGGAAATCATATCAAACCAAGGTGATATTTTTATATTCCATCTATCTAATGATTGTAACATGGATTATCTTGATCTTCCATTGTCACTAGCATCTGTAAATGTTATTCCCATGTCTGAGCAACAATAGATAATTGATGAATTTTTAGGCCAATGAAATTTTGATAATGAAGATTTAACCATTTGTTCTAATTTTTGTAAGGAGGAAGCTAAGTACACATGTGAAGTTGATCGAGAGGATGAGCTAATGAGTATACAAATTATATGCGAGCCTAATCACACTAAAGGTGAATGTGAACTAGTATTCTTCATGTCTCAAGGACATCTTCATGCATCAAATCAGGAAGATCAAGGTACGATTAATGATGTGAACATGTCTTATCATTTTAATGGGTTAGACATACAAAATGTATCTTCAAAAAATGCTTCTTCATCTATTCTATATGTTGAATCAGAAAATGAATGCTTGCAACAACCCCAATATCCATCATACCCATCCTACTTCATCCTGCCACTTTCTATCGGCAACAACTTCTACCATTTTCATTATCACATTCATATTATATATTCTCCACTTCACCATATCCACCAGAGATGACCATGTTTCCTAATAAAACTTTACATAATAAGATGATTCAATCTACATATAACATTGGACTTTCAAGGATCCCTTTACCTTCTAATGATGTGCTTGAAATTGGTAAATCAACATTGGAATATATTGATGCACATAAGGGATGTGATTTTGGTTTGATTGAATTAGAAGAACACTTGAAGGCTAATCAACTTAGTTCTTCTTTTCTAAATAAAAAAACACAACTTTTAGAGGGCATTCACATGCCTAGGGAAACATTTCAATATGAATTTAATTTGCTTGTGGAACTCATAAATGTGTGCATGTATTTAATCATGCAATAAGAAATATTGAACTAAATGCATTGGTCATTCAAGAATTGTGTGAGAAAACAAATGAAATCCTACAAATCTATATTTTAATATTCTTATACTCCCCTATATAGATATTTGGAGGCCTGTGGTCGAAATATGTATTCCTCACACACTAATTGATTTAGGCCCATTAATGCTTGATTTTATAATTCGATGGGTTTGAATGTATTAATGACCATGCATGCTCCAAATTCACGATTTCTCGTCAATGAGAAATAAAGTATTAATATATGTTTTTCTTTGTTATTCTTGTTACTTTGGATTACCTTGAGATGACTATTTAGTGGAAAGGGCTCCAAGTGTTGTTATATCCTTATATTTCATGATTCCTTGGATCAAGGTAACACCCTCATGCTTTTGTAGTCTAAAATTAAGTTGGGGGGAAGTCCATTGAATTTTGGAAATCATTGGATGATAACATCTTCATTCATTATTTCATTGGTGCTTCTAATAAGACTACATGTGTGAGCTTTGGATTACATCAAGGTATGAATTCTTGTGTTAGTTAGCGTTGACTTATTTTTGCAGAAGGATTAATTGAAACTCAACCATTCTACTATTATTATTTTATTATAAAGCTTTTCTATTCATTTTCTAATCAACAAAGAAATTTTAATGGTAAACTTATTGAATGGATGATATTATATTGCTTTACTTGATCTTCTTGGTCATGAGAATATGGTTGCAGGTTTCTTTTGCTAGATAGAAAAAATAAACGAATCCAAATTAGAGCCTTGGAAGCCAATTCAACAGTTGGGATAACATCTAGATTCTAGGGTTTCATGAAAAGGTCAAAATACCTCATGAAATATGGACCTTCCAAAAGTGGACATGTATCTTGAAAATATTTAAATCATTTGCTAAGGAGGCATGCTATAAAATATTTTTTGGATACTCCTTGTTTCAAGGAAGACATCAATTGATTTTAAAATCATTGTCTTTTCTATTTCTTAAGAAAGTTGGTGTCCTTAAGCTAGACCCAACTTAAAATTGAAGTTGACATTCTACTTTCCAACTTAAAATGTTGTGAAAATCTTACATATTATAATTAGTATTGTATTTATGAATCATTAAAGATATTATATTTTCACAGTTCATAATATTAGATATGAGCCTTTTTAAATTTAATTGTTTAAATTCTTTTATCAACAATAATTCCAACCATTTCATGATCCATTCTCTTCCCTAATTATCTCGTAGACAATAAACACTATGATACACTCATATCTCGTAGCCTTGAATAGTAGGACAAAGTTAAAATCTACAGTCACCCATTAATTTTCTTCTGCATCATCCTCAATTCTAATGGATATTTCTCCTACAATAGTAGACTTAGTGTTATTTCAGCTATAAACTTAGTTATATTTCAGCTATCTATTTCAGCTATAAACTTTTTTGGGCCCTAAGATTTTAAAAGATAACATGAATCTACAGTCACCCATTATATCCTCTGTTAAAAACAAAACAAAAAAACCATGTTCATCTTTCATTATCCTAAGTTGAAAAATAGTAGTTGTCATTTATTTTTCTCATACAATGATGTGAAGGAAAAATAGTGGGTCTCATTTATTTTGCTCAAACTATGATGTGGAATTCAATACTTGTGTTTTTTTCCTCATGTTCATATGTTTAACGTACATCATAATTTGCATAAATCCAATATCTTGATGTAATGTTAAGGAGATTACATACAATGAATTGGACAAGAAGCTTGCCCCACACCCATTATTTATTGAATTCAAGTTAATGTTAAGAAGATTGCAGAAAACAGTTTATAGATGACAAAGTCACAGACGTACATGAAATCACTGGTGAACAGTATTGACAGTCATAACTCCATGATGGGCACTGTATACTGATGTTTACGTATGAAAAGAAGCTGAAAATGATGTAAGAAAGTATATGTCACAATCCATTGAGAATAGCATTTAAGTGTGGTGAGAAATAATATTATTCTTTCCCAGTCAAGATAATCATTTTCATGAACAGGTAAAATTAGAGGAAGAATAAAGTATTTGAGGAAAGTTGTTTGTTGCGTGTCTGAATAAACAAGATCTTACCTTGCACAAATGAATCAGCCTTTCAATTATCTCAGTGCTTTAGTTTTGTTTGATATTCTTACATATCACATCATGTTCTTTATGACTAGTTTTGTAGCAATAATTATTAAATAATTTTAGTGTTTTTTTAAAGAGAACCATGAAAACTATGTTTTATCACGAGCATAAAGTGCAATGCTTATCTACTTGTTGGCAATCTGATTTGGTGTTAAAATTTGAGAGGGTTTAAAGAGTTAGGGGTACATTATAAATTATTTGGTAAGTGTTTTTTTAATGGTGTAAAATTGATCTTACAAATAGAAGTCAACCTAATTAAAGAAAAGATGGAGGATTAAAATACTTAAAGTCAGTACTAGTTTGAGGATTAGGAGGTAGACAATTTAGATATGGATGAAGATTCTTTTCCCTTTTTAATTTGTGAGAGGATTAAAGCAATGGAAATTAGGTTTTGAATATTTTTTCGTGTTATTTTTTAATGATGAATTTTAATGGTCTATTTTTTGAGATAATCTAGAGAGTGTAAGAGCAAGATTTAAAATTGATTCGAAAGATGACAACTTTGTTGGTGGTAGATCTTTATTTTCAGGTCATCATACAAATGATGAGTGGTAGTGGGGATGCCATTAACATTCTCTATGTGTGCACAATAGCTTAAAGTTGAAAGGGATTGTCATGTAGTGATTAATCCACTCAAAAAAGACTCCCATCCTAATTGGAAACTCGAAAGAGTTTTAGAGGAGACTAATTCTCTTCACCAACAATTCAAGGAAGTCGTTCTCACTTACCATCGTAGAGCTTATAATATGATCTTAAAGATCATTTGGTCAATTATGGGATTGATTTGGAGCCCCTTGCAACCTTATGCAGAGGACTTCTATTCTCATGAGTAGTATTTTATTTTTATTTTTTAAGCTATAAACCATCATAGGAGATCTTATTTGTATTGGTGGGAGGCTACTATTTTTGTCATAATATTCTAGGTGGTGAAGTGTGTTCTTTTGTTTTATTTGTGTAATATAAGGTGAAATTCCCTGATTAAGGATGGATGCTTTGGAGCCTTACTATACTCTTATGATGTTGTGGTAATATTTGATTGCTTTGTGGTTTCCTATTACTAATTGTATGCTTCAGATTTAGTGCTCGGTATTGCATAATTGTTATGATGACATGTAAGGGATAGTCTTACAAGGTTTGCCACCTCTATAGAAAAGGTTAAATATATGATAAGATTCTAATTTCTATCTTCACATGTAATAATACAACATCTCTATGGTTTATGAATCTTACATGTTAGGAGACAATGATCTAGTTGTGTCTAGTCTCTCATGCTCTAAGGCCTCCATCTCCAAGTTGGCAAGTGTTGTCCCCATTAGAGCCCAATAATTTTGGCTTCTTTGTCTCTTGCTTCTAGCACAATTTGTTGACATGGAAATGTTGAATTTTAGGATGAGGAGTCTAGTCAAGGAGGATATAGGTACTTCACGAGGAAACTAGAATTGATGTAGAAGAAAGAGTCTTCAATTAAAATTCTTGCAAAAAGTAAAGAGTTGAAGTTGACCCAAAAGGAATTGATGTTTCTTAGAGCCTACTTCATAGAGGAAATATTTTGGGAGCCCTCATGTGGCAGCCCATAACAAAGGGTACCTTGAGGCATTTGGTGAGCATGCAAGATCCCTACTTTCTGTAGAAATAGATTGAATTAGGTGTAGAGAAGGATGGAAATATTTCATGAGCAACCCACTTCCTATCTTTAGACGCCTCAACACTAGGTCCTTCCACATTGTCAATCAAAATTATTTAACAGGGTTTGAAGAGTTAGAGGCATATAAAAATAAAATTTTAAGTAATTTTAAAATGGTTTAGAATTGATGCTATAAATATAAGTATGCCTAATTAAAACAAAAGATAAAGGATTATCATTACTTGTTTGAGGGTTAAGAGGTACCAAATTAAATAAGGATGAAGATTCTTTTAATTTATTTTTAGTTGTGAGAAGTTTAAAATAATTGGAAAGGAAATTTGAAATTTTATTTAATTTTTTTTTAAAGTTGAATTTTAATGGTCTATTATTTGAGTTAACTAGGAGAGTATATGGGAGCAATATTTATTACTAATAAGAAAGTTGAAAATTTTAGTAGTGGTGTATTTTTATTTATAGGTCATCATACAAATGCTAAGGAAAAATGAGAAGTGGTAGTGGGGATGACATTAAAATTCAGTATGTGTGGACAATAGTTTGTAGTTGAAGATGATTGTCATGTAGTGACCAATGCACTAAAAAAAACTCTAATCCTAATTGGAAACCCAATAGAGTTTTAGAGGAGGCTATTTATCTCCACCAATAATATGGTTAGAGATCATTTGATCAGTTATGGGGTTGATTAGGAGCCCCTTGTAACCTTATGTAGTGGACTTATATTCTCATGGATAGTTTTTTAAAAAATAAAAATTATAAGCCATAATAGAAGATCTTACTTAAGCATAAGTGGGAGGCTATTATTGTTTCCATAATGTTATAGGGTTTTGAAGGGTGTTTTGATATTTTATTTGTGCAATATGAAGAAAAATCCCCTCATTTAGGATGGATTTTAGGGATCCTTCTTATATGATTATGATTTCATGACTTATTAGATTATTTTGTGGCTTCCTATCGCTAGTATTCGGTGCAGGAGCACCCCCAGAACCTAACGAGAGGCAAAGTTTGAGTTTTATCTTGTTTTGGGCTGTTTCATATTAATAAGGTCATTTTGACCAATTTCCATCATTTGGGACCATATTGAACCATTTTGAAAATTTTCATGCAAAGTTGTAAAAAATTGTCAAGTTATCAAATTGCAACATATTTTGTAAAGAAGTGTCATTAGTCTCAAAAAAGGTAGTTATGGCCGGTTAGAAGTTGAAATATAATTTTAAGACATAAACATGTGATCCCAAACTTGAATTTGTGGTTGGAGAAATATAGAATAAAGAAGGAACTTATTTTTGTAGCATCCTTACATTATTTTACGAAGTTTTACACTATTTGTAGTCTGAAACATGACATTGTACGACCTTTTATGGCCTCATCTCAAGGAATATAATATATGGATAGATTTTTTTTCTAGTTTCCAATAATTTTTGTCTCATTAAATTTCATTGAGTTTTATGTGAGATATGACCATTTTGGTGAAGGTTGTCCAGTTTGATAGTTTTTGGTGAAGATAATAGTCTGAAAAAATGTGTGGTATGACCATGTGCGATACAATACGACCCTAAAACCAATTGGAAAAGTTGAATAAATGAGTCTAATTTAATCTGCAAGTGGTTTGATCAATTTTTATTATGTTTTGTAAAAGTTATGATAGTTTTAGTGTTAGTAGGTTGAAACCCTACCTAGGGTTTCTAGTTTGAAAGAAAAAAAATCATTTCTCTAGATTCCTATGGGGAAGATTCATAAAATTTTGTGAGAAGGTCTTCAATGATGTTATCTAAAATATATCCAAATGAAATGGATTGATTCTTTAATTTGTATTAGTTATTAAAGACTGCAATTTTCAAATTACAGGGTGAACTAGGTTGAAAAATATTTTAAATCTTTGTGTGTTTGTTTGGTTCAAACCCTTCCTTTGCATCAATTTTGTGCTTTGGATTTGGCAGTTATTAGCTAATTTTCATCATTACATGTAAGAGGTAGTCTTACAAGGTTTTTCACCCCTATAAAAATTGTGATTAGTATATATGATAAACATCTAATTCTATCCTCACATGTAATAATACGACAACTCTAGGGTTTATGAATTTTATGTTTTGAGACAATGGTCTAGTTGTGTCTAGTCACTCATGCTCTAAGGCCTCCATATCCAAGCTAGAACTTGTTGTCTGCATTGGAGCCCAAACTAATTGGGCTCTTTACCTCTTGCTTCTAGCCCAATTTTTCAACATGGAAGTGTTAAATTTTAGGATGATCACTTTGGTCAAGGAGGATATATATACTTCACTAGGTGATGAAAAATTGGTATAGAAAAAAAATTATTCAATTGGAATTCTTGCAAAAAGTAATGAATTAAAGTTGGTACAAATGAAATTGATGTTTCTTAGAGCCTACTTCATAAAGGAAATGTTTTGTGATCCATCATGTGGTGACCCATAATAATGGGTACATTGAGGCATTTGGTGAGCATGCAATCCCTACTTTTTGTAGAAGTAATTTGCATTAGGAGTAGAGGAGGATGAAAATATTTCATGGAACCCACTTCATGTCTCTTGATGCCTTGTCACTAGGTCCTTCCAACTTTGTTAAAAATATGTTTATAGACAAAAGTAACACAAGTGAAAGATTTAGCCAATTGTAGTATTGTAGAGAATGCATGCTTGTTGTTAGTGTTGATCAATGAGGCAAACATTAAAATATGATGCACTTTTTATGATTAAATTTATAGATTAATTAGGAACACATTTTTCTTGTTCTTAAATTGTGAGAGGGTTGTAACAATTGAAAATGAGCTTTGGGGTACTTCTCCATTTTGTTTTGTGAGGTTTGAATGTTAATGGGATCTCTTAAGATAACTAGAACATACAGGAGAAAGACTTATTATTTGTAAGGGGGATACCAACTTTTTTCATGATATATATTTATTTTTGTGTCACTATAAAATTAATAAGGATAAATGAGGAGTGGTGGTAGATATGGATTTAGCATCATCTATGTTCTTATAATAGCTTGCAGTTGATGGAGATTCCCTTCTAGTGATCAATACACTAAAAAGGGCTCCTATAACTATATCATATATTTTAATATTAATGATATTAAAAAATAATAAAGAGGTTCAAGGAAGAACATGACTTATTGAGGATAAGTTCATCACCCTTAGCAAGACAACTATAAAGAACTCCCTTGCTTTTATTGTCATCCTTCATGAGAGTTTCCTTAAGAGGAAAAAGTTAGCTACTACTATGGTGGTCCAAGCAAAAGGAACCACCTTCAAAAAATTGAGGTGTGGTTGGTTGTGGACTTGGATAATGAAGCTAGTGAGGATCATTTATGCTCTTTTAGAGAAAAATGATATGCAATAAGTAGTTTAAAGGAGTTGTCCATCAATTATGTTTTTTGTTGTTGGTCCACCATATTTGTGACTTTTGACTATTGATTTTGTTTGTTAAAACTCCATTTCTCAAGGAGTTTGATTTATATTTGTGCAAGTGTTGGAGCTTTGTACTTTTTTGCACCCCATTGTATAAGGATTGTGCCCTTTCAAAAACTCCACCTTTACCAATAATGTTAAAAAGATTGGTTACGTGATTTATTTTCATTTCATATCAATATTGATATTATATGAAAACATTTCATTAATAAATTGACGCATCCTTCACCTTTGATGTATCCTAAGATTAACATGAAGTGAAAATTGTTTATATCTCAAAATACCATTTTATCAAATTTCTTCTTCTCTTCAATTATTTAACAAGGAAGATATGCTTATGACATACCAAATTACCAAAAATAAAGAAGTGCCATTCTCTTTCTAGATTTTCCAATGAAATCTTTTTGCTTTATCAGTTTTATCATTTTATATGTTTTTAAGTCATTTAAAGTCATGCTAGGTATTCAAAAATTGAACTTTTTTCTTTGCCATTGTATTTCTCATAATTTTCTCCCTTCACCATTGTATTTCTCATGATTTTCTCCGAGTTTATTGCTTTCCCAAATCTCCAAATTCTCAAGTACTTGAGAGAAGTGTCATCATCCCACTCTCTTGGGGTACTAGTGGTCATAGTGCCATGTATTGTTTTGGACTATGCAAGAATGATGAAAATAATGACGTGCCAATAAAAGTTACATACATTTTGAGATTTTTTCAAAGAGCTAAATGTGGAGCACTGAATTTTATGACCAGTGGTATATCAGAGTAATGGCATATCAGATTGCTAATTTCAGATCAGATAAATCAGTCAAAATTTTGAGGTCTAAAGTGTAAATATCGTGCATGACTATGAAATGGCATCATGAAAATGAAAGAGACGTAGAACATATATTGATGCATGGATTTCAAACATAGGTTTAATTATATAGGTGAAAATCTAAAGAACCAAAAGGTTTAATTATATGGGTATCTTATTTATTGGTTTTTTCCCCAATTGCATATTTCAATTATTTTAGATCAAATTTTCCTTTTTTTACATTAGATTATTAAATGGAGTCTGAAAGGTCTATTGAAAAATATGGATATCTAAAATTCAAAACAATATGTATATCACTTTATAAATTGTGAAAAATCTCATATCAATTATTATAATATCTTACATCAATTTGTCATACCAGTCTTAATACAATATTAATGCTTAAGATTTAAATTAAAGCTATGATAATCAGAGATTCACAATGACACCAAAATGGAAATCAGAGCACGTTATCATCCAAAACCAGCAATTATTTTACAATTAAAAAATGGAGATTACCCTACATGCTATTTCACTAAAAATATTAGCTTCCTGTCTACACACAGCAGCTGCCAACTCTAAGTTTAGTTCTTGTCATGGTAAATTAAAATATGTCTATCAATTTACATTGATGAAATAGTAGATGCACGCATGCAGTATTTGGTCAATGATTGCAGATACACAAATATCAAAAACATTATAAATGGATTTATAATCTCTTCCCATGGTATGTATGACTCTTAAAATCAAATGGATTGGAAGCTAGTTTTCTACAGCAATAAAGATTCAGCTAATTTTCTTTAGACTCTGCATGCTTCCTTGTTATGTTTTGAAGATTTTGGAGACCATGGAGATCTGTTATTGGTATGTTAATGGATTTGCAAGATTGCCCATGGTCAAGTCATTTAGGAATTAATTCCAAATTAGCAATGAGATAACCAAAAGCTATTAATTTGATTACATAAAATAAATATATATTTGAAATGCATATTTGGAATTGTGTTTACTTATATTAAGTATTTATTGATCTACTTGTACAGTTGTACTAGATTTTGATTAAATATTTTATGTGTGGAAGATATTTAGATATTAGATAGATATTTTGTATTGAGCTTTCTTATGGAGTTCGTATGTGAAGAATAACATGATATGTGTCATTATATGATTATCCATTATGCTTGGATAATATCAAAATCATGAGCTCAATGAGAGATCCAAGAGCCGACCTAGTAATACGATAGTCTAACCATTCTAATAAAAAGACGTTACATTGATTTGACACAAAAGAAAATATATATATAACTAGATACATAAATTACTAACAAGCCAAATTAATAAACACTCAATGAAAATTCCCATAAACAACTTAATTTAAAGAAGAATAATCAACATAATAGCCTATATTCAATTAGAATAGGACCCTTCACTAAAATCAATTTTTATGATGTGAAAGGTTCAATCTAAAGAAACTGAACCATTGTAATAGTCATGTAAATGATATATAACAACCAATACGATGGTTGTCCTTTTGTGCTCGGTGAGACTGATTACAGCAGAGATTGATGTTTTTGTTTTCAGGAGAGTGAGAATTTGGTGTCATAAACACTTAGCGTGTCAATGTAAACAATTGGTGTGCAGGCCCATCTGATGGTTTATAGTTTAATTTTATTGATGGTGATATTTCTGTTGACTCAATTGGAAGAGATAATAGTTGAAGGGTTTAAATATCTTGTATGTTACAGTAGTATAGTTAAAATTCAGATGAATTGTTTTTGAATGTATAAGTATTTTTAATATTATTTCTAAACAAAAGTTGGCTGGAAAAAAAATCAGATTCTTAAAAGTTCAAATGAAAAAGATTGTGAAACAATAAAACACATTACAAGCCATTAAACACAGAGAGTAAGAACAGTAATTATAATGGTTTCAATTTTGTAAAGTGGCATTTGCTTGTTTTCTACGCTTCATAAATATCCTATAGTAGAGCTGCCATCATTGAAATGTATTGAAGTATTGTGTAAGGTTTGGAATGGAGGCAATCGGTCCATGAAAAAATTATCAAAGTTTCTATCAGGTCAGAGAATTTGGTTCTCTTATATAAAGAACTTCTTGGAGGAATTCCTTCTTTGTATTTGTTGATTATGTACTGATTTAGAACTCAAGATTGAGAGCAGGGAAGCTGTCCATGCATGACCAAGAATTGGAAGGGTTGGACATCAAATTAGTTACCAATTTTACCTTCTTTCTGATAGCTTCCTCTAAGTTATGACCTTCAAATATCCCTTCATGGGCCTTCCTAAGCTTATCTTCCTTTTCATTCTCATGAACTACCCTTCTAATAATATCATCTCTCCCTATTTTATGCAACTTCATTTAATATGTAGGGTAGAGACTAATGCAAAAGCATGTACTAGTTTCGTGATGCATATTAGGTGGAAATACTCCTATAGATAGTAATTTCTACTTCATTGAGTTCATGGTACTATAGTTATACTTAATAGATTTATGTTAAGAGTGTATTCTTATGGATCAATTGGTTCTTTTACAATTTCAATTCTAGAAAGTTAATTAAGGCTGGTATTGTTTTTTCATGGTCTAGTTATAATTTTGAAATCAATTTAAAATGCTAGTTATTATATGTATATTTTTTCTTGTGTTGCTAGTTTATTAAATATATATTCAATTGTTTATGATCAATATAAAATTTGAATGATGGGGATAATAAAAATGCCTAAACTTTTGAAGTGCATATATCATTTTGTTAGGAAAATAGTGTCTTAACCTTCCATTTACATAAAGTTATTATTTATAGTAAGTTTACATTTGACCATTGATTAATCCAAAAAAATTCTCAAAGCTAAGGATTGGCTAGATAAGCATGCAAATAAATTTTTGTTACAAGATCATGTCTAGATTTGAAGATATTAATATTTTTTTTATTTCTGATAGTTTGATTTGAAAGTTTTGAAGTTAATTTGAGGCTTTAGATGGACCTGAAAGTGGTCAAAAGCTTGATAGAGCACTTCACGAGATTTTCAGTGGTTCATATAGTTCAATCAGACATCGAGATCAAAAGTTATGGCTTCCAAAAGTTGGGTCTCTTGAAATGGGGAATGTAACAATGTGTTGGACACATAAATGAGTTGTTAAAGGCAGTTACATGTGTTGGTGTGTATTTTGACACATCATAGGACATCTTGGATTGGAGATGAGATGGGTGCCACTTTTTGGGTGGTTTTAGCCAAAGGTTTTGCAACACCATATGAAAAAGGGAAGAGTAGGGTAGAGGGCATATTGAAATACAATGACAAGAACTAGAGGAAAAAGTGGGAAAAAAGGGATTGGCAGAGGGAGTGGGGGGCGGGGAGTGGGTGGGTGGGAAGGGGTGGAGGGCCAAAGAAAAAGGATCGAGACGTGGGATGGTAGAGGTTTCTGAGGATAGACAACAACGGTTGCCAATAAATACTTAAGCTCCACCTATCATCACGGTTGAGGTTGGTTGCATTATTATTGATTTCAATCACCTCTTTAAGCTTCCTTTTGAAGAATTTGTCCTCCTTAAACACAATTTGAGTATCCTCTAAGCAAACACGGTGTTTAGTGGATGAGGAATGCTTTGATAAATTTTATTTAATAACCCGTTCATGCTTGATGTCTGCAACATGCTCTTTAATTTTGGTGTTG